>JAPMOQ010001131.1:6206335-6260822 GCA_026543055.1 Argiope trifasciata | reverse complement strand
TACTCACAAAATTTTTATAAGGAGTAAATAATCTTTAATTATTAGTTTATGAAATGATACATGTTATTAAATGTCTTGTAATTTAAAGAAAAAAAAGTCTTATACTGTTTTAACTAAACTGTGAACAAGGAGTATATATAGGAAAGAAAAATAAACTTCCAAGTCTATAATTTAACCCTACTTTGTTACATTTTTTCTTCTGTATAAATTATTTTTATAAGGAATAAATAATCTTTATATCTTAGTTTCTGAAATGATATATGTTATTAAATATCGTGTGCTTTAAAGAAAGAAAAATAAACTTTCAAGTCTATAATCTACACCTACTTTGTTACATTTTCCCTTCTGTTTAAATTATTTTTACTTTCTTGTATACGTTGTTTAGTATAATTTTCGAAAAAATAGAATCTGTGGTTTCATTGAATCTTTGTATTTAAGACACAGACTGAGTTCGAAAAACACATTTTTGGAAAACGTATCTCTGTCTGTCTCAAAGACAACTTATAAACGCTTTGATTTAGAAGGATGAAATTTGGTATACAACCAATGGGCCAAATTTTTAGGTTTCTATATGAATTTAAAAAAAATCGCTCAAAGAGTCTGTCTGTTCGGCTGTTCAATTGTAATTTAATACTATAATTACATAACGAAAAGGGCAAAATAGATAAAATTCGATACATGGATTAACATCTACTGTCTGCAGATACTTCACATTCTTCATGAAACCTATCAAGGGACCGACAGTTTTTACTTTTGGAAATAGATAATCGTAATAACTGAAAGAGGTCAAATTAAATATATCCCATTTGGTATCTTTGTTTTTGCAGTACAGTTTTTTTTTGTCAAATCTCCATTTCAATCTATTGAAGAAAAAAAAAATGTTTAAAGCCCAAATTCGATTTTTGAATTCTCTTAACCGCTTGCTAGGGATTAATCGCCAGAAAACTCACCGACTATAAAACAGATTTAGTCAAAATGCCAAATTCTAGCAAATATTAATGTTTAGCAACCATTGTATACCAGCCAATGGTGTGCAAAGCTTTCTCTGGGATAATAATCTTGTTATGCGAAAAAAATTTATGGAGATAAAGAATATAATTTAGGATAAAAAAATTCCTACTAATAAAGGAATATAATCTTTAACAATAGATTTTATTGTTCCAATGGAATTCAAAAATTTCTTCATTGTTTCATAAAATAATTAATCTCGTAATTATACCCCATTAACATAAAATTCTATTTATTAGTTGCACAGTTTAAGGTATCCTATTACGTTTTAAGGAAATTAAATAAATATTTGAAACTAAAGTTTTTTGATGTATTGTCAATTATAATACAAATACAACAAAAGTATTTGAAAATATAAGATATTTTGAGAAATAGGATAATCTGTAGTAAATTTTAATGAAATTTAAAGAACATTTATCCACTATACACAAAAATGTAATGTAGCAACCGTATTTTTTTGTACACAAGTTATAGAATATAATGATGAATGAAATGAACAAAAATCTTAGAACATTTTGAGATTCAAAGAGAATATGGGTAAAAAATATAAATATACATATTACAGCCCATATACATATTACACATATACAGCCCATATTATTTAAAACATACGCTGAATTTTTTTATATATAAATATATATATTAGTTTGTGATATCATGTTAACGGTGGAGAATTTATGAAAATTAAAGTTTTGTGGAAATCGAAATTAGAGACAAATTTTTTTCTCAAAAATATGTGACCCGCGATGAGAGGTCAGGCCTTTCTTTTTTTTGGATAAGATAAATCCTTTTGGAAAAAGAAAGTCTGAGCTACAAGAAATAACTACTATTACAATAAATCGCCTATGTGGTCGATAACAAATGTTTTTAACGTAGTCGGATACCTTAAATGCGAAATCAGAAAGTGAAGTCTCAGAACCATTAAAGACAATGTGTAATTAATGAATTATTTAGCTAATTATATTTTTAAAGGAATTATGGTATTTTAGCTGGATTTCACTAGGACGTTTCACATATAAAAAAAAAAGAATTAAAAAATATTAAAGCTACTAAAGTTAAATAATATATTTGACTACATTAAGCCTTTTTGTCCATAATGCTCAAATAGTTTTTATTCTGTATTCTTGATTTTTTTATATTTCTTTATCTGGAAAGTTGTATTTATTTTGATGTTGGCATAACTTATTGTTTAATGCAATTTTGTATCGTTAAATGCTTTCTTCTGAAATTATAAATTTTGACGTTTTTTCTGTCGAAAAAAGTTTAGAAGTTACGATTCAGTTCTTATTTTTTATTGAATTTTCGTGTAAGAATTCCTTATTATGTTCTGTGGCTTTTGAATTACAGAATAATTTATACATTTAAGGGCGGTATTTTTTTTTGCTATTTTAACTGCTGTATAAAGAAAATAAATTGAAAAGTCTCTATTATTTATAAGTTACATTCCAGTATTTGCGGATTTATTCGAGATATATTTGAGTACTTCATTCTGAAATAAGACATCATACATAAATTATAAAAGCAAATTATTAGTAAGATTCGCTTGATTTTGTTTCAGAATTTTGATAATATTATTTAAAAAAAAGTTTATTTCCTTAATTTTTAACAATTAATTTCATAGTGACACTGAAATTTATACTATTTTAATTGCTTTAATAAATACTTTATCATGTGATTGTTGAAAATGAAAGAAAAATTCAGTTTATTTTCTACAAAGATTGCTCGGGGAATAAGAAAGATAACATCTAATTATAAGATCGATTAGACGGGAAACATTTTTATTGCTCGTTGATGTCTCAGAGATTGATTCCATTAGGGAGGTTTCTTTACTTTATAAAGAAAACAAATCCTTATGTTAATAGGGATAAGACTATTAAAATAAAATTTTTGATGTTTATCATATATCTGGTGATTAAATATGCTTTGTTGCATACATCAAATTTTGAAAAAATATTAATTGAAGTTTAGTTCAGTTACATTAACGTTCCTTTTAAATCAACACTAAGGCTATTTTAAGACGGACCTTATTATTTTGAACCGTAATCAGAAAACAAGGGTGGCACCTGAGCTTGCAACCCTCTCTTGAAACTTCCGCACCGGACAAGGTGGAAGACATTTGGCCCCTATGGATTTTAAAGTGCACTAGATCTGCTTACTTGACAGTTCTTCGATGGAATCCAGTCTTTAACCTGAAGCCCTCCGGTTCTGAAACCGAAGCCTTACAATCAGACCACCGCGGCCAAGATTTTATTGAAATAAACTCAATTAATATTCCTGATTAACAAGTTAGTAGAGGTAAGTAGTCAAAAATAGCTCGTATTACTTTTTGCCGAAAAGCAGAAAAGCACTTTAAGAATAGAAGATTGCTAGTTAAATGTTTTTATATCTGCATTTGATTCAACGCTCATTAATTAATGAAGTCGTAAAATACAATGGGTTTTCAAATGAAAAGGTATGAAACGACACTGCGTTTATAAACTAGGAACGTGGAACTAACCAAGTGGGACAGCTTGAAAATCTGCACTACAATCCGGACATGTCACCCTGCAATGTTCATGTGTTTGGTCCCCTAAAAAACATACGAAAGGGAAGTATTGGATCTCGTTATGGCCACAGGAATTCTGGGAGCAAGGAATCCTTCGGCTCGTTAATCAGTGGTACCGTAATGCTCAGGCTTTTGATATATACTTTGAATAAAGTCTTCATTTATACCCCAGTATTGCTTCGCACCTTTTCATTTGAACACCATTTGTTATTAGAATTGCTCTAGAGAGGGTTCACCAAAAACTCCATCCACTCTCAGGAAAGAAAATGTAAAAATGTCAGCACACTAGCACCAAACAAGTTTAATCTAGTGCAAAAATGTGTTTAATTATTACTAGATGGATAAATGCTTTGATTTATCAATGGAAATCTTATAACCATATCTCTTAAATATTATTTCACAAAAATCGCTTTTGGATATCTTATAATTCCAAATTTCCTGTTTTTAATAATATAATTTCTGTACATTGCCTTCTTTATTTTTAATATTCTTTTAATGCAATTACAATTTGAAACAATACAAATTTATCTCATGAAAATCTATCTCATGTTTTAAAAAATTGAGCTGTGTGCTTTTACCAATAGAGAAATTAAAATTAAAAATATGCTTTATTTAGACATTAATTCATAACAAGGAATTTGACTTTCCATTTTATTTTTATTGAATCAACTCTTTTTAACTTGCATGGATTATAGTTTGCTTTCTATCATGTTTTATCTATCCGTTTTCTATCATGTTTTATCTATCTGTTTTCTATCATTTCTATGTTCCAATTTATTCAAACCATGTAGCTATTGGGAGTTAAATATTCAATTTTTAATTGCTTTTATTATAATTTCTTACTTTGAATGATAATTTGTAATTGTGGCATCCCGATATATTAGTAACCAATTAATCTCCTACATTGTAACTTTAATTATCTAATCAACCACTTACTAAGTAATCTCATTGCCATGCCATTAATCTATTCACCTGTTATGACCGGAGGTTAGGAGCCTTGAGTTGGAGAACTCCTTGACTCCCCTCAAATCAGCAATTCCAATTTTACTTTTGCTTTCTTTAGGTCGATCAGAATGGTCTTTGTTGTCTATTTCAATTTATTCAAACCATGTAAACAATTTGCTGCTGGCGTCCTAGCTTAGGGATAGCGTTTCTTTCTCGTGATCTAGGCGTCCCGGATTCGAGTCCGGGTTCAGGTATGGCTGTCCCTCACTCTGTGTTCTATCGATGAGCAGGGTGAAAGTGTCCCTCCCGCCCCATTAAAAAGCATTGCGCAAGCGTATGCGTGTCCTTTTCATATGAGCTAGAAGTCAGACTTCCGCCCTCGTGTGTTCAAGGGTTTTTACCCTCAAAAGCTACTGCCAGTTTCAGTGGTAACGCGGAAATCATAGTCAGCAACCAATTTGCTGTGATAAAACTTTAAGTGTTGTGGAATAAAAAGCTTACAACACAACAAAAAACGAAAATGAACACGAAAATACACGACACTCAGAATATAATCTGATGCCTCAAAGAAGGAATCATGGGAAATATATGTTGAAGTTAATCAGGTTAAAAATCAGGTTCAGGAGCAAATAAGACTAACTTTTTACCAAAGATTGAAACAGAAGACATAAAATAAAAGCAGATTTGTTTCGTTGTGAAAAAAATAAGAGAATTGATACAAATAAATTGAAAGGGTATTATAAGTATTTAGCAATATATATTCTACATTAATTTTTATAATGAAATTTATCCTTGTGTACCATAATATTTCAACAAATCACGATGTATTTACATATCTTTAAATTTATTTTTAATATATCAAAAATAGAAAACATGAGCGTACATATTTTATACGAAAATTTTAAGTACGTTTTAATGAAATAATTCCTAATTTGACAACAGGTATTCAAATAAAAATATAAATAAATAATGACATAACGAAGCCTTATAAATAGGCTTTATATTTACATTATTCGTTTTTGAGTATCTAATAAATAGACAGCTTTATATTTCATGCGAAATTAATTTCGAAGCTTTCTTTCGTATATTTTATTTTGTTAAAATAAATATTTGCTTTGATAATATATGCAAGAATGTGTTGAAAATATATTTTAACGAGGTTAAAATGTGTTTATTTCTTCACTTTTAATTTGGCTCTTCCATAAAAATGTTTTATCGATGTTTATCTTTTGTAAACAAATTGCTTGAAGAAAGGAGGAAATCTAAGGATTGTTTTCTCATAAAAATGATAAAAATTTCCTGTACGAGAAGTATAGAGGAAGTATTCCAATTGACAAAAATGTCGAAACTTGACTTTTAACTTATTTTCACGTTTCAAATCTTGAATCTGAAAAACTCATTTTCAGCATTATATCTGTCTATGAGCATGATAACTAAAAAAAGCTTTGAACTATTTGAATGAATTTTAATGCTTGTACTTACGACGAAATTTGTAGATTTCTAAAAAATTTTGAACAAATTAAACTTGTAAGGATAAATCAAATTGTTTATCTGGTGGGCTGCTCAAACAAAAGTGTATTCGATAACTACAATGGGTAAAGAACTAGATAAAAAAATTAATATGCGTATTTCGTAATAAAATGTAAAATACTAGCAGGTTTTTAAACAAATCTGTTAAGGTTTGTTTGTCTGTCAGGATGTACTTTCGCATGTGTATAAACGCAAGAACTTGTAAAAGCAACAACCTAAATAAAAGAAATTCGGTTTATGATCTTGAGAGGTATTTATGAAGTAGTTATTGAATTGTATTAGCACAATATATTAAGTTGCTTCAAGATTCAAGTCAGATACCTCCATTTCATGACTATAATTGGGCAATGCTATCTAATTTTCCCAATACCATTTTTTTTCTGGACAATTGGGACAACATCATTATAAAAGAATTTACGATTAAACTTTGGGAAAACCATGCATCTTTATATACACTAATCTTTGACTCAATATTCTTGAAGTCGATGATAAGCTTGGTGGCTTTCGTGTTCTTGTCGAATACGCAGTATGCATGTGTAAACTAATGTAATCATTCTTTAGTACAGATCTTTATCAAATTTTGAACACAGTAATGACTTGATCGCTACAGACCAAATAAGAGACTGGAATTTCAGACAAGTATTCTATTTTCAGCTTTATATGTTTACAGAAGAACAATTCGTTCTCATCTAAGTTAAATATTCGCTATTTACACAACATTTGTAGGCTGAATATATATCGTGAAAAAAAAGTTCAGGGCAAAAGTTCCCCATTAATTCCAAAAAACACCACCAAGATGCTAACAAGGTGTCAGCCAGAACTCCCACCAGGGTGGAGTGTCAAAATCGCTGTCCACAATCCAGGGTCTCTCTCTCTCTCTTAAAAGACCAACTGGCACTTTATCATTGTTCAAAGTCCACCTCCCCAAACTCTATTCGTCCATGTCAGTTCTCCATCGGCCAATCATCCAGCAAAAATTTCCCTCAATTGTGGCATCAGTTTTCCATGGCTTGGGACTGTACATCAATTATCCTTCCTAGCAATTGACCTTTCTCGAACACGTGTCAGTGCTATTCCTTTACAAAAAGGATCGCTCCGCATCCAACTATTGGATACCTTTCCTTTGAAGAAACGAGAGGTTCCATCCCCACAATGAACTTCACGTGTGGTCTAATGACCAAATACGTACAATCGGAGGTAAGCAGTTTCACCATCCCCGGCAGAGTTTAACAAATAATGGCGTGTTTGCAGAGGGATGGCAGCTGTCAAGAAATGCAACTAATCGTGAATGGGACAGGGGATAACTTTACAACACAGTCCGATTGCTAGCAATAATTGCCTTTGAACATGGCAGCTCTAAAACGCAAATTGCAATACAGTAAAAGTAAAACCAAATCCGGATAATCTACACAAATGTTGACTACATCTGTCAATAGCAGCGTCCTGGAGTAGGAATGACGTTTTCCCCCGTGATCTGGCGTCCCGGGTTCGAGTCCTGGTTCGGGTTTCTGATCATTTGTTCTATCTGTGTGAATGTTCTCCTGTCTGTAAAAAGAGTTGTTCAAGCGAATGCGATGCGTAAGTGTTCTTGGCCTTTGTTGACGCTACTAAAAACAGCTCCGCTTAAAATCTCTGACTTCGATCAGCGAGTTTGTTTAAATAGCATTTGCCATTAGAAACAACACATCTGTCAATAAAGTGACAATCTCTTAATTTATAATTTCTATCGCATGCAAATGCGATATTTCAAAAATGCATAGTCATAGCTGAATTAAAGTTTATACCCAGTTTTGGGGTAAAGTTTATAGATCAGTTCGCTAATTCATGTTTTTCCACAACCAATGGTGTATAGTTGGAAAATGAAATAATTGTGAAAGGGAATAATTTTGAAAGAAGTCGTGAATCTTAACTTTCACATACATTGCCTAAATATATGCTTTTGCCAAATGATCAATCCTTATTGGTTTGTCATCTCTGTATTTTGGAATATCCTTTATATTATCCTAGAAGAATTTCCAGTCATAAATTCTTATACTAATATATTTGTCTTTTGTCTTTTGTCTTTTCCAGCGTAATTACTCTAATTTATTTTGAATTAAAACCATTTTGCTGACCTCTACTGATACTCTGTAGATATGTATGCATGCATGCATGTGTGCGTGTATGTGTGTGTCCTGGTCCTAAATCTATCAAACTTGACGAACATAAAATTAAAAGATAAAAATGTGTAAAATGGACTGACTCTTTTTAAAGTTTAATTTTAATTGATTAAAATTTTAATAAATTAAATTTTGAAGTTAGTCTAAGATAACTTCCGAAGATATTCCATTAAAATGAATGTTTACACACTGCAAAATTAAATATTTTTATTAACAATATAAAAATTATAATCTGTTAATTTTTCTTGATTTTTCGTATCTTTTTAAAATATATTTTTATGCCTGATATCCGATAATATATTACGTTGTTGCTCAGAAATTCAAATAGTTTTTCTTATTTCATCAAATATTTAAAAGCATGATTTTTTTTTCAAAGCTAAGAGGAAGGATTTTGTTCTATATTCTTACAAAACGAATGAAAAAAATTAAATAAATCATCACAAAAATTAAAAAATGGATGAGCCTGAAAATTATTCTTTTAATAGAGGTGAACATTAGAAAGTTTACTTCTACAGTAAGAAGAAAATAAGTAAGATTATTAAAACTATGGTTTTCAAGTTTAAAAATTTGGCAAAACTAAAGAATTGAAATTATTTCTAAAGGCTAAGACTAAAGTCAATATCCCCTTTAAACCGGCTGATTGCCTAAGATGGATAGAGAGCAATACTTTTAAAATTCGAATTTTCTTTGTTCAAACATATCTTTGTCAATATTACATAAAAAGCAGTTTGATAATAACTGTTTTACTTTCTAAAATGTATAGAAAGATTTCAATTACATCAAATTCATTGGTTATATATGCATTTGAAATTGATGTTAAATATTAAATTATGAGAGTTAAAATGAAGTTAACTGATAGCCCATGTAACAATCGGACTCGGGGGAATTTTATCGCCTGTTGAAATAGAAGATTCATTGCAATACTACGTCGTTTAAAATTAATTCTACAGCAGTTATTGCTTTTAATTGTAAAAATTTTAATATGCTATTTTCTAACAAACTATAATCACAGAAATATTGAATTATGAATTTAACTAAAATTAAATTATGAATTTTAACAATGCTATAAAATGTTATTCTTAATTTCTACTAAGTAAAATTTTATGAAATAGTTATAAAATAAAAAGCTTCAAGCAGTTTATATTTTATAAATTTAAGAATCTAAATCTCTATTTGAAAATTCAATCAATAATTTACTTGTCTCCGAATATCTGATTTCAAAAATTTATATTGAAAGCAGTGTTAACGTAGAACAAGGTCAGCGATATGCGGAATAATTTGATGTTAAGTTTTACTGTAAATTATTCTACAAAACGGTTAATGGTCTGTATTTTCTAAAAAAATTGGGTTGATGCATTGATTTAGTTTTAAGAAAATTCTGTTTTCGTGTTGCTGTTGTTACTTATAGGACTTGACAAGCCTGCTGACGAAATCAGCGATTTTAAGCCGAGAGAGCATATTTTGTTCAAGTAGTACCGTATAGAGACAAGAATACAACTTAAGTACTTGAAACGTCACATTTGCTTTCGCAATCTGTTTTTACAGAGGGAGCTCTTTAACACACCTCCCAGATAGAACACAAAAGAAGAGCAACCATGCCTGAACCAGTACTCGAATCCAGAACGCCCAAGTCAAGGGGAATACGTGCTTACCCTAGGCCAAGTCACCAGTTCTATTTTTGTACTTCCAATATACATTTTTAATTAAATAATTAATTTTAAATGTAAAAAATGTCTAAGGGAAATATAATAAAAAGCAATAACAATACAATCATAAGGATTTTTATATATTTTTTATAAAATATAAAACATTAAAAGAGAAAATCCAAAATTTATTATATTATATATATATTTCAAAAATTATCATTATTTTATCTGAAATTCGACAACATTTATTTGCTGTTTGACGATAATCCATAGTATCAAATCCACACATAGAAAATAAGAACAAAACGAAATCGATTATTTTCGATCGTCAATTTTCAACATTTGTCGGTAAATCGAAGTATTCATCTGCTTGAAGCTCTTAACAGCATTTAATAATTTCAGCTGTGACAGCTAAGAGCTCTAAAAATAACTTATCTCATTAATGTATCGAAATCATCCTCTCAGAAGTCTTCATAATCGTCTGCCAGCTCGTTAAGTTGTGGATTAAGTGTTGCCCTACTTCCATTTGAAGAAAAGCAGAAGAAATAATTGGATGAAAAATTTGAAGGCTTCCAGTTTTTTTCAAAATTGCTAGCTATGAGAAAAATATTATATAGATCAAGGGATTAGACTCGTTGATTTAACAGAGAAATTCTTTAATTTTATAGAAATTAAAAAGTTTTGGATTTTCAGAAAATTTATTTAACAATAATCTATTTTAAAATAACAGATTTTTCTTGTTTGCTATTGAAAACAAGAATAGGCTTTTTATTAAATCGTAGGTAGACATTTCGTAAGCTAATGTTAAAGTAAATTATTGTTTTCACTTTCTCGTAAACTTAGTATATAAAAATTATAGAAATCATCAAAGAAATCCGAGCTCGAGATTTTGACGGATATCCCCATTTTAGTTTGAAAAACACATTTTTAGAAAATATATGTTGCTAAGATAATTAAAAAAAAGCTTTGAGAAAGATGAATAAAATGTAATAAAGGGTCATTACATGGAATTTGCAAATTTTGAGTTAAATCCATTACAAGAATGTCTATCTATCCGGTTTTTTAAATAAAATGAATCAGGATAATGCAAAATTGAGAGCTAAATGGATAAACTGAGATACATGTATTTACCAGCTGTAGTATATACACCAATCAAATTTTGAGTAATTGACCCCCGTCTGTCGGTCTTATATGTCAGAAAATGACGTTATGACTTAAATATATCAAACTTGGTTTAGGATATTGTAGCTACAAGTGCAGTTTTGTATCATTTTTTGTTTCAATTAGTTCAGAAAAAAAGGTGTCCACAACACAAATTTAATTTTCGAATGCTTGTAGCTACTTGTAGCTCGGCGAGAAAAAGATTAGTGGATAAACAAAGTGAAAATATGAAATTCATGCCAAATATCCTTTAGCTACTATACATTAATTCCATAGAAGGTTTTTTTAGATAACATCTTTATTAAAGAGAATGCGAGAAAGTTTTCAGAAGACCACTGTCTCTGGTCTGGTCAAAATCCCTCCTCAATGATCATGGCGCTGTAATTTTCATCCATCGTAAAAGGAAGTTATTGCAACGAAGCATTAAAAGTAACTTTGTTATATATTTCCCAGGATTATTAAAAGGATTAAAACTACTACACTTAAAATTTCAAAATGACCGTCTAAAATAAATGTATATCAAATTGTAGAAAAGGGGCAATTCATGATAATCTGTTACTTAGTATTTCGAAATTCTTAATGTAAAACACTACTCTACTCGAATCACCGAAATATTGGTTTCATCAACCATTTAATGATTATCAGTCTCTTGAAATTACATTTACATGAAGAAAGAAAACTATAAATATTTTCAACTAATATTATTTGTACCAATGATCATGGTCATATGATTGGCTTTAATAAATTGCAAATAATTGCGTGATTTTATTTTACAAAAACAATTAGTAACTTTTCTTATCGTTTTAACTGTTTATATATTTTCTATAAACAAATGCTTCATGATAATGTTTCGATAAATAATACCACTGTATTAATACTGAGCAAGTCTTACCACTGCCAATATTACTCAAAGAAAGACAACACTTGTAACTATTCTGTGGTTCTATAAGATAAGCAACGAATCGGTTTCCTCCTTGTATGTCTCACTTCCTCAGTATTTCTTTTCTTTACTTAATTCATTACGCTCTCGTGAGATATTTCTCGTGAAAATAGATTATTCTCGCCAGTCAAGGCAACTGGAAAAGAGATCGGTATGCATTGGAGGTTATGATTTAATTTATCGAAGTGTGCATTGTGTTCACTATATAAATTGATTAACAATCTGTATAGTCGGAGTAAAGTGAGTTTGTTGGATAACAAAAGTCAATTGCAAGTCGATAAGAATAATTTAATAAATATGCGTTACTTTATGGAATAAAGAAACTTTTAAGATAGTTTCAAGCATGGAACACGCAAAAACTATCGACTGTGCTTGTATTTTCTAGCAATATTAGGGGGTCACAGTTGTATGGTGGAAATATCTTGGCTTCGGAACCGGATTAATTCAGGTTTGGGACCCGATTTCACCGAAGAGCCGTCGCTTAAGGGGTTCTGTTGCCCATTAAATCCACGGGGACCACACGTTCTCCCATTGGTGGGTGTGGAGTGGGGGGGTTGCTACCTCTTCATTTGACATCAAGAGGTTCGTCAAGAACAAGAGTTCAAAATCAAGAGGTTCGTCCCAAAATAGCCCTAGTGACGTTACAACGAAAGGTTAATATAACTAAACTGCAAAATATTAGTTTTTGTTGCCGATAATTTTATTGGAACCATGTTTTAGATTTATTTAGATTAATAGTTACAGATATTAGTAATGATTTTTAATATGGTGGTCCAGGCAAAAAAAAAGAAAAGCTCATAATTCTTCGGAACATGTCAGTCTCTGCGTTGACGATTAATCAAAATTGCTTTTAACTAAACAGATGATATTCTGCATGTGGCCGTAACAACAAATTGGCAAATTTATAACAATTTTTTATTTTTTATTAATTAACTATGCGATTAATTAATTATTATTACTTTTGAAAATTCTGTGTTCAGTGAAAATAAATCTGTTCGAAAATAATTTAATTCTATAATTGAAAAAGACGAAGAAAGCCAGATAGACAAAATTCGATGCACAGATTTAAAAACGATAGTATAAACACCTATCAAATATTAAGCGAAATACAAATAATTGACCATTTGTTGGTCTTTACTTTCAGAAACATTTAAATGCGATAATTCAAAAATGAAATGACAAATATATCAAATATGGTACGGGATTTTGTGTATGCGCCAATGCCATACAAGATAGTCTCAGGAGTAACACTTTTATTAGAGAATATGCGAGAAAAGTTTGGGGAAACCTCTTCAACTTGTTTCATTGGGATTTAACCGTGATTGCCCACAACTGTATGCATATTGTGTCTGCGTTACCGATAAACATTCTTTCTGAAAATTCTTAAACACGTCGTTGATATTTCAATTATTAGGTAGTAATAAAAATCCGCATTTTGGACATTAACTAATTGAATCGAAAATTCGAACAGTGATTACAATTTTAGTGACAAAATTACACACCATCTATCATATACTGTTGCATCTCTGTGAAATGTCTTTTAACAAACAGAAACAACGGATAAATAGAGAGTCAACCATTGATCAATCCACTTTTCAAAAATTTGACAATTATCTTTACATTTTATGATAAAACTTTATGCCAAATTTCAAACATCTAGCATTTTTTTAAGTTACCGTAATCGTCTACATATTTCTCTATAGACAAGCAAATTAATTTCTTTTATCCAAATTCAAACTTGAAATCGTAAAGACGAAATATTAAGTTTCAGTTATTAACTCATTTCATTTTTGAATTTTCCTTTTTGAAGATAGGTGGATATATTTTTCTTCTTGACAATTAAAATATTACTGAAATTTATTTAAATCTAAAGAGTAATATCGTTGTTATGCAAGGAAATTAAGTCTCAGATTAAGGAGTTTTCTACCCGATTAACAATCATTTCCAGTTGAAAATAAAATTTTCCGTTTTTAAATAAAAATAAATAATTTATAAAACTTCCTAGTCTTAAAATACCACTAGGAAAATTAATTTTATTACCAATGTAGTAAAATATCACTTAAAAAATAATTGCTTTCATTCTCAGTAAAAGTTTTCTGGACATTATTGAAATCACTACGTTGGAATCAGCCATATAGGCAGGTTTGCGAACAATCTAAAAATTATGGAAATGCTTAAATTTCCAATAAAAAGTTTACAGTTTAATTGGAAAATTAAGGTCCATGTTAAAAGATCGGACTTATCTAAGTTGTGTTTGGTTATTTTTTAGTCTTAGTGAAATAAAAAGAGAGACAACTTTTTTTTCTTCTTTTTGAAATCTGGTATTTACTTAATTGGTTTTCAGGGGTTTTCTTCATTAAAGCAGAGGGTTAAAGGAAAATAATTAATTATATCTCAAGAATTACTGCGAATTTTCGAAAATAAATTTGATATCCTTGCAGAAAAAGGCGCACTCAATCGATTGAAAAAATCTTAATTTTCATAAAAGAAATATTTCGAGGTACTAATTAATCAATTTTGATAATTGACTTAGTTAATAACTTTCTTCATCTAAATAAATCTGAGTCAAATCAAAATTGTTGTCGATTTTCAGAAACTAATTTTGTGAAGAAACAAGAAAAAAAAAACGAAGTTATAAAGATGTTATATTATTTTTGTTGACGATTGTTCATAGAAAAAAAAACCCTATTTGGTCTTATTAATTTTAAAAATGAGCTTGTTTTGTTTCAAAATAATCGCAAAAGCTTCACATTCAGCAATTCCCGCTAATTTTTCAATCCACCAAGTTATTTATTCTACCATATAGCCTGATATATTTGCGATATCTTTACAACTCTTTAAAGTTTTCATTCATCTTCTTGAAATAAAGCTAAATTTTAAATATTTAAATATTCCACAAGCGGATTTAAAGAAATCTAAATTTGTTTCAGTAATATTTTCTTTCATTTCCGACTGAAATGATACATCTGCGTAAAAAGTGCTTTCGCGTGGGAATTAAAATACATGATATTCTTAAAAGTAATTTCAGATTTGAATATTAAAAATAACATTTGTTTATTTAAATTTTAGAAAAGACGTGCTAAGTTGATCATATTTATTTGTACCATTTCAATTAAAAAAAAAATTCTCCTTCAAGATGCGTTGGAGAACTGGAGAAAGAAAAACAAAGATGTATTTTTGTTTGCTTGTGAAAATGAGATTTTCTGTTTGTAGTAATTTTAGAAGATATTCCAGATGAATTATTACACTAAAGAGCAAAAATTTAATTAATCAGTCTTTTTCTTTCGTTTATACTTCTGCAGACAAACTTAGTAAAGAAAATTTAAAGGTAGTAAGTTTAACATACGAGGAAAATACATTTTTGTAAAATCCTCAGTGAAAAATTACACAACTTTTTTTTCTAGGCTAAAACATCAAGGGAATATTAAAAAAACAATTTTGATGCATTTACTTGAATTCAAAAATGTTTTAAGAGTTTTTTCCTTTTTTCTGTTAGTGTCGTATTTGAAAGGCAATAAAAATGTATCAAAAGTTGTTGAAATGCTATAATTATTTTTAGTACTTTCTTTAAAATTTAATTTCACGTAATGTTGAAGGCATTTGATTTCACAGTAATAAGATTTGATTTCACATCTACATCAAAGTACTCATATAGATGGGTAATTTTTGGTGTGATTTAGTTTTACAATTATTTATATAAATATATTTTGGCTTTACAGTTTCACATAAATTTTCATTTAATATACGGAAACATTTTTCATTTTTTCTGGGCTTTCGCTAGAATAGATGTTATTATTAAAGAGAAAAACATCAGACATTTAGCATTTGTGAAATATAGTTAGTTGACTTGTTACAAAGTTGATTTTTTACAACTGTTTAAAAATGATCGATAACAATCTCATACCGAGGTGCTAAAGTATGGAAATTTTGTACGTTTTTGTGACATAGACAAAGGGCAGTAGGCAATTTTAATAGATTTAGATCGTAATTAAAAGTTCGTTGATTCTAATACGTAAAACCGTGTAAATCGAAAACAAACTAAAATGTGCATAATTCAGTCATTTATTTCAACGTAATATAAAACTAAATATATCTTAAAAACATAAAAATAACTGTCTATTTATAAAATAACAAAAATATAAGGTATATTTATGTAATTCATTTTACATATAGAAACGAGAAATATAAATTAAAAAATTTAATCAGAAATTTAGTTACTGTTATCACTTTCGTAGACTCTCAATCTTTTATTCCTGATTGGTATGATATCACCTTCATCACTCGATAGTGGTTGATGCGATTCATGTTCGATGCTAGATGAATTCCGGGTCGGTGCAAATTTAAAAACCGTGTAAAAGTGAAATCGGGTAAACCGAGTGCCATGTAAATCGGGGGATAGGTGTATTAGGCTCGAAAAAGGTTAAATGACTTGTGAAATAGCTTATTTTTATTCTTTAAATTAACCTTTATCATTTCAAAATGGCTTTATCTTTTCTTTTAAAATTAAAGTTCCTTTAAATTAAATTTAATAAAATGTCACGAGCGAAATTAAGGTTTGAGTTTTAGTTTATATTAAAAAGATTTAGCTTATGGTAAAGTTTTTAGAACGCACTAAAAACTGGAATTTCATTTAGCGTTTTAAAATTTTACCTAATTCCTAAGTGGTCGACTTTTAAATTTAATGGTTACAGTAGTATTTTCTTCTAATTGTACACTTTCTAAATCTGTTTTATTACTTTTTCCTATAATTTTGGTACCAATTTTTTCATTTCAAACTTGATATCTCTCAACAGATACCAAATTGAAATAAATTTTGTTAACTTCTTTTGGATTTTTCCTCATTTAAGAAGTTAAGAGAAAAAGGCATAAAAGTGAAAGTATTCCTCGTGCGAATGTATACAATATGAAGCATTCTATGCTTCGAAGAACAGATAAGAAAACCCAATATGCATTCAGAACTACATCCTTTCGTCTACTTGGAAATAAAATTCTGAACGGGTGTAAAAATTTTTTTACAACACCAAATTCTAAAAGTTCCCTCTTTTTTTGTATGATTGTGCTGGCGGCCAACCGATCAAGTTGAAGGACACTATTCTAAAAATAGATTTTTCAGACTCAAGAAAATCTAAAACGTCAAGATTCGTCCAACTCTTTAAAATAGAAATTTTTGACAGTTACAATATTTTCCCATTTGTACATCGTATGCCAGAAAGTTAGAAAAATTTTCAACTTAATTTTGCAAACCTGTGGATGTCACAAAGTCACGTGCCTTTCTGGTCTTATTCTAGGTAAGCCACTGAATAGAGATCAGAATAGATTGGGCTCTGAAGTTGAACCTTTATGCCCAAAGCTCATTTGGGAGGATCTGATGGAATCGACTCAACGTCGTCCCTACTCATGTTTAGGGCATACGTATAAAGACAGCAAAAGCTGCAAAATGCAAGAAAAATTTCTTTTTCATAAAACCCGAGCGATTTAAGTATGATTTTATATAGAAACGTAACTTTCTTTTAGTAAGCTTAACAGTTAGACATAAGATTATAGAACAGATTTCATTGCCAGGCATCAAGATGATCGCCAAACAAACACCATTTCAGACACTGGCGAAATTAGAAATTTAATTTTGTATGATTGCAAATTAAATTTTGTAAATTACGGAATTCAATGTGTTTTTGTTTTAAAAAATTTACAGTCTGAAAACTGTCACCTAGTGTGTATCAGGTATTGTGATAAACATAGGATTAAAAACCCTACTTAACCTATTCAAATTGTGTCTACTAAACCTATTCAATTCGGACGAGTTGATAATCTCATCTCAATCAAATAGAGGCATGTAAAGAAAAAACTCGCAGGGGGTATCTCAAAAATGGGAATGATGAACTTTCGCATGGTAGTTGACTTTCGCTCTTCTGGTGGGTAATAAACTGATGTTGGGTTGTCTTTATATTATCGATGACTACAGATTATTGACTGTTTCCTACAGGAAGCGTTGAACCGTGGTTGGTGATAGTGCTTAGAACACAGCCATGTTTTTCACGCATGTTGCTGGGCATTCTATTCAGATTGTTTCCGCTTGTCTCACAGCGGGTTAGAGTAATTAGGAGAAGATGCAATGGTTTTGAAGTTGTATAAAATTTTTGAATTTAAAAGTTGTTTATAATTACAGTGAGAGATTTGTAAATAAAATTGCGAATGAATAAGAATAAAATTTCGTTTTTTAGATCTCTCAATTTTTTTTCAACCGAAAATAATAATAATTGTTGCATTTGTAGTAAAACATTGAATTTTCATTTACTATTGAATATTTTAACGGCTTTTTTAGTTTCATTATTTTGGTAATCGGAGAATTTACTCTATCAAAACTATAGCCTTAATCGTAAAACAGAAATAGCAGTTTATTTTATTGCAAAAGCATATAAATCTAATTACAATTGCTGCATTAAGTAGAGGTTGATCTTCCGTGTGCAAAGACTTAGTGACTAGATGCTCAAATTCTAGAGCATCTAGAATATTAGAATTTTGGAAATTTTAGTCTAATTAAACTGAAATATAAATCAATATAAAGAGCAAACACTTCTTGGAAAAAACTGTTAAATATCCCAGGTATTCTTGACCAGTTTGAGCAGCATGAAATTTCATGACAAAGTGTGCATACTATGAGTGTCTGTAAACGAAAAAAATACTCAGATGGCTACTAGTAAACATTAAGAGAAACAAAAATTGTAAAGGAACATGGTGCCGAAATCTAAGTTGATACTGTGAAGATCATGGAAAGTACACAATACGGGTTCAAATCATTTTAATACGTAAGAATAAAAAATAAATACTAGCAAACTTGTTTAATAATTTTGTAGATGCTTTCGTGAAATTTAACAAAACTCTTCTA
This sequence comes from Argiope trifasciata, assembly GCA_026543055.1. Lineage (NCBI taxonomy): Eukaryota > Metazoa > Arthropoda > Arachnida > Araneae > Araneidae > Argiope > Argiope trifasciata. Next base: position 6,242,002 of record JAPMOQ010001131.1, on the reverse strand, counting down.
CAGTCCAACATCTTCATATCAAATTAATGTACAAGGTGGTTATAATTAAAACATGACGGCCACCATATTCTCAAAGCAAGTAAAATGATCATAAAAGGAAAACTACTAGATAATGCAATAATAACCTTGCAATAATTTAAAGGGATTCATGGGCATTTCCTTTCCGACCTCAAACAAGTTCAAAAACTCACAACCAGTGTTGAAATGGCTCTGTACGCAATATTGATAAGCAAATTTGGTATGAAGACATTTGTTTAAAATGCGGTTAATCATTTCTGAAACGTGGTACAAAACATGTTCCGTATGACTCCACCATTTTCCGAAAGTACATTAAATCGCATTACTGCATCCTCAACAGTAGCTCTTAGCACATCAGGATGAAAATTAAGCACATGTCGGTGTATCACTTCTTTAAGTTCCGCAAAATTGTTTAGATTATCCTTATAAAAAGTACTTTTGAGATTGCACAAATTAAAAATGTAACGTTTTTCAGAAACGATTAACATATTTTAAACCGATGAATTCATACGATATTTGCTCAACAATATTGCATATAGCTCCATTTCACGCCTGCTGGGGAGTTTCTGAACTTTTTTGGCAGAAACGAAATTCCCATGACCTCCTTTGGATTATAACCAAGTTTGATCGTATTTGATCTCGTAGTTTTCCTTTTATGAAAGACGAACTTTAATTCTATCACTTTGTATTTAATTCTCACTTGACTTGTAATAAAAATGTTTTTTCTCTAAAGTCTCGCTTTAAAGATACAATTTTCAACTGAGTCTTCTATCAAATTACAACATTTACATGATTTTCTGGAAAAAGTCAGTCGGAAGTATCGGTAATCGTAGTAGCGACTGACTCACGCAGATTTATCGATTCAAGCAGCTCATTGACCCTAATTTTTACAACTTTCATGAGCAATTTCGAGGCAAAGTTTGTTAAATATTTCTTGTACAACAAAGGATTTAATAAGTTTCTGACTTTTACTTTTAGTTTGTTTTTGAAACTAAATGAAGGAGAAAGCAAGAAATTTAAAAACAAAAATGCTGTTAAAATTTATTTGTTGCATTTCATTTGTATCCTAAAATAGAAAATATTTTAAATTAAAATGTAAAAACAAAGAACTCCATTACATCAAGTTAGTATAAATTAGGATAGAGCAATCCGAAATATTTCTCGGAAGTTTTATTTCAAATTTTTTATCATGAAAAAATCAATAAACATGAACATTCTTATATTATCTTAATTAACAAATACCATATAATTTCATTTTTACTTTTCCGTACACGAAAATATGAAAATCGTAAACTGAACTTTTGACGACTTTTTTTTAAACTGAAGTTATTATTGCAGTTGAAACTTTTTTTGAACTCAAAATTTGATTGCAATTTAAACTTTTGGAAGCTTTTACTAAAAAATCAAATTTTGATTGCAGCTCAAACTTTTGACAGTTCCTTTTTTAAAAACTCAAATTTTGGTTGAAACTGAAACTTTTGACAACTTTAAAAACAGCTTCTGATAGCAATTCAAGCATTTCACAAATCTCTTTATACAACCGTCAAAAAGGCATCTTTGAAATTATGCTTTTTGGTTTTTTTCCGAACCTTGATAATCTTGTTGCTAGTTGGATTGAAATTTGGCCTAAAATCTTTGCGTTGGATTTTCATATTTTGTTTACATTTTCAGTGGACTCAATTCAGAAGAAACAACGTTGTCTGTCCGAATATAACTTAACACGATAATTGTAAAATGAAGAAAGCTTAATGGGTAAAATTTGATGCAGATAATTAATATGTAGGTTTGTATTTTCACGTGCAATTAAAAGTGATAAAATGAAATTGAAATGATTGGTATTGAAAATATTGATATGAAATTGAATTTGGTATGTGATTTTGAGACCACAATTTCAATTCTGTATTAAAATTTATCTCCAATTGGTCGTATAAAGGAAATTTTAAATGATGTTAGGTATAATAATTGAATTCCAGCGATTAATCATTTGTGAGTAATTATACATATTTACTATTGAATAAACAAGAAAGTTTCGGTGTAACATACCATTCTGATTAGAATTTTTAATTATTTTTGATTATGGTAACAGAAAAATTCCCACTACATGGCCGCAAAAACACATAATACTCAAAAACAAATTTTTAGAAATCTAGCATTAATTAATATTTCCATATTAATTAATGCTAGAAATATTAAATATGACTTTTAGAACTGTTTTTTAAGTCGTTGTACGCAAAAGAAAAGAAGTTTTAAAGTTTAAAAGACTCATTTTTAAATTCATTATTCGTATTAAAATCCCTTTTCAAAGAATTGAAAGAATTATTTTCTGAGGGCCGCGATTTTGAATGCTATCAGATGGCGGGGACGACACCACAAATGAGTGAAAAATTTAACTTATTAATACTAAAGTTTAATTTCTTATTTTAGCTATGATGAAAACATTTTTTTAATTTATTGTTTTATTGCTATCTGACTTAATTCATGAAATTCAAATGTGTCAAAGTGTTAAAATCCTCCCTATTTAATCCGAAAGTCAGAATTTTAAAGTTTCATTTTTTATGGTAAGCAATAAAATTTTTTCTTTGGGAATGTAATCAAATCCTTTTAAGTCAATAAATAAATTGACACGCATTCATTTATAGGCCCGTAATTCTGATTTTTAATAATTCTACTAATCTGCCACATTTTTATAAGCATTTTTAAATTTAATAACCCTGTTATTAATCTATCAAATTATTCATTATTCCCTTTCTATTAAATTTTACTATAAACCTAAAATTTTCGAACTACAAATAGTTCAATTTATTAGTCTGTTGTTAAACAATTTTTGAAGAGTTGCGAAAAGAACTTGATAATATCCAAGATGAAGAAACCCCATTATTCCATAGAGGATACACGGAAAGAATTTGTTGGCATCTTACATCTTAAAATATTTGATAAACGAAATGTTGTGAATCAACAATCTTCATCAAGCCATATGGCAGCAATATGGAATAAATGCGCAAGCAAGTGACTCTTGTTAAATCAGATGCTATATTCTTCACTATGAATATTTAACTTAGTTTTTATACATATTAATTTCGAAGCAGTTCATAATTATTTTAATAAATACACTGTATATATATATATGTGTGTGTGTGTCCTTAATAACATTTGTTTTTTAGAAACTATTTTTAAAACGTTCATTGCAACGCGGATAAAGTCCAAAGTTTGAGTTGAAATGCAAAGCTCGAGATTAAGGACACCCATTTTCTTAAAAGACAAATTTTTTAAAAAACTTGGCAACTAAATCATAAAATTAAAGAAAATTTTTTTGTTATAAAAGTTTTTTCGATGACAAATTTTTGTTAAAATTTCAAAAGTGAGAACAAAAATTCAAATAATTAATTTCAATATATTTGGTAGTTTGAAAAAAAACCCATAATGATTTATCTTAAAAATAAACAGAAAATTTAAACCCATTTTTCGGAAATGGTGTAGACATATTGCATAATTTTTCTTAAAAGACAAAAAAATGCAAATAAACTACAAGAATTAATAATTTTTTAACAAAATTATAGTGTATACAAAGATTAAATTTTTAGTGTATATATAATTATAACATAGTATATATTATAGAATTTTTAACTGCTGTTTAAGATGAAATACAGAACATGTAATAACAAAATTACCTGCAGATCAGGAATGATAAGTCGGCAAAAAAATGTAAAAGAATTTCTATGATTTTTTCTAGTTCAAATTATTAATGCAATCGTACAGTTTAACAATATTATAATGTCTAAATTTTTTAAATTTTAGTTTTATGCGAAAATATCTTTTTTATATGGATCAATAAAATGTGTAAATCAACTATGCCAGAATCGGTTATGTACATATATGTATATTGATATTTTATTATTAACTATATTTTACTATAGGTTAAATATATAAAAAATATTTTGATTTTAATCACATGCTTAATATAATTATTTAAGATCGAATAATTAGAAAAGCCATTAATAAAAAATTCTACTTGTGCTCTTGTTCGTAATAAATTTTCTCCATTTACTTTAACAATCAATTTATTATTAATTCCTTAATTATATTTAATGTAACAAAAATAATATTTTTACCAGTTTAATAAATGAGTAGAATAATGAAAATTGACATTATGTTTTCAAATGAATCTTAATGACGTTTCTACGCATGTTCATATAATAGATCATAAATAACTTCACATAAGGTAGTTATAAAAATTAAATTTGAATAAAATTAAACTTCAACATACTTGCTAATTCTTACAAGATCAAGCCTTTTGCAACTTCTGAAAATCACAGACGTAAAAAAACTAACAAAATCTAATTTTTTTCCAACTTTTTCTCTATAGCATCAACTACTACCGGCAACGACTGAAACGAAACTACGGAGAAAGAGAACCAACTCGCATCAACTACAAGTGAGATCGGTTTTGAAGTGACTGAAGAACATCTCTCTCGGAAAAGATGACACGCATGCGCTGTAAACACGACGGCGGAAGACTGAATAAAATATCACTCATTGCTAAGAGATGTACAAGTTGTTTGATCTTTGATGGAAAAAGTTTGGAGATTTTTCTAAGAAAATTTCTGCGTTCCGTATGAAAAAGATTTAACAAATTTATTGAGCTGTTGGAATTTTATTGTGAGATGTCCTAAAACGATTATGTTAAAAAAATAGAAATAAGATCATATATACCATTGATTCGTGTTGAATCTCGATGAATCTCGTAAAGTGGTCCTAAATGTGATTTATTGCATTAAACATAGACGGATGTGGATTTCGTTTATTGCATTGCAAATTTATGGATGAATGGATGTTATGCCGGCTAAAACGCACATGATTGGTTCGTGCTTATTTACAGGGAATAAATATAGCCGTTAAAAGAACAGAGAAAAGGTTAAAGTATTCTAATAAATATCATGTTAACAAATGCTGGTTTAAGGAAAATTGACTATCTTACGATATCAAATGGTTCGAATCATTTTCTATTTAAGATTCTGTTAATTTTGTATTAGGCTTTCTTCCAGAAGTAATTTATATTTCGAAGAATGTAAATGATATTATAAGCAAACGATAAAGTAATAACTTAAACCAGCGGGCATGGTCTCCTCAAAACTTTCTCGTATATTCTAATAAAATGTTTGGAATAATTATGAAATATTAGGCTTGAATGGAATTTATCATTTGTATTGAATCTATAGTGTCAACCTCGACTAGTTATTTGGCGGAAAAAACCTAGCGGTTAGTAGTATTCGAAAATCGAATTTCTGTTTTACAGGCGTTTTTCCTTACCGATTGAAATAAAAATTTGACACAAAACTACAATTGTAGTCCCGAAATTGCGAACCAAATTTGATATATTTAAATCAATGAGAATTCGAGCTATCACTTTTGAATGTTTTTGAAAGTACAGACAGATACACGGCGAAACCTTCACTGGAGTTCCACCAAAATTTCATAGATGTCTACATTATAGATGTTATGTACAGAAATTTTTCTGTCTAGATATATGTGTTTTATTGCTATCGTGTTAATTTATATTCGAACAGCCGGACTGACAGGCATCCTCTGAATGCTTTGCCCAAATTTTTACCTGCAAATTTTTTATAAAGATCATGCTAAATTTCTTCTATCTAGTTCAAAGCATTTTCGATTTAACTCTGTCAGACAGACGGATGGATAATTTCCAAAAATGTCTTTTTCGAGCTCAGTTATTTCTAAAAAGTAGTGATTCGTTAAAATCTTGAATTCGAGTTTTTCGAGAATTATTTTACTTTCTCTACACTATACATTCGAGAAAATAATTAAACGAATTGAAACGATAGATTAATTTTTATTAATTAAAAATTCTATATAGGGGTTATTTTTTTAAGTTTATACAATAGCCTTAAAACTGTTTATAACGAAACTTTTCTCTTTAATCATTCTGCCGAAAAAACAATGCAATGGTTTGAAAGAAAAACAGAAAAACAATGCAAATATTCTTCTGAAACGATGGTTCATTGATTTCACATTACGGAGTCTTTTAGAAATCTGCCAATTTCTTTTGAAACTTATTTCATTCAATTAAATATAAAAAATAAATCAATAATATGGTAAATGATTCCTGTTAAAGTATTTTAACAAGACTCTTGTGCAGCTTTTAAATCATCGAATCTTATAAGTGTGATTTTTTTTTCTTCTGAAAATACATCAAATATCTACTCTGATATCATTGATCAAGAGTACGATATTTTTTAAAATCGCGAATTTCATTTTAAAATATCAACATAAATGCATATGACAAAAAAAAACTTAAAAGTAAACACAAAATTTTCCCTGATTTACTTAATAATAAATCAGTTAAAAAATTCATAAATTCCTGATGAAACGTTTTATTTAATATAAAAATAATACATAAAAAATAGAACTAGAATAAGTACTGTTCATTTCGGTATCCTGAAAAGATTACTTTTTGGCTATTCCATCTGACTAAGGGGTGAGACGCGGAAAGATGGGCTCATTTCTGGAATAACTTTATTGATAAATGTAGACACCTCCTTTTCTTCTTTCCTCTCGCCCCTATTTTGTCGAATTAAATCCATCCTAACGCATGCGTAAAAATGCGGAGGGTTTTAGAATCCGTTGGTAAACAATCTCTAATATATAAAATTTATAATTTTTAGATCATTATGGTATAAAATATTATGAATAAACTAATTATGATTAAAATTTGATTTAATTTTTGTTAATTACCTTCTTTATTTTTTTGAAAAAAAATTGTATTACATCATAGAACTAACGGAAATAATTTCCCATAAATTTCCCCATATACTTTCTAATGAATGTAAGTGTGTATTTTTAATGGCATGTCTTTGACAAACAATAGTTACGTAATTTATATTATTAGCATACTGATAGTAGGAAATCTTCGATGGGTTGAGACTATACATTGGTAACAGAAAACCAAATCTTTAATTTGGAAATATTTATTAACCTATGCATAAAAGCAAAATTGACTCAAAGCTAAGCATAAAATTCCCTACAGAATGGCACATATACAATTCATTGCGATTTTGATTTATCGTATTTACTTGCATATAAAAATACAGACCGACAGACAGTTAACACTTTAGTTTATTTAGCTCCAAATAGGATAAACCAAAATGATATGTAGTTACGATATTAATATATGTTCGAACAACAGTGCAAATTACTATTATGCAGATTGAATTTTGTTCAAAATTTGATGGAAATCTTCAAATTTAGTGAAAGACAGCAGACTAAATTTCATCTGTTTATAACAAGGTGTTTTTGTGTTATCTTCTTAATAAACAGTCAGGTAGATAATTCCAATAATGTGCAATGTCGAAATTACAATATTTTTCACTTTGCATTCATTTTACTTGAAAGGGCGAGAGAAACATTTCTCTAAATACTTAAAAGATTTGTGTCACTGAACATTAGATATTATTCAGTTTTACGAATTAGAAAGTTAGATCAAGAAATCAAATTTTGTGTGAGTTAAAATAGTTGAAATATATGAATACGTAAATTCAATCTATGTTTCTACAACTTTTATGGACTGATTTCATTGCTAATAATTTTTTTCGGCTTGAAATTAAATTTTTTTTCAGAAGCTACATGTACCTCTTCATTATTGTAATAGTCTTTATTACGCACCTGTTTTTGAAAAGATACGCAATATTATATGCATAAATATTTAAGAAAATACAATTCCATTTAAAGTTTTTCTTTAAAAAAACGTTGCCCTAATTTTTTAAACATGCATCCTCATTAAAGTATTTAAAAAATCCAAATAAAGAGAAGTAATTAATTGTTCTTTTTATAATGTAAGTCATAAAGCTAATTAATATTTTTTAATAGTTTTACTTCGCACACATTTCTTTTATATTTCATTTTGTTTTTACTCTATTTTCATCCTAATAGCCATGTTTGTCATCTGGAACTTCGCTCTTAAAATTATTATTAGTTACAGATTATTTATTTGTTTGTCACTGTTTGAGATTCCAAATAATACCGGGTTTATTTCAGCTTTATACTGTAAAAAATATTAATCTTTATTTGCCCTTCAACTTTAAACCATCGCAGTGAATTTCCTTACACTTTTACTTTATTTATTTGTCATTGTTTTTAAAATTATCTCAAAAACATTTTTTAAATTTGAGTGTATAAAAGGTCTTTAATAATTTTAAAATCCTAGTAAATTTTTAAAAAAGTAAAAATTGATTACAAAGTTAGAGCTTTGCGAGCTTAAAACAAATCGAATTATTGAACATTCTGCGTTGAAAATAAAAAAAAATTTACTATGATATGCTTCAAAACTCTAAAGGTTATATCATGCACATGAACCTCTTTACTGTTTTGCCTGAGTGTCATACGGGTATCGATTTATCAAATATTGATAGCTGTAAGAAAAAAAATGAACCTTACATAACGATTATAATTCAATATTAAAATTATTTCGAATACATATCTCAGTACACTATAGATTACCACTTAAATCAAAATAAGAAAATATTCTCAAAATAAAAGGAAATATTTTATTACATAATTAAGAAAATAAAACAATTAAGTGGTCAAAGTTCGAGGAATATCTACAAAGCTAACTGATGGAATAAATATTTCCCGAGTCAAAAACTATGGAATAGAAGATACATCGCATTTAGAGATAGCATGGCTGCTGCATCTAAAATATAAATAAACTTAACTAAATAAGAAATAAATATTGAGTTTAAATTGCCAAAAAACAGAATAAAATATTAGGTTGGTGCGTATGAAATGTCGGATTCTTAAGTGATTGTATAAAACTGCATATCTTTCTTCAAAAGCTGTTTATTCAATCAAAGTATGCTCCATTCGCTTCAATACACTTCTCCCAACGAGATTTTAAAGCGTAGATGCCTGTCTTAAAAAAATTTTGGTCTTTAGAATTAATAAACTCTGATATCGAGTTTTTTAGACTGTCTTCATTTTCATAGTGTTTGCCCCTTAAAAACAGCTCTAAATGCTTGAAAAAATGAAAATCGGTCGGCGAGAGATCCGGTGAATAGGGTGGATGCTGCAAAACTTCATATTCAAAACTTATTTCGCTCTGTCAGTGCGTGCGGTACCCACTTGTCCATCTTCTTAACCTTGCCAATCTCAGAAAGGTGTCTCAATATCGTTGTATGGTCAACTTTCATCCTGATAGCAAGTTCCCTCGTGGATACGGCTGGATCCGCTTCCACTAGAGCCTTCAGGTCATCATTCTGCACAGACGTTTTGGGTCTTCCGCGCGGCTCATTTTGCAGTGAAAAATCGCCAGTCCGAAATTTTTCGAACCAACGCTGCACTTTCCGATCGTTAACCGTATTCTCCCCAAACGCTTGGTTTATGTTGCGTGCAGCTTTTGCAGCACTATTACCAAGTTTGTACTCATATAAGAAAATGACGCGAATGTCGGCAGAATTCATATCGGCAATAAACTCAAAAGAAATAACAAAAGGGAAGACCTTCGAGAAAACCTATTTTGCTGAAATGAGTCTCTGGCAATGGACAATACGACTATGAATGAGGTTATGCCAAAGACAAAAGTATAACGAAAACAGGGAGACAAACGTCCGCATGTAAAGAGAATCCGACATTTCATACGCACCAACCTAATAGAAAAAAACATGAACCGGAAAACTTTATTATGTATCACTCTGAAGCAGAGATTCAAACTAGGGATTTTTTCTGTGATGGGTCTTGTCTTAGTCCAGCTATTGACCCCTCGTGATCCGAAAAACATAAGAAATTGATGTTTTTTGAAAAGAAGAATCAGCTTCAATAAATCAATGACTTAAAAATGAACAACAATAAACGAAATACTTCCTAAATAGAACTCCAATTAAAACAACAGTAAAGTCCAATCAAACCGAATAACTATGATGCAAATATGAAACGATAAGACCAAATAACATCAATAGGATGCAAAAGCAACGAATTAGTCTCAAAAAGATATAATTCAAAAGTCTTTTTTATGAAGAAAACTAAACTTGCTACTGCAGACAAACAATCCATACTCAACCTTCTCGCGTCTTCACAGTTTGCCCCAAAATATTATGTTATTATATAAAATGAACGATATCAGCACCATCTGTTAAGTTAAAACCAAACCAAAAGAAAATGAACTAGAAAGCATGTCTAAATGTGAACATATTAGAATATCGGTTAGAAAACTGATAAATCCTTCTTTATTAAAACTTCAATATTACAATAGTTCTTAGAAAATCATTAAAAGTTTTTTTAATAAGATTGTTTGCTGCTTCAATAGGAAAAAAATTGTCTTTACAATTTTTTTAATCCGGTTAAATTGTGAAAAAAAAAATCAAATTTTTGAAACTTTTAGAGTTTAATTAAAGTTGTAATTACTGAGTTTAATTAGTTTGAAGATAAATTCTCCTCTTTTAACGCAAATATCCACCGAAGGTTTCCCATTAGAAAGTTCTATTTTTAAATACAGATAAACAGCTTTCCGTTGATTCATTCCTTTCAGTGAAACTTAATTTTTCAGATAACAATCAATAATAACATTAGCATCAACTATATTTAATAAAAGTAAATCATCAATATATCTAAACCCATTTATTAAATTATGTTTATTTCTTCTCGTAATTTTGAAGAAAAATATTAGTTAAAGCATTTAAAAATCTATTAACATTTAGATTCCTTACACATTTATATAAAAATTAACCCCTTTAAAAAACATTTTTCCATTTTTCGTAAATAATTGGTTTAAATAATTCCAACCAAGTACATTTGTATGAAAATATCAAATTAAATATCAGCCATATTTAATAATGCAAAAATCTATTAATTTCTGGTGTTATAAATTTGTGTACAAATTTTCTTATCATGATTCTTGTGTTTTTTAATATGGTTATTTTTTTAGAAATTCGAATTTTTTGTTCCTATTACATATAAAGCTATTAGTTTTAATAAGTATCGAATAATTATAAAATAAGTACCATTAATTAATTATAAAGTTCACATTTTTAAAGTAAAAAACAAATTTTACTCCCTTGCATGCAAATTTGTGGGCTTATAAAAATTTGATTGTTAAAAAATAAATAAAAAATCAGAATAATTAACAATAAATCATTGACAGTCTTATTAGTAACAGAATCATCAAAGTAGTTTCTGCACTGCTTTTAAAGTTCATTTAATATTACACGAGTTTAATTATTTTGAAATTTGATTTGAATGATTTCCGATTTTTGAGGTGTATATGAAACCTGACTAAAAACAACATCCGAGAACTTATAATTATGAGCAAATCAAGATTTTTTTCCTTCAAATGATTTTTTTCAAAATATTGAATATGAATTTATTGAATTTTTTCCTTTATTCTATCCTTAATGAAAATTAATGATGTTGATTATGATCTTCTATAATCATTATTCAAGGATCAAATAGTTGAAAATTTGTTTAAATTTTTATATTTATTATAAAGATTATCTATTCATAATAATTGCATGTCACGCAAATAGTACTGCAATTCTCTAATAAAATACTGTTTTTATTTTCTCCTATACAAAATACACAGATATACTAAAGTCACTGTCAGAGAAACTTCAACGAATCTGCGCATTTCAAGCTTCTCTGAGTTCGAAAAACAGTTCTTTAAAACTATGTCTATCTATTTGTCTGCCTTTCTGCAATTGTTGAATTCACTTGCTGTTGAATGGCTAGATAAACAAACTTTCTATGAATAGATTTCGTTTAAAGTTTGAGAGAATTTTAAAAATTTGGTAGCAGTGCCATATACTAAATTTCAGACTCTAGTTCAAAGTAGTTTTGAGTTATCTTTGCACAGATGAATAACCAGCCATCAAGTCAAACATTTGCTTTTTGGGTTCATGAAAGTTAAAATGCAGGGTTTCGACAAAATCTAGAGTCCAATGTTTTTGGCGATTTTTATACTTCATAAGCCAGAAAATAAAGAAGATAAAAATTAATGGATAAATTCCCAATAAAAATGAAACAATAAGCCAAATGAAACAGAAAAAAAAGTTTATATTATATTATATATTTGTGTGTGTGTGTGTTTTAAGTTAATTCCTACTTAGACATGCAAAGAAAAGTTTTATTTTAGTTACTTTTTATTAAATCATTACAATTAATATAAATATATATACATATAACATAATCACAATATTAAGTGGCAAAAGAAATATTTTCCATCTATCAACACGCTTCGTCGCTGATCGTATTTATCTCTAAATTTATATCCTTCTAAACATCTCATAAAAGAGTATTTTTTCTCCCATATAAAACTGAAATTAATTAATCAAAAATTTATTTTCTCAAGAATTGAAATCGCATTCTTCACCTTGACTTGAAAAATACTAAAATCCTTCCATTTTATTTATTGAGTTACTGCCTTTTAATCTCAATTTTCATTACAAACTGCTAAAACTCTATTTAAAGTATTAAAAATTAAATTTTGTTCAGCAATTAATATTTACAACAAAACTGTATTAGCATCGAGTGTCGCCCACTTCAAGTTTAAAAAATATATTTGAACTTGAGTGGATGAATAAAAAGTATTTTATTAACGAATGAAAATGTGAGCAAGATATATAAATAAACTAGTTACTACCAGCAACTCTGTTCGCTTGGAAATTTTGATGTATATGTACGAAAAAATGACAAATAAAAAAAATTAAACCTAACCTAAAAACGATACATTTAAAAGTATAAGCATGTACGAAAAATATATATCACATAAATAAAATTTAATAACAAAAACACATAACTAAAGTAAAAACAATTTATTTACATTGTATACTCAAAATAAAAGAAACAACAAATCCAGTTCGGTCAAATACATTTTATTTTTGATCGAGATTGAGATAGCTACAACAATATTATGCACAAAAACAATACAAATTTTTAAACTTTTAATTTAAATGAAAACACTGTTGTCAACAATCCCTCATGAACTTTTAACGTCAGTTGGCGTAACGCACATGTCTGACTTTCCTACGCCAATTGCGGTAATGCAATGTAGATCAGAAATTTTTTGTTTCCTTTATTCTGTTTTCTTTTAATTTAAAAGTACTTCAGAATGAATCCGAGAGATCGATTAATTAACAACATTTGATTTTAAATGCTTCAAACACAAAGAAAATAAATATAATCGTTTGAAATAATCAGTCGAAATTCTCCTAAGCTATAACCTCAACTCTGTAGGGGGGAAAAAAAAAGAAAAAAAAAAAACTGAAGCCTTACTTATCTTTGGTGGGGTTTGGCCACAGCCTTTTGACGCGAAAGTTAGTTTTTAATTAATAAAAAAATTAATCACTCTATTAACCGGAATAAAAATCAGTCTATCTTCTATTATCGATTATAATCTATATTTGTGCTAAATTTCATCCAATTCTGTTCAGCCTCTATGGCGTGATTGATTAACAAACATCCATCCATACAACTTTCACACTTATAATTATATATATATATATATATATATATATATATATATTTAGGGAGAGTGTGAACTAATAATATTAGGAATTGAAAAAACAGACAATGATTAGAGTATACTTTGTCTAAAATATAATCAAAACGAAAGTAGAATTCTGATAGAGAAATTGGTCTTAAAATTGTGATGTTTTGCTGCATTACTACAATAAAGAATATTTATGATGTAAATTTTGTGAGAAAATTTAAATGTAATAATAAATTAAAAACTACAACAATTGTATGGTATCAAGTCTCACTCACAAGTTAAATATATATATATTTGAACTCGAGTGGATGAATAAAAATTATTTTATTAACGATTGAAAATTTGCACATGATATATAAATAAATATGTGAGTGTGAAATAATATAATAAATTGAAAAAAATATAAATATAAAAAAAGAAAGAAGATGTATACTGAAAAAAGGAAATTTAGAAGCCGAACAAAAAAAATTCCAGAGATGTGCTCATTTTACTAAGTGCATATCATATTGGTGTAGGGGAAAAACTGCACAAAATAAATAGCCTAAGTTTCCGGAAAGGGGCAGTTACTGAGGCACTGAACACCACTCCAACATCACCACCACCCTTAATGTATGTCTTTCTAGAGTACCCCGCCTTCCTATATCCCAAGACTACGTTCTCCCTTTACATCTGCATTTACCAGCGTTCATTATAAATGATCGGATCTAGCGACAAATATTCGGTTGGATTTGATACTCAACTTCCCGCTACACGCTTCAAAAGTTTTGAACAGTTTTTCGTTTGACTGTATTTTTCTCGCCTAGTAGACGGAATTGCATGTCACAGAGAACTCGCAAACGATCTGTTATGAAGACTGCACCAAAAGTTCTTTTACACCTACGGTGTGCATGAGATCATTTCCGAAAATTCACAAATTAGTGGTAAAGTTTGTTTATTTAGAATGATTTACTATTAGAATTATTCACATCTGAAAATGTTTTAGAATCGATGGATCATAACTATTTATAAATATATCACTTTCCTGAAACAATGTCTCTTTATAAGAAAGTCATATTAATTTAGTAATCTGAAGAAAGATGAAAAATTTATTTTAATCAGGGAATCATTTTTTTTTAAAATCAAAACTATACAGTATTATAAATTATGATTCAGTTAAGTTATATTAACGTCCCAATTTAAAGCAAAATGAGGCCTACTTCGGGGCACCCCCCCCCCCTCATCTCCAAATTTCCATGCTACACAATGGATGACATTTGACTCCGATGGATTTAACGTGCCCTCTTATATGACATTTCTTCGTTGCTATCGAGTCTCGAACCTCAAACACTCCCTTTCCGAAGCCAAGGCCTCACCACAACACCATATCGGTCTCTTAGAGTTACGAAAGAAAGTATATTAAAATTTGTTCTCAATCTCAAACTCTTTCCAAATATATATATTATATATAACCTTAAAAATATGGCTGTTTGTATTGCGTAGTCCCGCCAATGGGGAGATTGAATTTTGCTAAGGATTGAACTCACAACCTTACGATTTGCAACCACGTAATATAATAAAGCAACCACAAGATAATCCACGTAATATAAAAGTGATCATTAATGTTTAGTGGTTGTTACTGGCTTATTAAGATGCCACTACAATACCCCCCACCAGTGAGTCTACGAAGAGACGAAAGATTTTATAGCGCCAATCGTTATGTCGGGCGAAGAGAGTGTTTCGGTAGCGCCAAGCATTACGGCGAGTGAAGTGAGGGTTTCGGTAGCGCCAAGCGTTATGGCTCGCGAAGAGCATGTTCATTGCCCAAAGTCACCAAATATGGCGATTTGTATTGTGGAGTCACGCCAATGAGAGATTGAATTCCGCTAAGAATCGAACTCGCGTCCTTACGATTTGCAGTCACGTAATATATCCACTTGACAAAAGTGATCACCAATGTTTAGTGGTTGTTACGGGCTTATTAAGATACCACTACAAAAATATTGGATAAAATCTGAAATATTTTAAATTGAATAGTTATATCATTAGCATGACTAAAAGTTATTTATAAGTAAACAGAAGATGGATCTGAAAGTTTATTAATGCTACAATTCATAAAAAATTAAAAACGGCTGTCGCAAATTTCAAGTTATCCCGAGATAACATTATTATTTCTGTCATTGTTTGTCTTAATTTAAGTCCTTAACTAGTTAAGCCATTTGAAGCAACCATGCGATTATCAGATTAGACATGCATCAATATTTAGAAAAATGACGTTGTCTTTTCATTTTAAATTAGTAAACCTCCAAAACATTTTTTGAGGTCAGAATTCTCCCTCCCTTTTTCTGAAAATTTGGTTCAAACTAGTTTGGAAAAATCACATGACTATAATATTGCGCAATTGTTAACGTTTAGAAAAGAGATGGAATCTCTGTCCATCTCAAAATCTTCCGAGCTGCAAAAGCTTTTTGCCAGCTAGAAAAATTCAAAACGAAAGTTAAAAAAATCATACTATCATTGTTTTAATATGCATATATACCAATCTATATATCTTCTCACGGTTTTGAGTTGATTCCCGTTTTCTGCTTTTTCGCTAGATAACTTCTTATTTTCAATGCTCTTTATTTTCTGCCTGCGTATTTTGAGACTTCCAAAATCCAAAACCAAAATAACATCACGCTCTCACATGTTTCAACAGAAAAATCCTTATGTCTCCATTTCAATTTTTATAAAGCTCCTAAATCTGCTAAATGAATAAGACTAAGAAATCATCAATGACTAAGAAGAAATTTAACCGATAAATTTTCAGTAAAGGAACATGCCAAAATTTGCCTAAACATTTTGATCCTATGTTAAATTAGAGGACTTTTTCGAGTACACAATATAAAAACAAAAAGTAGCTGTTTTATATACAGATTTACTGACGCTATTAAGATAGAAATATCAGACTCCGTATTATTTAAATTTGTAAACATTACGGAAAAAAATTGTTTTTGAATGTATTCGACTAAAATTCAGACTACATTTTAGTAGCCATAAGATTAAATACTTACTGGATTATTTTTAGAATCCATAATATGTTAGACTACCTCTTTTCATGAAATCTCTTCAGTTATATAGTTATAATCTGTTATAGTTTTGCCAACTCTATATGATATCGATCCATAAATGAAGGGACAGAATACAGAATTGTTAATTATGATGATGAACAACAGGTTTAACTAAACAGAAAACAAACTGTAATTTTTCTTTGCTTCTTTCAATACTGAGATGGCAGCCAATAAAACCAATATATCGCCAACTATCAGCACCAAACAAGAAAAGAAAAAAAGCAACCAGAAAGTATAGGGTGATCATAAAATAACTTTCTCTGCTTCGAGGCATCTGTGGCTGAATCCAATGAACGGAACAAAACCAAATTTTGTATGCAGACGTGGAGAGGTACTGGAAAGATTAATTTAGGATTAAAAAAATAGCATACATCACCTAAAGGGAAGGTTTTAGTTCTGTTGCGGTAGAAGTAGATTAGTAATTACAATAAATGTATATAAATTGAATTATACAAGTTTTCATTAATGCCCTATAAGACATTTATATATCCTTTCAAACCCTTTTATGATTTCTTTTCCTAGCTGAAGCCCTTCTGAATAGTTTGATGTATTGCATATAGGAGTACTTTAATTAATTTAAAAGATATAATCTAAAACGTAAAGGCTACTGTTAAAATTTTACTCATAAACGTGAAGGTTAAAGGTATTTGTTTCTGGTATTCGTAAATGGAGAAGCTTAATATTATGTGTGTGTGTGTGTGTGTGCGTGCGCGCGCGTGTGTGTGTGTGTGCGTGCGTGTGTGTGCGCGCGTGTGCGTGTGCGTGTCATTTTTCTCAATGCTACAGTTTCAGAGTTTGCTTCTCAGATTTAAACAAAAATGATTCATTGTATAAATATGAAATTTTCCAGGTATGTTTTTGCACATGTGATAAAGAGAATAATGTAAAATCAAAGCATTATTATGAATTTTTTCACTAGTTGTTGATACACTAAGCATGTTTAAAGAAAAGAGTTATGTTTTAAGAACACAAAATGTGAAATAATTCCAAATTTATTAAAATATTTATCCCTTTGCATGATTATCCCGTTATGTTCTTTTCAGAGTAAATTAGTATATTTTTTAGCATACGGTATACCAATTTACTCACAAAATTTTTATTACAAGTTACTTTCTGAAAACTTTTCGACGCAAGTATAGTCCATCTTCGACAACTTATATGAAATGCGGTTTTTTTTTTGTACGTATATTTTAATTAAGGAAAGTTTTTTCACTGACTTCAAACTATCATTCAACATTGTGTATATTAAATATCTTACAAATATGTGGTAAAAAATCTATCATTTAAAATTTTTCTTATGTTAGTAATAGTCACATTTGACCAACTTACGAGGTCTCTTTAAGCTGTTGAATTTCCTATAGTACCTCCTTGTATCTGCATCCAAAGTTGAAAAAGTAATTTATAATGCATTCATTTTAAATATAACAGAAAAATTTTTCTTGTGTGCAAAATAATACATTGGCAGCATTTGGTGCAATAATTTTTATCAAGGAATATATCTACAAAATTAGCAACCCTTATTCCCCCTAAATCAAATGTTCGCCAAAAGTAGCTGTTTTATCTAATGCACATGAATCATTTTTAATCTGTCTTGTGTACAAAACATTACATCGGCACCTTTTGGCGCAATAATTTTTATCAAAGATATATACAAAATTAATAACCATTAATCCCAATCAATCAACTGGTAGTCAAAAGTTGTTGACTAGCAAGCTAATCATTACCAATGCATCCTGTTGTAGATTAAACATTTCCAATTTGCAGAATTCCCTTGTGAACATAATATTAATTACATAGGCAACTTTTAATGCAATAATTTTATCAAGAAATGTGTTCAACAATATTAACAACCATTAATGCGATTCGGTCAAATGGTCGCCAAAGGTAGATAATTAATTTTAATGTCTCTTAGCACCGTTTAAACATTCATAATATGATGCTCTTTCTTGTGTATAGAATATTATAGAAAACAGCCTTTGGTGCAATAACTTTTTATCAAGGAATCTGTATAAAAAATTAACCATTTATTCCACTCAGTCAAATGGCCGAAAAAAAGGGGCTAGTTAATCATTATCAACGGCCTGTAATGTAATTTCCTATAGTCCCTCTTACTTGTATCTGCAAAATATTACATCGACAACTTTTGGTGCAATATTTTTTTTTAATTCTATCTCCAAAATTAAGAACCATTAATCCCACTCAACCTATTGGCTAGTTAATCAGTATCAGTCGCCCGTAGTTCAGCTGAAACATTCTTTATATACTTATCTACTTTTAGTACAAAATTTTACATCAGCAACTGCTTAGTTAAACATTTTTTTTTATCAAGGAGCTTATTTTCAAAAATAATTACTGTTAATCCCACTCAACCAAGTGGTCGACAAAGGTGGCTAGTTAAACAATAACATTAGACCCTTGAACAGCTGAAACATTCTCTGTGTAAAATATCACATACGAAAATTTTGATACAAATATTTTTAGTAAAGAATCTATTTATGTTCCACACAGCCTGCATATGAAATTTGATTTAATTCCATTTCCAAGTTTTACCTGCATATGCTTCCAAGTAATGAAAGATATTTCAAGGCAGCCCTACATTATTCAGAAATCCAGATATATATTTCCAGAATATTAAATCCTGACGACACGCGCAACAAATATGATTATCATCATATTGCATCACAACCATTCCAACTTTTGTAAGTTCCTAAACCCAATATTTGTTCTCCACCAAATTAGAAACAGTTTTCATGCAACTACAGTTTATTAAGGAAGAACTTCGTTTCAACGGAATCTACGAGTATTATACATAAGGGACAATGTGTGTACCAGAAGGAATATACAGGTATTATGTAAATACTTTTCCTAAGGCAGCATTTTGATCCTTTTTCATTTTCAGAGTGAAGATAAATTGATTCTCGGTATTCACATGTGGTTACTCGGTTTTATAAATAGTTTGTAAGTGTAAAAAAGCGATACTTTTTAGATATATTTAAGTTTTCGTTCAAGAAGTTGTAGGATTTAGTAAAGAATAACAAGTTTCTGCTCAGAAGGGATATAAATGGTGTTCTAAAAGCAATTTAATTTGAAAGTATTACAATTCGTTAATTCTGATGCATTTCTAAAAGCAATTTAATTTGCATATAATTCTTCTTGCGTTTGAATTAAATATATTTTAGAATATAAGTGTAATATAGTTATTACTGCCTCTTTTGAAACCAATAATGACTGTTTTTGTTATTTACAGGTTATACAATGCCTATTTATAGTTTAAATATATTGCAACCAGAATCGTTAAGAGTTGTAGATTTCTATCAAGAGTATTTATTTCATTCTAATTTTATCCACACGTTATTTGAATAAAGAGAGCAATTCCAAATAATTCTATTAAAATTACTTTTGATTCATATATATGTGTTATTCAACGTCATTTTCAAATGGGAATTTTTTTTTTCATTTCTGTATGAACATATTTAATTCTGATGCATTTCAAAAAGAAAATTAATTTGCGTATATTTCTTCAGATACTTAAGTTAAATCTACTTTAAAGCATTAGTATAATATAACTATTAAAGTAAGTTTTAAAACCATCAAAAGCAGTTTACGTCATATACGTCATATAAAGATTATATAATGCCAATTTATAATTTCTATGATTAATATTGTACACAAGTCATTATAAAGCGTTAGATTTCAATCAAAGAGTATTTATATTTTGTGGCAGACATTTATCTCATTCTTATTTTAACTATTCGTTATTGAAATAAAGAGTGCATTTTAAAATAATTAAATTTACTTTTGCTTTATGCGTATGTGTTAACTTATTTTAAAATGTCTGTCTTTTGTTTATGCATAATAATATGTAATAACACAAAATTTGAAAGCATTACAACAATTATTTGACTGAGTCATTAATTCTAACGAACTTCTAAAAACAATTTAACTTGAGTACATTTATTCTTAGCACATTGGTTCAAACCAATTTTAGAGTATTAGTGTAATATTATTATTAATACAGTATTTAAAATATTAAAGGCAAATTACGTTATTTACAGATTTTAAAATGCGTATTTATAGTTTAGTTATATTGCCATCGAGTCTGTAAGAGATTTAAATTTCAATCATAGAGCGATTATTTTTTTATACTCGACATTTATTTTATTCTAATTTTAATACTCGTTATTGGAATTAAAAAAGCATTTTCAAATAATGACGTTTACTATTGCTTCAATTATATGCGTTACTTTAAAATGTGATTTTTTTTGCTTCTATATCAATATGGAATTATATATAGTTTGAGAGTATTTCAAAAATTATTTGGCTGAATCGTTAATTCAGAGGTTTTTCTAACACCGATCTAATTTGAATTTATTTATTCTAATATTTGCGACGAACTGGTTTTAGAGCATTAGTATAATTTAATTACTGTAGTTTTGAAACCATGAAAGACAGTTTACATCATTTACAGAATATGCAAGACCTATTTATAATTTAACACTAAATAATATTGAATACCGAGGAAGTAAAAAGTATATATTTAAATCAAATATTGTTTATTTTATGAACCTGACATATATTTTCATTCTAATTTCAACCATACGTTTTTAGAATAAAGAATGTAATTTAAATAATAATTATTACTATGATTACTTTTGCTTATGCATATATTTTTGCATTATTTATTTCGAAATGAGAGTTTTTTTACATATGGAACAACACAAGATTTGAAAGAAGTACAACAATGGATTGCCGAATCATTAATTCTGATGCATTTCTAAAATCACTAACTTGCACACATTTTTTTCAGACTTTTGAGTTAAAACTATTTCAGAGCATTAATAGAATATACTAATTAATATAGGTTTCGAAACCATAAATGACAGTTTACGTCACTTACAGATTATACAATGGCTACTTATATTTTAACATTAAATAATATTGCGTACCGATTCATTCATTTGTACCAGTCATTTATTTCATTCTAATTGCAATCATTCGTTATTGGAATTGAGAGTGCAATTTCAAATAATTCTATTAATATTATTTTTATGTCATGTAAATGCGTTAACTTATTTTCAAATTTGAGGTTTTTAAAAATTTATGTATAAAGAAACTGAATAACGCTGAGTTTGAAGACATACAATCATTTGGCTAAATATTTAAAAATGATTCATTTCTAAAAGTAATTTAGCTTGAGTTATTTCTTCCGACATTTGGATTAAATCTAGAATTGGTATAATATAGTTATTAATGTAGATTTTGAAATAATCAACAGCGTCGAGCATATAAATTATATAAAGCCTATTTATAATTTAACAATAGATAATATTGAAAATCGAGCAAATAGAATCTTTAGATTTAAATTAAAGATTGTTTATTTTTTTTTCTACCTGGCCTTTATTTCAATCTAACTTCAACCACACGTTATTGAAATAAAGAGTGTAATTTCAAGTAATTCTATTAAGATTACTACTGGGTATTAACTTATTTCGAAATGCGAGTTTTTACATATCGAATAACAGAGTTTGAAAGCAATATGTTATTTGAATGAATCGCTAATATTAATATGATAATCCCTATAGACATTTGGGGTTTAGAGTATTAATAGAATATAATTATTGATATAGGTTTTGAAATCATAAGCGGTGGTTTGCGTGATTTACAGATTATAAAATGCCTATTTATGATTTAATGATGAATAATATTGCGGGAGTATGCATTAAAGCTTTATATCTCAGCCAAGGAATTTTTAATTTTTGTACTTAAAATTTATTTTTTTATCCCACATCCACCAGTCGATTTTCGAAAATAGTATTATTGATATTGCTGAAAAAGGCTGGAAGTTGTAATTATATTTTACATATTTTATGTTACATATAAAAGCAAAACTTTTATAATTTGTAATATAAAATATTGTGTAATTGTTGGCATAAATATGAAAGATAAAATTCAAATCTTATTCATTATCTCATAGGTTTTAGTTTTAAAATTTGAAATTTTGAATGCAAGAAGCAGAAGTTTACATAAAATAATTCCTACGTATAATCAGTCAATTTCTATTAAAAATTTGAAAATAGACTTCACATTGTTCAAAAAATTTAGAAATTTTGAAAATAAGATAAACACACTTTTCAATGAAAAAAAAATCAAATGCAAAGTATTATAAGAAAAGTGCCTTAATTATTATCTAAAGACTTCAATTTGAGTATAAAATTTCTTAGTATACCAGTTGCTTTTAGTGGACAGCAGACTGATCGAGGATATTACTTATATAATTTTATTTTACACTATGTCATTAATAATATCCTTAATAGAATACATATTTTTGCTTCAAATTATGAGGATATAATTTATTAGTCTTACACACAATTACGTACATGAGTTTCTAATAGAATTAAATGTTAGGCGGCCACTTAAAAACGTGCATTAGTGCTCTAAGCATTTTTATGAATTAAAATTAGACGAAATCGGATATGTATTTAGGACTGCAAGGCTAATTTCTTGGTATTGTTTATTAATTTAAATTTATAGATGAAAAATATAGGATGGATGCATCGAAAAACAAGTGGTGTACCTACTATTTTGGATAACAATAGCAATATTGTTCCATTCGTTGTTAGAAATATTTGGTGTGACTAAAAAACAATAAAATCAGAAGAATATAATTTTCTAAAATTAGCGTAGTTGAATATATTACAAAAGAATTGATGCAGGATTTAAAACGCATGGCATTCAGAGAAATATTTTTTTGACATGACATTAAAAATGACAAGAGCAGTAATTATAATGCTTGATTAATTTCATAAATGATTTTAACTTGATACCCTTCCTTTAAATTCTAAATTACAAATAATTTGTTTTAGTAGGCATTTTTCATCGTCAAAATTGGTTTTATTTAGAAACTAAAATTATCCCATTTAATTTTATTATAAAGTTAAATGGTACATATAATAGAAGTTTCACGAACAAATATTTGCAATAAACTTATATTAAATGTTTTATTGGATGTGCAAAAGTGCTCATAATCACTTAAACTAATATAATAATTACAGAATGTAATTGCAAATATTTAACTAAGCTAACTATTAGCTAAATGATAATATTTGACAATATTTGAATAATTTCAAATACTTTCTAACCTTTCTCAAATTTCTATCATCTTTTTATTAACAGTAATAATGACTTAATATTAACTATAAATTAATTTAAGATTGTTGATAAAATCTTCGAACAATAGTTTATAATTGAATGATTAAAAACAAAATTAATCTTGTGAAACAATTTGAGTTCATCAATTTTACCAACTATTCAAATCTCTAAGATTTAACAAGAAACAATGAACATCGTAAAAACTACAACTTTTATCTAGTTAATAAATGTTTACGTCAAAACTGTTCTAAATAGACTTATTCGTCTGAAATAATTTTTAAAAAAATAATTCCCCAGAATTTTCAATCATATATTATTTTCTTACATGTTTAAAATATTCAATTTCCTCACTATTAAAATGCTCTAATTTCGGTACAGAAGGAATACATGTGATAGAATTTTGCAGAAGAGGATTTGTTAGTAAAAATTAGAACCTAATTATTACAATTATGATGAAATTTTGTACGGTTTCACAAAAGAAGTGCCTAATTACAGTATGTTTTGATTTTCATTTTACTCTGAATTGTTAGAATAGGATTTTCCCAAAAGTTTAATATTCTGCACACAATCAACAATTTTGGACTAATCCGTACAGAATTTTGAAAAACAAATGAAATAATTGTAGTTACGAATAAAATATGGATTATATTTAATTTGACCTAATTATGTATGCCTTTGTATGTAAAAGAGTTTATTTTAAAAACATTTTACTTGGAAAGTGCAGAAAATTGTTTATACAATGAAGCTATTTATAAAATTCTCTCAATTCAATCATTACAGATTTTCATTTAGGGACAAATGTGCTTGAAATCTGCACATTTTGTTTTGTATAGCTGTTTTCTGCAATTAGATGTTCTTTCAGGGTGATTATACAGGGTGCGTCAAAAATTATATGTACTCTTTGAACCGTCATAGAAAATGTATGTTCTACAAGGTTCATTTGTAGTAAATGAAAAGCTTAAAGTCCACATTGAAATATGAATGCACTTTCTAATGTAAAATGGGATTACTGTTCAAAATGGTGGCACTCAGCAACAATACATTGCTGATTACGAGTCACCAAGGATGCCATACATGTACAAACGTGTCCAATGGGATTTCTGAGCACACCGCTTGAATCTCGTTCTAAAGTGTGTCTAGGTTAAGTGGTTTATGTTTGTACACCTCATCTTTTACTGTGCCCCCATAAGCAGAAATCCAATTGCATAAGCATATATACGACCAAAGATTAGATTTTTGTGAATGGTTTCAGGAGATGGTCAGATGTGAACTAGAATGATACATTGGCAACTAATTTTGGTTGGTGTTCAAACGTAAACTTTGGAATGAGTTTCAAGTGGTCTCCGCAGAAATTAAATCTGACACGTTGGTACGATGTACGGAATCAGTGATGGCTCGTGCTCAGCAATGTATGTTGTTGAAGGCCGCCATTTTAGATCAGTAATCGTATTTGGACTACAAAGTGCATTCATTTTTCAAAGTGGAATTTAAGCTTTCCATTTGCAGCAATTAAGCCTTGTAAGAACATAAATTTTCTATGACGGTTCAAAGTGTGGATGCATTTGTTGACGTACACCGTATTAATATAAATTATTTAACATACGATTAAAAGATCAAAATTTATATTATTATTATATATATATATATATATATAAAATACTATTACTATTAATACTATACTACTATATATATAAGATTATTTAATTTTTAAGCCTCCTTTTCGAAATAAATTTGATATTTTATTTCTTCTTAGAAAATTCGGAATGCGATTTATACAATGAAACAATTTATAAAAAAATCTGATTATTTAATCACTATTGATTTTCGGTTAGACGCAGATGTGATTAAAAACTGTTCATTTCATTATAACTAGTCACTTTTAGTGATATATCCATGAAATTCATATATTTTGTGTGATAATATTAACTAACAGTGAACATCTGTATTTTATCCCATCAATTTAAAATTAAATAGTAACTGCAGAATAAATAAGGGACTGCTTAAAATGTATCCAACTTTTGGCGAGGAAAAATGTATTTCTTACTAAAGTGGAATCCTAATCATCAGAATAGATCCTTCCACTGTGGAAAACATAAATGGAAGACTTATTTTAAGATTATTTTCCATATCCGTTGTCGTGTTTTGCATTATTCTTTTCTATTCTCTTCTCAAAATGGTACCCTTTCGACAGCAAGTTCAATTTCGGAAACCATCAGAAGTCTGAAGGAGTCATATCTGTTTAGTAAGTAGGTTGAGAGATGTTGGAATTTTTGTTTCTCCAAGAAAGTCCGGATGACTTAACAAGAATGAGTCGAGCTTATGATGACTTACAAGAATGTAACTGCCAGTTTTTCATTGTCCAAAAGTCTGTTTTTTTTTTTCGCTCTGAACTACATTTCTAAGTCGGAGTAAAACTTGTTGATAGTGCTCATTTGTCACAATTTGTTTGAGAATTGCCTAGCAATTGAGAAAATTTGATGAACATCCTTGCTCAACTCTTTCAGTTAACCTTGATAAAAATAAAAAAGCCGACCAAAACTTAACAGCACATTACTCAGCGGCCAGCAACCAGCGACAGACTCACTCGGAGACAGAGAAAAAAAAGCTTATATTCTTTCACTGTGTACAATGGCATCGCTCTAGAATCAGTACCGCAAACAGGAAATCCAAGGTCGTATGCATTTTTAGATAGACCTCGTATAAAGAAATGAATTAACTGGTGAAATCTACCCTATTGTAGATTCTAGGGCTGTATCAAAATTTTATAACCAAATATTTTTTTAAAAATGGATGGTATAAAGGTAGACAGGTGATATTTAAACATTTTAATGAGATGAAAATGATTGAACTCTTGACTTTCCCTACAGATAATGAACATTGAAAGTATAACTTTAATATTTCTTTCGAATAATGACAGTTGGAGTGGTACAAAAAAATTTGAAAATAAAACAAGAAATCATGAATCATCATGTGAAATAAAAAAATACGGAATCACAATAATGAGATTATAGAAGTGGTTCAATTATTTCCAAAGTTATTTTAAACTGTGTGGATAACTGCTTAGCGAGATAGTTTATAAAATCTACGAAGTTTAATAGACTTAATACATCATTATATGATATATTATTGGCTATATGTGAGTAATTGCAGAATAAATTTGAATGGAGCTTAGCAATTATAAATGTGTGTGTCAAAACATACGCAAAGTTTTAGATAAAAGCGTGGCTTCAGTTTTGTGTAAGCATAATAAAATGGATATAATATGCATATCATGTTTGAATATTTACAAAATGAAATCGAAAACCATATGAAAGAAAGTGTTATTGCTTGAAACAATCTTGTAATCTTATATTATTGATTTTAACTAGCAGGAGTGGTCGCTCTAAAACGTTATTGCATACTTTCTAATAAAGATGATATGCCAGAGAACGTCTTGTATGGCAGTGGTGTTTTATAGTTACGAAATATTAACATTTGGCATGAGTTGAGCTTTTTACTGAATTTATCGGTCATCCTTACAGAGCTAGATCTGGCTTGCGAATAATAAAATTCTAAAATCGAATCTATATTTTACTTACGTTTTGCCCAATCAAATGAGAAAAGAAAAGTTAAAAAGCTACATTTTGTAGACACAAAATCTCCATATCAAGGCTATTATCGAATCAGTTTACTGCAGCACAACACATGAAAATTCAATACATCTCATTCCTGCTTTGAAAACAATTATAACATGTAGGCTAACTTAAAAATTTTTATTTGTGGTTCTTTCATCAATTCAATAAAATGCATTTGATGCAAACCAGTAGCGTGTAGGATTCATTTCTGAAAATGACGGAATTGATCTATTTTTGGAAAAAACTTATCACTGGCAAGAAGAAGCGGATAGTTATAATAACGTTAATGAAAAAGATAGTGGTTGAAGTAAGAGGAACCATTGCAGACAACATCAAAAGCTAAGATTCATTTTTAAAAAATGTGTTTAGTCTGTTATAATTATAAAGGAATTCCACACCTTAAACTTTTGCCCCTCCCTCCTCTTCCAAAAAAGAAAAAAAAAACTTAACAGTTCTCAAATTCGTTTCACATCTCACGAAATTGAATCATGATGTTTAAGAAAATTAGGCAGAATAGCTAAGTATTGTTTTTCAACATGATGATGTAAAACCCCACACATGTTTATTTATGCGTTGGAAGATAAAACATTGCAATTGATTATATTAAATTGCCACATCTAGCATATATAGCCTTGCTCTTGCTCCTTCAAAATTCCATTTGTTTTGTTCAACACACACTTTCTAACATGACAAAAGTTTAATGACGCTGGTTATATTACGAAATTAAATTTAGTTTTTGGTGTTAAAAATCAGAAATTTTATGATTGCATTATGATTGAATTCAGCAATCGCTTGGTTGCCAACCAAATACATAAAGTCGAAATAAAGAATAAAATCTGTTTAATTTACATTTTTAAGGCAATTTCAATGCCATTTTTTCCTATGCAATTAGTAAGAGATATTCATAATAAAAAAGATAAATTTACAATTACTTCACTGAATATTGAATTGGTCAATAATCTAATACAGTTCAATAATCTCTACATAGGGTGACAAATATGGCAATAAAAATGTTCTAGAAAGTATAAAAATCAAGGCGATGACCTCTTAGGACTTGGTATCTAAATTATTCTTCAAGGTTCTATCGGTCAACTTATTTAAAACTAGTGGTGTCAATCAAATGAATTTTCTTTTGGGGACGTTGATCTGAAATAAACTGTAATCTGAAAGTTATCAAGCTATATTATTATTTAATTAACAATTTATTATTTTTATGATTATGTGTATTAATGTATTGTTCTTGTGTGGTTTCGATTATATTTTGCTTTGTACGTGTGTGTGAAATAAAGCATCATTATTTGTTACCGAGCATCTTGGTCTTCTTATCGAGCATCTGAAGAACAGATTTTACTTATTTCTATGGCAATAAAGGACCATGTGTTTTATGATATAATTTAAATGTTTTTTAATCAAAAATATGATAAAAGATATTTTATTGGAAAAAGAATATTCAGTTAAAATTAGTTTATTATCAAAATCATTAAACTATAGAAATTTCTTGAAAATAACAATCCAAATGATATAAACGCAAATAATTTGCAAACATATGGTTAAAGGAAGAAGGATCTCATTTCGAATTCCGCACCATGTCGAGACGTTATAGCATTAGTCATTCTTTGAAGACAATGTATCCACAGTGCGATCAATACACTACTAGCACATTCAGTCGAGATATCAATCAGGAGAAATGTTTCCGTCTGCTTCAAAAATCGATCTGGTATCTAAATTAAATCCTCTAAGGCAGTGATTCCCAAAGTGGTCTAGATCGACCCCTAGGGGTCTATGACAACCTGCAAGGGGTCTACGTCAGCGGAAAAAAAATTTGGGGGTCCATGAAATGAAAATGGGGATCCACGATAGTAAATCTCAACACATACACTGATAGTACCTATTTACTCACATCATACTATTTTATAATATCAAAACATTTACATTATTCATAAAAGTACCTATGAAGTAAAAAAATTTTTAAATATGTTTATAAAATTGTGTAAGCTGTAAGCTTATTTAAATAATTTTATTTTGCCCATAGATGACTGATGCCATGTTCGAATCTAAATATTGACTTTTTGCTTATGTTAGTTTATTTTATGTTTATTTCATGTTACATAGATTTTACCTAACAGATACGAAATTTTATTTTGAGTAGTATAAATTTAAATTCAATTAATAAATGTATAAATTAACATGCGCTTTTACTTTGTTTTTAACAGTAAACTTCACTACAGTTAAAAATTTACAGGAAATCAATATCAGGTAAGTAGGGGGTCTATTCAATACGGAAAAACATGGCAAGGGGTCTACAACACAAAAAAGTTTGGGAAACTCTGCTCTAAGGTAATCTTAAATTGTATGGACATATAGTATAAACATTCATTTAATAATATTTTAATGAAACATATTCATATGCAGATATATATGCTCATATATTTCATTTTTTATATAAATATGATATGATTTGCTTTTCATTATTTTGTAGTATTGTTAAAAAGGAATCTTTTTAATAAAATTGTTTCTGCCTATATCAGTAATTTATATAAATAAATATGAATGTTTGTCTGTATGTCTCTTATGCGCTGCTGTACTTCTCATCCGATTCCGACAAAACTTTGACTACTTATTACTTGCGTTTATGGGATGGTTGCAGGCATAATTAAATTATCTGATATATAAAAATATTTCTGGATCTGTTTACCGCATTTATTAACGCATGGATTAACCACCAAATAACTCTACAAGGAGACAACAGGTTCAGTAAAGATACTAAATTCAAGCCAGACGTTAATATTTCGTAATAATTGCACGTGAATGCTATGTCAGTCGTTCTCTGAGGTAATAGTTTTATTAGACAGTTTGTGGAAAAATTTTAGTGGAACCAGTTCTATAGGTTTGAAATTTTAACTAAACATTTATTACAATTTTAGCGCTTTTCGCAGCAACTTCTGAAAATATGGCAAAAAATTTTGTTCCATGTTAGTTTTCAAAAAAATGATCTTTTCTACTATATTAAGGATTTTATGGTATAAATATCTTTTCTATGTTTAATCTTTAAAAGAAAACATTTTAATTTCATTTTCTAATATTATACGAGAATTCAGAACGAACATTAAACGAATCACGAGATACGATAAATAGTTTCTTTTATTACCATTCTGAAAGAACACCAAACTTTACAATTCTAAAAGAATACACAAATCTAATATATACAAATGAATAGTTGTTTGTGGAATAGAATAATAAAAATAGAATAAATATTATTTATGCTTCTCCTTTATATATCCTTCAATTTCAATAAATGTATTCACTGTCGATAAGAAAATAAATATAATTCTTCATATCATTCTTAATTAAACAAGATAACTATTTCAAATTCCTAACGATGTTTTCAAGATTATTTCTTCTGCGGCAGCAACACGCTGGGTACAAGCTAGTTAATCATAAACAATTGGTCTTCAATTCTAAGCAAGCCATCATCGAAAACAAGCGTTCCCAATTCATTTGCTTAGAAACTTGTTAAATCTACATCTTTCCTTCAAATACATTTATATTAAGGCAATATAATAATTCATAAAGAATGCAATGCAGTCTCAGTACTGTCCTCGCTATCTGATAGTTGTTAAAAAGCTCATGATTTCTAATACAGCAGTATAAATGATTCAATACACTAATTGGGAGTCAAGGAGTGTTATTGATGGGATGATTAATAATATTTTGTTATTTTAATTTTGTACCAAAACATTTCTTAAATAATAGTTTTAAAAATATTGTAAAAATAAAAATATTAATAGATTTTTCCTCAGCTTTGCGGCATGAATATATTCACTTTAAGACATTCAATTAAATATGTATTTAATTGATAAAGAAATAATTGTGTGTATGGATTATGTATATAATTGAAACTATCTACATTATTGACGATTTGTTATCTACAAAATAAATCGTTGCGTGAAGCATCTTAGTAGAGCAGCAGATCTAGTTTGTCTGACAGAGAACAGTATTTAAGAGTGACTAAAGTAGTTTTAATGTAATTTCATTTACCAATCGAAGCTCAAATTCTTGGTTAAAATAAATTGCTCTTACCGAGAATGCTGAAATTTAATAAGTTGGAAAGGGTTGTGTAAATTTACAACTGAACAACTAAACCGAAACCTTTTTGAATTTAAAAATAATTCAAATAAAATATTTGTATTTTATTTTATAATATAATTATATAATTTCAAAACAGCAATTAACAGGACAATGATCACTTAATCGATTGCAAATTTTAAGCCTTCTTTATTTATTATATATAATTCTTCAATTTACTGTTAAACAATTAGAATAAAACCTGCGTCGAAAGGGCGTAAAATTAATTAGTAAGACAAATCTAAGCAGAAAGTTATTTTTAATGTTTAATCAACCAAGATTTTTAAATTTTTGATATTCTTTATGCACAATCATAAGTTTATTTCCAATGTTTCTTTATATAATGAAAAAACATGTATGAATCCATTAAGAATTCATTTGTAAGCATTTAACATTGATTTAATTTTATGATTAAATCAATGCTCATATAACTGATCTAGTGGATGTAGGTTAATAAACGTTCAATAACGAATATTCTAATAAAAAATGACGCTTTGTTCAACGAATATTCTAAAAAAAATTGTGACAAAATGATAATCAATAAGAACTAAAAAAGTACTTGCAGCATGTAACTAATGGCAAATATCTAATTTAAGAACACCATAGTATAATTGCACTGAGGAACTTCAAAGAGAATATTGACACCCTGTATTTATGTTTCTGCTTTTGTAATCCCCTTACCGGGTATGGAATTGTCGTAACGCTGGACTTCTAACAGAGATATCACCATAAATCTTGTATTTTGTAGAACTTCCATTATGTTTTTTCACAAAAGGTGTAAAATTCGTCTTAAGATCGCGCGCGTGTGTGTGTGTGCTTGCATGACTGTGTGAGCGTGGACACATCTCTTAGTGAAAATACTGAAATTGCAAGAAAGCTTTATCTTAAATATATAGTAATATTATTTCAATGCTTTGAGCAGTTGCAATATTTGACATCTAGTGCCTAGTTTCAAATTTTTTCGAAACAAATTTTTTTTCTTCTATTTTACTTCATCGCTTGTGATATTGTCTTAGTTTTAATAACTTTTTACATCGCGTTTTAATTTTAGAGCATTTTGTTAAATTCGATTTATTTTTATACAATGCTTTTGTGGAATTTTTTGCACATTATTTTAAGAAGTAAAATACAGTTCCCTTCAAACGTATAGAGTAAATTAAGTTAAAAAGTATAAAATAAATTGTTTATAGTAGTTATAAAATATATCATTTAAGTTGTTTTTATTTATTAGGACAAGATTTCAAGGCAATTCGACAAATGCATTTTAAATTCACATGTTTTCTTTTATTAACACGAAATATAGTTAATTTATATGGATTTTTTCAAATATTTTTATGCGGAACAATAATTAGTAAGATTTAGCTAATCCATGTTTAACCACGGCCTGTCATCACAGGCAAAAAAAAAAGATTCTTATACATTTTCGAATTTTCCTTCAATTGCTTGATTGCTAATAAAATATTGATTGACTTTACTAATAAATTGTATTTAAAAAATGCTTTCAATTTCATGAATGAATTTTGATTTTGGAATTTTTTTAATGAATTTTAATTTTGGAATTTCGTAAATGAATTTTGATTTGGAAATATTCTGAATAAATTTTACTTTTGGAATGTCTTGAATAGATTAATTAATTATTTATTCCAAATAACTAATGTGGAAATCTACAAAATAAACTAAGTGTATAGCAGCATTCAAACTAAATAAATAGAAGTAAATTTAAAAAACTAACAAACTCGAAAATGTTTTAAAATACTTCCGAACATAAATATTTTACACGACTGGAAAAAAGCTTTTTAAAAGTAAAGAAGCTAAAGGATAATAATTTTTTCTAAAGTCGATTTTTTGTAAACCTTAACGCAAAACAGACATTTCGGAATATAGCATTACCTTTAAACAAACAAATGGTTTCCGCCGCTTTTCTTCATTGTTGCGCTGAAAGTGTGAAATAGAATCATCCCTCTTTTCGTGTAATCCCATAACGTCCTGCACGACGTCGAGGGAACAAAATTCATCCTTTACATTTTACTTTTACGAAAGCTTCACCTGAACGGAAATTCTGCGCCCTTGAGAACCTTAAATCTTCGGAATTTTCCATTTAAAATGCGACACTTCGAAAAAAAAATTGGAACACCTTTCTTTCTTATTTAATTACTGGTTTTAACTATACAATAATATAATTACATGTTGGGCTACGTAAATTCAACATGATAATTACAAACGAATGTAGCTATTGTGATTCGGTACACAGAATTAATATCTATTGTGTAGACATTTGACAAATTTTAAGACAAATAAAACTAAAGGTTGATTGACTGTCGGTTTGTACTTTCAGAAACATATAAGTGCTATAAATCAAATACGCAGTGACATATATATAAAATTTGATATGGGATTTTATGACTACAACTACAGTTTTGTGATAAAATTTCGTTTGAATTTGTTGTGAATGGCATATCTAAAGCACAGATTTAATTTTCGGGTACTATTAAAGGCATATTAGCATATGACATTATTACTCACAAAACACTAACTAAAAACGGCTTAATAGATTCATTAAAAAATGCAAAATTTATTTTAAATGACAAAAATTAGTAATTGTTGTACGCCATTGTCACGAAACCCATACTCAGACTTCTCAAGTTTATTAGAGAGCATTCTAGAAAGTTTTGACGGGACAACTCCTCTTGGTTTAATAATAATAATGTACTTATGTATTTTTAATCTGATTCCTAATATCCTATACAAAGTTATATCAAAAGTTTACTGCATACTGCCATAAGCAGTGGAAATAACTTATTTATTCCCACTTTATTACTCTCCTCTAGCCTCAACTTATTCTATTCAAAACTTGTGATCAAAAATGACAACTTCTTTTTAAAATTTTCCAGAAAAGAATTATTTCATTTGAACATCGTTGGTTGCAACTAGTTTCAGGATTCTCGGAAAATCAGGCCATGATTCTTTGTTCCCAGAGTATTCTTTTCCCTAATTCTCTTTTCTCCGAATAGCGATCCATTAAAAATCTGGGAACATACATTCAGCACGATACATTCTGGGAACTTGAAATTTCTGGCTTTATTTTCCTTCATTTAAGATTAAACTTAGTGAATTGAAAATAATATTTTATTCTCCCATAGAAGTGTTTAACAATTCTGCATTCATTAAATCTAGCAATTTTAGGAAAGTAATTCTTAAAAACTATTATAAAAATCCATGATAATGCGTGTGGACATTTAAAAGCAGTATTTTGTTCTCATTCTTGTTAAAATAAGAATATCATTTTCAAAAGAAAAAATGATCGTATTGAACGAAAGCACATTCATTACTGATTACGTGATAATTTGAAAATTAATGCTTTAACCCTTATTTTCATAATTAAAAGTTCAGCGAAGATTAGATTCTTAAATATGTTTTTAATTAAAATGCACCTAATAGTGGACCTAATTTTTATTTCTTATTCAGGCAAAAAAGAAATTGGCTGCTATGGAAGGACAATGTTTTCTCTCTGTTCCAGTAATGTAGAGTCATAATTCAAAAATCTGATTTTTTTCCGTTCGTGTCTTTTAATTAGATGATAAATTTTGGTGACCCCATTTAATATAAACTTTTTGGCTATGTTTCCAGATTTGAAAAATTAGCAAAAAAAAATTGAGTACTACTTATTGATATCTTAAGGGAAAGCAAATGAAGTATTTTTAAGAAAGATTCTTAAGTCAAGAAAAGAATATTTGCTGAAATAAGAATTTAGAAGAATTTTTTAAGATAAATTTAATTTTAGTTTAAAGTAAAATAATGGTTTTATCATTGAGAGCACAACTCAGGTACATCTATAAATTTTCTCAGAATAATTTAAAAATAACATTTTTAAAAAGGAAAACTTTGTATGCTTCAAAATTAAATAACTGTTATTTTATTCAGGATAATTTAAAAAATAACATGTTCAAAAAGTAAAACTTTGTATGCTTCAAAATTAAATAACTTATTTTATTCAGGATAATTTAAAAAATAACATGTTCGAAAAATAAAAAAGATGTATTTTTAAATTAAATTGTTCTTATTATTTTATTCAGAATAGTTAAGATGTAACATGTTCCAGAAGTAAAACCTGGTATAAATGGAAATTAAATTAGTAGTATCATGTTATTCAGAATAATAAAAACATAACATTTTCAAGAAGTAAAAC
>JAPMOQ010001131.1:6142998-6206325 GCA_026543055.1 Argiope trifasciata | reverse complement strand
TTAGCTATATAATTTTAATCAGTACAATTCAGAAATAATAAGTTCAAGAAATAAAATGAAGCATGTTTGAAAATTAAATAACTGTTATAATTTCATTTAGGATAATTAACAAGTAACATTTCGATAAGTAAAACCAGGTATAATAGGGAATTAAACTACCAAATATTACTATAATTAAAAATATATTACATTGATGAATTGAAATCATGTATGGTTGAAAATTAAATAACTATTATAATTTAATAAAGATAGTTTAAAAATAACATATTCAAGAAGTTAAATCATGTATGGTTGAAAATTTAATTTTGTAATTTTATTCAGGATAATTTATAAAATTACATGCTCAAGAAAAAAAACCAGGTATGGTAAGAAATTAAAAAACTATTGTAATTTTCTTCAGCATATTGTTAAGAACCTGTAACTCTGCTTTTCCGCCTAATTTTGTCATCGCAAGGAAGACAGATTTACTGTAATCTGTATTGAATAGTGAGAGGGTGTGATGTCAGTAATGCCAGAGCTTGGAGACGAATTTGGTGACAAAATTGGATAATACCCGAAACTTTTCCCGATACATCTATTAGGAGCCGCGATATGTCTGGAATGATCCTGATTCGTCCAGAAGTTTAAAGCCGCCTGCCGCCACTATATAAGGGAGAGTCTGAGAAGTGCTGTGTTTGGAATCGAGAAGGCCTGAATAAAGAGATCTTGAAAGGAGTCTGGTAAGTGAGGCAGAGTTGAATCGAGAAGACCTGAATTAAGAGGTCTTGGAAGCTGAACGAAGTATGGCGGTAGTCGACCGAGAAAACCTAAATAGAGAGGTCTTGAAATGAGGAGTTCTGAACGGAGGACTGCTGGATCTCTGTGTGGCGTACTCTGACGAAATCTGTGTCATGTGTCGTAGCCCATAGTGTCGGAAACGGAGCTTTCCTGAACTGAGGTGTATTCCCGGCAGCGAAGGTAAGAAGAGACAGAGAAGTAGTTTCAGCCTGTTCGGGAGAGACCTACTTGAGTGTAGACAGAATCCCTTAAAGATTCCCTCTCCTACTGAATCCTGTCTGGCCGCTTTGTGAGATGTGGACGTTGTCATGACGGAATTTCTGCCCGTGGACTACTGTTGTTATTGTGGGTACTATCTGCAGTAGAGTACTACTGTGTGCTGTTCTGCGTGTTCGTCTCGACTGTATATAGCTACCGTTTGTAAATAATTGTTCTTCTCTGAGCTGTAGTACGTTTCAAAAAGTAGTACGTTTGGAAATTATATTATATTTTTAATTATAAAGTATAAAATTATAAGTAACATTTTTAAGAAGTAAAAGCAGATATGGTTGGTAATTAAATAGCTATTATAATTTTATTTTATTAATCAAAACATGTTCAAAAAGTAAAACAAGTATGGCTAGAGATTAAATTATAAAATTTTATTCAGAATAGTTAAAAAATAACATATTCAAGAAAAAAAAAACATATTAGTAAATTAGATAATGGTTATAATTTTATTTGGAATAATTAAAAATATAACATGTTCAAGAAATAAAAATTGGTCGTGAGGGATTACTAAGCAACATACATCAATAAAGTTACCTCTACTAATATTATTCAAATCATATTTTAGTGGCTAATTTTGCCTAAAATATTTGAAGCAATTTAAAGTTAAAGTATAAAAGCTTGCAAATGTTTCTCTGACCATATATATGTCAGCAAGGTATCTGCTTTTGTACAGACACGATAAATGATCGCCATTCTCATTTTTACTTCTCTTCTTTTATAAGAAACAATTGCCTTATTGATTATGATGAAAAAAACGTAAATGCAAATTAATGAAACGATATTTCCTAACTTTTATATTCTACGTCCATATAACAAAATCAATTTCGACATCTTTTTTTTATAAAATTTTTGAAATGCAAAAAGAAGCAATTGAAAAAGTTTTATTCAGAGATTATGGCGCACACTTCCAGAATATTAAATCTGAACAAATCATGCAGCAAATACCCTATTATCATTTAATTGCATCACACTATTAGAACTTTTAAAAGTTTCTGAATCCAATTCTTTCTTCCCTTCAAAATAAATTGTTTTCACGTGTGTAGTGTTTATTAGGCAATGACATTGTTCTTTCAA
Organism: Argiope trifasciata; assembly: GCA_026543055.1. NCBI lineage: Eukaryota > Metazoa > Arthropoda > Arachnida > Araneae > Araneidae > Argiope > Argiope trifasciata. The sequence goes on along the minus strand of JAPMOQ010001131.1, from coordinate 6,204,204 downwards.
AGCTACGTTATGTGTAAGGAAAAATATACAGGGATTATGCAAATGTCTCTCATACGACAGAATTTTGATCCTCTTTCATTTCGGGCAGGAGATAAATTGCTTCTCGGTATTCATGTGTGGCTGCTCGGTTTTATAAATAGCTCGCATGTGTGAAAAGAAATGCTTTTCTGAATTCATTTCATATCTTTTTGAAGAAATTGTAAGATAAAATGAGAACCTTGTTTACCAAAGATGAAGATTACATTGATTGCAGTGGATCCTTTCATTTAAAGAATGCTCCGAAATTAATCGAAGATTTGAATTTGTCACTTTTCTATTGGCAATACTATTTAAAACCATTCTACAGATGATAGTTTAGGGTTAGTAAAAAAAAGAGCTTTACACGATAGAATAACAAGTTTTCATTGTTGAACAATATTTCAAAAATAATGGAAATCAGGCCGCTACTGTTCGAAAGTTTGAGAACTGGCACCTTAGATTGTGTGATTTAAAGTAAAGTGATTGTGTGATTGATAATTTTTATGATCTTTTTATAAATTTTTTTTTCAGTCAAAATATGCTAACAATCCCACAAGCACGAATGTGTTGAAAGAAAAAATTTAACGAAAAATCAACGAAATTTAACTACATCAATGTAAATCATAAAAAATTCGACAAAAGACTGCGTATGTTCTAACAAGGCCGTAGAGGTCATTTTTCTTAGGTGTCATTAACCATTCATAATGCTATCCTGTGTAATTTGCAATTCAATAAAAATATAGCAATTTAAAGAAAAAGCAGTTTTTTTTTTCTTTAATTTAAATTTTGCGTTGACGCATTGTTCTATCGTGCAACGTTCCAATTTAACTAACTCTAAATTAATAGCTGTTAATTTCGTTTTTTAATAGGGCTGCTGATATTTTACAGCAAGAATGATGGCAAACTCAAAAATCACGTTAATTTTGGGATGCCTTTAGTATTGATTGATTCACTAGTTTCTAAAAACACCTTGCATTGAATTTCTTCTGATTTCTGAGTTAAAAAAATTTCAGCACATTTGAGTACAGAATAAAAGTACAACAAATTTTGTAGATACATTTTTTCTGATCACAAAGATTGCAGATTCAAGAATGCCTATTATAAACCTTCATTGGAAAATGTAAATAAACGTAAAGCATTATTAGAATATGAATTAATTTTTTTTTTTTTTCGTTTTCGAATTAGTTGCATTTAATGATTTTACCCACTGCAAAGGGAGGTGCTTTTCTTGCTTGTGAAATTAAAATATAGCCAGATAATACACATAGAATCACATAACGCAAGATAAACCACAATAGTATTCAATCCTCATGTTAGCGCCTCACCATTTATAGTCTCCCAACAAAATATATATCTTTCTCGAGGGGTTTTCACATTTATTCTCTTGATAAAAAAATCTCTAGATATTTTTTTTCTTTTCACCAATGACGCTATCTTTGAATAATATAACAATATAACTTTTTAACAATATAACAATATAACTTTGAATAATTTTTAACAATAATTAAGCAACAGCTGCTAAAGAAATAGAATATATCTTTCCTCTTTACAAACGAAAGTATTACTAATGCATTAACATTATTTATCACCATTATAAAAACAATAAACGAAACGAGTGTCTAAAAAAGATATTTGGAATCGAATGTGACATTTGTGTAGACACAAAAGTAATATTTCTGGTTATAAAACGCAAGGAATCGATCGGGTTTTCTGTGAAACTTTTTATAAGCCTTCAAGTGATATATTAAAAGTTTCCGAGACCGATTGAAAAATCTATAAGTGAAATAAATATCCCAAATCGATTTACTATAAATGCTTTTATCTGAATGAAACGGGACTGCGATCTGTTTGAATAATTTCAATAATTATGCGCAAGATAGACTATTCCATAAGAAAAGACTTCGAAGAATATGTTTGAAGATGAACTACTGTTTTTTTTTTATTAAGCCTTATTATCTCGAAGAATGACCTAAATATTTGCAATATAAAAAAGAAAAATATTATACAAAGTAAAGATAATTATAATATCCATCGTCTGAGAGATACAATTATTGGTATATTCATTAATATCATCGAAGATAAGTAGAAAAAAAAAGTGAAAACTGATTAAAAGAATGAAAGCGTCAATGAAAGTAATGTTCCATAAAAGAATCTATGTTTAAAAAATATTAAAAAGTTTAAATATAATATTTCCAGTGATAGACATTTCTGATTACACCAAATTAACTATGCACTTGCCGGCATCCTGGCATAGGGGTAGAGTGTCTTCCCTGCGTCCCGAGTTCGAGTCCCGGTTCGGGCATGGTTGTTCTGTATTCTATCTGTGAGACGTATGAATGTGCCCCCCTGTAAAAAGGGGTTGTGCAAGCGAATGTGTGTGTGTCATCTCCATTTGAGCTAGAAGTCAGACTTCTGCCTTCGGATGCTCAGAGGTCTTTACCCTCAGAAGTCAATGCATCCGTTTCCGTGGAAACATGGACAGAACATCATCATCAACAACAACTATGTGCCATTCAAATGGTAGGAAGCGTGTGCATGGAATATCGGCATTTTTGCACTTTATAAAATAAATCATGCATAAATTCAATATATGAATTTCATATATTCAATGAATTATAATTTTTATTGAAGCGACAAAACGTATCAAATTAAGTATAATTTAATTATGTAATAGAAAACTAAACGAGTTAAGTCGTTAATGGTTGTTCTTTTTTTGCTTGGAAAATAAGATTTAAAAATATTAAAATTTTACGAAACTTGTTCAAGAATGGATCCAATTCTATAGAAATTTTGGAATATCTTCAAAATTGGGAATTTTCGAAAATCTTTTTTACGGTTGTTTTTATGCTGGATCTTAATATTTAATAGTTCAAGTTCTGCTTCACTTTGAAATTCATTGAAAAGCAAAGGAGAGAATTTTGCAAATATTTTAATGACCACTGAATGGATGTTTAGTGAATATACCAGTGACTTAAACGAAAATTTGGCAACATTTAGCTATTGAAAGGGTGCAAATGGTATTACTAAATGTTGCAATGGGCAAGAAAATTGAAGAATGACGAATATTTGTGAATCTTGGCCACATATATTTTGACGCTATAAGTGGAGGCACACAGAAGATCAAATTTTAAAAAAAATGTAGTGCAAAAATGTAATAGCAGAAATAAGTTTACACAGCAAATCACACTTTTTGAGCTTCAGGCTTTCATTGTGAATTGTCAGTTTTATTTTTCTGAAGACCTACAAACCTACAGGTGGTCAACCCCTTGATATATTTTGTTCCAAATTTGACACAGATTTATATTTTGAAGTCTGTACATCAAATTTTATCTATCAAAGTTTTTGCGTTTCGTCATTATCATGTTCAAGCGCACATCAATAGTTTTCGAAAAGTCTTTCAATTTGATTGAAATCACAAATTTGGTTTAAAGGTCATGTACCAAATTTCATCTATCTATATCTAACATTTTTAGAGATATCGTGTTCAAAAACATACTAAACAGCTAAACAGATTACTTTTCGAAAAAAATTGTTTGTTTCGGACTCAAAGACGCGATTCGTCATAATCTTGAATTCGAATTTTTTTTTTCTCTTTATTTTGAGACTGCAAAAATAAGTAGAAACAAACATTTAAAAAAATATTTCACAACATGAAGAGCCGAATCTTAGAATATGAAATTCCGAAAACACTTACAAATAGGTACAGAAAATAAATTTAATTCTGTCATTCTTCAAAATATTCGATTTTGGATTGGATTGGATTTGAATTTCTGGCGCAAGATCCTGATATAGAATATACTGCGCCGAAACAGCGTAAAATTTCTCCATTAAGATAAAAGTAAAATTAGTTTTATATTGTAAAAAATGTAATTGCTTGTGTTCAAACTACTCAAATGTTAAAAAAGGGTGAAAGTTATTAAAACCAGACTAAACTTCATGTAAAATTCCAGCATCTTTAATATATAAGAAAATGTTTGGGTGATCAGTTTCACCCAATAAAAAATCCAAGTTAAAATTGTTGGATTTAAAGTAGTTACGCCGAAGGTCAATAAAGCGGGTGCATTCCATCAAAATGTGACGAACAGTTAACACAACTCCACAATCATCACATATTGGGGGAGGCTCGGAAAAGAGTAAAAATCTATGTGTCAGGCGAGTGTGACCAATACGTAGTCGGGATAAAATTACATCATAGCGTCTACTAAGTTTTGAAGACCAGTTGGACAATTGTGGTTTAATAAAATGGAGCTTGTTGTTAGTCTCCATGTCCCATTGATTTTGCCACTGGCGATAACACCAACGAATTATAGTTGTGCGCATATCTGTATAGGAAAGACGTTGGGGCAAATTGACGCTCGCTGACTTAGCTGTTGTATCTGCCATTTCATTTCCAGAAATACCCACATGCGATGGGATCCAGGAAAGCAAAACTCTAATATTTTTTCCACATAGACGGTGGTATATCTTCTTCACTTCCTGTAGAAGCGGATGATCAAGAGATGACGAGTTTAAAGCTTGCAGAGCACTCAGAGAATCTGTGCAAATAACAGACTTATGGATCTGTTGTTCATCAATATATTTGAGGGCTAAGTAAATAGCAGTCAATTCAGAGGTAAAAACAGAAGTAAACGGATGAAGTTTATAACTTATAATGCGATGACCATGGACGAATGCGCAACCAGCATGATCAGATGACTTAGAACCATCCGTAAAAGTGGGTTCATAAGAGCAATAAAATTCCCGATGGTGTTTATAAAGTGAAATAAAAACCCTGCTATCAGTGTCCGATTTTCTAAATTGTTTAAAAGGGTCTTCGTAGTGCAATTTATTTTCTATCCATGGAGTTGAATTCAGATTATCATCAGCGTATATCTGTATATCACTAAAATCATTTGGTAATATTCTTCGAATACGCAATCCCAAATGAGGTATGTAGGATTTGCGGGAATTAAACAAACGGTCGTCAATGTCATTCCGAATTTTCTCATGAAAAGGATGTCGTTTATTGGATAAAATACGGTAAAAATAAAATAGTGATAGCTTCGTTCTTCTATTAGACAAAGGAGGCTCAAATGCCTCAGCACATAAACTAGCTACTGGTGATGTCCTGAATGCTCCGATGCACAATCGGAGAGCTTGATGATGGACAACGTTCAAACGTTTAAGGTAAGATTGTCTAGCAGAGCCATAAATAACACATCCATAATCGATTGTTGATCGAATGATACCGCGGTAGACTCTAAGCAAGCACGTTCGATCAGCACCCCAAGAAGTATTGGATAAAACTCTCAGAATGTTTAATGACTTCAGACATTTAGTCCTCAAATATGCAATGTGAGATAGGAAAGTCAGTCTTTTATCAAAAATTACTCCTAGAAATTTGTGTTGATTCTGAATGGCAATTGGATTACCGCTCAAAAACAACTCTGGCTCCGGATGGAGAGGGCGTTTGCAGAAGTACATAGCGACTGTTTTCTGAGGGGGAAATGTGAAGCCGTGTTTATTTGACCAATCTACAATGTTATTTATCGCTTTCTGAAGCTGTCTTTCAATGCATCGCATGTCTCGGGCATAGCAAGAAATTTGCATATCATCTACATATAGCGTCTTGCTAACAGTTGCTGGTATAACAGATAAAATAGGGTTAATAGATAATAAAAATAGTGTCACACTTAATATACAGCCTTGTGGAACTCCTTCTTCCTGACTAAAAACATTGGAATAGGTATTACCAAGCCGTACTTTAAAATATCTCTGGTGTAAAAAATTTTGGATAAAAAGGGGCAACTGCCCTCTAAAATTGAGTTCGTAAAGATTTTTCATGATCCCGTATCTCCATGTTCGATCATATGCTTTATCTATGTCGAGAAACACAGATACCAAATGATTCCTTTTTATAAAGGCAGTTCGAATATCCGTTTCCAAGGCCAAAAGATTATCAATTGTTGAACGAGTCTTTCGGAAACCACTTTGGAAAGGAGAAATGAATTCTTTTTCCTCCAGTATATGAACGAGGCGTGCGTTTACCATTTTTTCGAAGACCTTACACAAGCAGCTGGTGAGAGCTATTGGTCTATAGTTAGATGGTTCTTGAGGATCCTTTCCAGGCTTTGGTACAGGAATTATTATAGCAAATTTCCATTTATCAGGAAACACATGCTCCCTCCAAATTCTGTTATATAGGAACAGAAGATTTTTGAGGGATCTATCTGGTAAATGTTGCAGCATTGAATAGGTAATTCCGTCCGGTCCCGGTGCTGTCTGTTTCGTGACAGATAATGCTCTGCGCAGTTCCAAGATAGTAAAATCGGCGTTATACGAGAGATGCTTTTGCGTTTTAAAGCACAATTTGATCCTTTCTTGGTGTTTTTTGTGCGTGAGAAAAGGTTCCTTGTAATTACTCGATGAACACACAGAGGCAAAAGCCTCTGCAAGAGCATCAGCCATTTCCTGTACACTGGAAATGTCTTTCCCATTCTTTTTAAGGCAAGAAATGGAATGATCAGGGTATATACCGCACACTTTTCGAATGCTGGTCCACATATATTTGGAAGTTACAGAAGAATTTATACCTGATACGAATTTGATCCAATAAGTCCTTTGACTTCGCCGCTTAACTCGTCTTGCTATAGATTTGGCTTTTTGGAAAAGAATCAAATGAGTTGTTGTAGGACGCCGCCTAAAAACATTCCAGGCCTTTTTAAGATCTTTTTGTGCTTTTGAGCAATCTGGGTTCCACCATGGTTTTTTATATTTGAATTTTCCTGACCTCGATTTTGGGATAGAAGCATCTGCAGCTTTTATAATAGTGTCAGTTATAGAATTTACAACGTCATTTAAGTCCCCATTCTCTACCATATTCCGTGTTATCAGAGCCCTTGAAGTAAAGTCTATCCAGTCAGCTTTTTGAAAAATGTATCGTGGTAGACGTGAATGATTTACATCATTTCCAATTAATTTATCTAAAAATATGGGAAAATGGTCGCTATCAAGCAAGTCAGTTCCTACTCTAAAATTCAGGTACGGAGCTAATGAAGGTGAACATATTGCGAGATCCAGCGAATGAAAGGTTTCGCTCCTGTGATGAAAATATGTTTCTTCTCCATTATTGAGCACGCACAATGAATGGTTATTAATAAACTCTTCAATCAGCTGCCCCCGAGGATTAACATCTTCGCTTCCCCAGAGAGGGTTATGACCATTTAGATCACCAATTATGATGAAAGGAGATGGCAATTCATCCACTAAGGCATTTAGTTCTCTTATTTCAACCGGAGTACTGGGTGGCAAGTAAAGACAACATATTGTCGTCAAAGAAGGGCTCAAGACTCGAACAGCCACGGCTTGCAAATTTGTATGTAATGGAATGACAGACGAAGGTGCATTATGGGATACAAGGAGGGCAACACCTCCTGTAGCCCGATCAGATTCATTATCCCTTCGTATAAGGCTATAATGTCTTATTTTCATAGAGTCGGAAGGTTTCAAATAAGTTTCCTGCAGAGCTATACAAATCGGATGGGTTTCATTAATTAAGTCTTTAATCTGAGTTGTTTTAGTACGGAAACCACGGCAATTCCAGGACACAAATTTGGCCATCAAGATTGGGTTTTATCTGGAGGTTTTTTTCTTTTTCTCCCCACCTGATTGATTTTTAGAGGTTGAAGGATCTAGCTCCATATCGGAGAATTCAGAAGACGATGTATGATTTTTTAAGAAATCTTTCGCTACAAGGTGTCGGTTCATTAGTGCTTTCTTTTTCGTTCTTTGCTTTGCATGTACTTGAATTGGTTTATGAGAAGATGAAGTGGAAATTTTTGCTTTACTACTACGATGGTGCTTGGTGGTTTTATCTATTGCAGGGCAATTGGATGACAGGGAAGAAACAGCGGAGACCCCTGGCGATTTTGTCGTTTGTTTTAAAACTGGACTAGTCGGTGGTAACTGAGTAATGCGAGAATCTGTTTGGGCACTACTACATATTAGTGTTGCTTTAAGTGCACCAGAGTACGCTACACCAACTTTTGGAGTTCGGTCATTGATTAATTTTCTCGCTTCTGCGAAGGATACGTTTTTTCGTATTTTCGTGGATATTACCTCTTTCTCGAGAGTCCATTTAGGGCAAGACTTTGAGAAAGCAGTATGAAGCCCAGAGCAATTGACACATTTCGTGGTATCTGAATTACAGTTATTTACATCATGTCCAGGTTCAGCACATTTCGCACACATGGTGGTTTTACTACGACATGCTTGCTGTGAATGTCCGTACCTTTGACATTTAAAACACCTGAGAGGGTTAGGCATGTAAGGCCGGATTCTACAAATTTGATATCCCGCTTTGATGGATTTAGGTAGGACTGGTGTTTGGAAAGTTAAGACGATGTGCTTCGTTGGTATAAGCTGACCGTCACGTCGGATGTTAATACGACGTGCGGCGCATACTTGCTGATCGGAAAATTCTGTCACGAGGTCTTCCTCAGACAAGTCGATGAGATCTGACTCAGAGATAACACCACGTGAAAAATTTAAAGTTTTATGCAAAGATGTTTCAATCGGAAAATCTCCCAATTTGGTAAGTTTGCTAATAAAAATAGCTTGTTTTTCTGAAGTCTGCAACAAAAGTTCGCCAGAGCGTAATTTTTTTATGTTTTGTACTTCACCAATTGTCGATTGTATTAATTTGTTTACAAGGAAAGGAGAAACTCTATGAAATGTGTTTTGAGTGCTAATAATCATGAAACGAGAGTTGGATGATGCTACAGTGACGTGAGGAAAAAAACCCCATATGACATTGAGAGTGATTCGGGTCCGGCGGCATCGCCCACCACGGAGCCCAACAAGGGATGGTAGTTGCCGGCTCTGGAAATTCTCCAACCTCGGTACTTGCCATAATGCTGACCAGAACCTATACGCTGGGAGTCACCCCCGGGGACAGTGACCACCCTTAACGCCAAGCCCAAGGAGTGACCCCTTCGCTTGATCCCCTTGAGCAGCCCAGTTGAGTGCCTGGGATACCAGCCGATTGATACACCGGAGACCAAAGTGTACCACCCGTCTAATGGGTCGCCACGCACGGCAAACACGTGGGGGTATTTGCTGTCCATGAGAAGCAAGAAGCAAACAGAGCGGCGACAGCTTCCCATGGAGAGCTCCCTCGCCTACCCTCGAGGGAAAGAAAAAAAGGAGACAGCAGGAGGCGTAGAGGAGTATAAACCTAAAGGGAGTAAAGATCCCTGGGTACCTCGGGATTGGGACACCCGTACTCACCTAAAGAAGGTGAGCCCCTGAGGGATTCAAAATATTCGAGCTCAGATGTCGCCTCCCGAATTTCTGAATGAAAGGTTAAAAAAAAGAAGATTCTTTGCTCTTTCCAGAGGAGTAACAATACGTTTCTTTAAAATTGTTTGTGTATAAGGAAACCAGGAACCCGCTTGAGTAAGGGCTAATAAGTAAATGAAGGCTCAGTCATGTTTTGGGAATTCTCAAACTGTGTTTCTTGTCCTTCAAAGCCATTCAGACGCGTGTGTCTAATAAACAGAGCAGTTGCATTCAAATCACTATTCTGACGAAGGGGAGAAAAACATACGCAATGGCATACAAATGTCTCGGGTGCCTATTCTAGAATTGTTGAACAGGCGTTGTAGAGTTTTCAGTATTCAAAGAGTAACTATCTATATAAATAAAAATGAATGTTTGTCTGTATGTCTCGTATGCATTCTTAAACCGTTCATCCAATTGTGACAAAACTTGGTCAGCTGATTGTTTACACCTAAGGGATGGTTATAGGAATATTGCAAATATCTAAAATTTTTTAAAAAATCGAATCTTAACCGCATTTCTTACCACGGATTAATCTCCAAATAATTCGCGGAGGAGACAATAGATTCCATAGAAATGATAAATTCAATTTAAAGTTTAATATTTTGTAGCTATAGTACGCAAATATCATGCAAATCATTCTCAGAGGTAAAAACTTTATTACAGATTATGCGAGAAAGTTTTGTGAAAACCAACCCTCGGGTTTTTTTAAATTTTAATTAAATTTTAGTGTTTTTTGCAGTGACTACCAAAATTATTGTAGTACAAACAATTTTGCACCATTTTAATTTTCAAAAAATTATCTTTTCAACTATACTGATTTTTAAGGTGCAAATATATTTTCCACGTTAAATCAGTTTTAAAAAGAAAATATTTTAATCACATTTTCTATAATTAAATTTGAGAATTCTGAACGAATATTAAACGAATCAAGAGAAAACCTTAAGTCTCAAAACAAAATCTGAGCAATTTTAAATCTTCAAACTGTCAATATGAATCCTATATGCATCAGGTGAATAAATAGTAATGTTAGTCTGAGGTAAGAGCTTGCTTGGCGTAATTGTAATTCGCCCAAATCAAGTTTATTTCGTTAAAAACTTTAAAAAATTCCTCATTCTAGATAGCTTTATATTACTTTTAGCATATTAAAATAAAAAAGTAAGTTTAGACAGAAAGGATCTGTAAATGTTTTTCATATTACAGTATCAAAACGTCAAGGAATAAAATTATTCAGAAATAAATTCAAAATGTATTAAATAATACTCAAGTTATAAAATATAACCAATAAATAATATTTGCTTTAAAGCACACGGATAGTTTTTGCAACTCAATAAGTATTTACTTAAATGTTTCTAAACATACCTTTACATTTTGGAGTAATTTAAAATGCATAATTTTATGCTTGTTTCAAACGTGAACGTTTTACTCGTAATCAATTCATATTTAAAATTTGTTCGTTTCCACAAGGAGCAAATATTATTGTAAAAGAAGTTTATACAATATGTTTTACACGTAAAATTTAGAAACTAATTACAATAATAGTATAGTAATTGGTTACTGCTGCACAAAAAGGAACTTTTCTAATTGTAGTAAGTGAATTTTAATTTTGTTTCAAAAACTAAGCATAGAATATTGTAACAAATGATAATATTTCGACATCCAATTAAAGTATTTTTCCATTAGCTCGGTGTTCCAAACTATTGTGGTAAAAATTTATTTTTATGAACAGTGAATAGTTAAAAATAGGCGGACCACTTTAAACTAGAATAGAAAAAGATAATCAAAAATATGCATTACTGTCGCCTAATTTGTATAATGTTCCTGTTTGATTTAAATTTAGCCCTAAACATTTAAGAATCAATTTACACAATGAAAAATTCTCATAAGTTTGGATTATTTTTAACTTTAATCGATTTTCGGACTCAGAGCAACGTGACTCAATTTTATATATTTTATTTTGATATCAAACCTGGCGTGTAAGATGGGAAATTCTACGATGTTTCAAGATTTAAGTATACTATTTATATGAATGGCATAGATTACATATGAATGATGACCGAATAAGGTATCTGGACGGAATTTCACTTATGTATTTCTAAAATTTCACAATATGCACACAGTTTCAGGCAAAGCTTTAATATACGTTTTGTTTTAGATTACGAAATAGATACAAGATGCGTTCACCTCAATTAAGTTTTTAAATGTAAAGCAGCGTTTACATGAGATCAACTATTAGTGCAAAGGAAGACCACGCTTATTTTTAGAACGATCATGTGACCCCAATGGGAAAATGGCAAATGGTTGTATGAAGGGGATAAACATTTTCTAGTGTCCCACTGGAGTCAAGTGATCGTTCTGAAATAGGCGTGACCTTCCATGCACAAAATAGTTGGTCTCGTGGAAACGTTGCTTTAGTCAAAGCTCATCAAGAAGTAATTGAATCAAAACTTGAAACATAAATTTGACTTTGATATAGATTTTGATTCAGTGATTGTTCAAAATTTTGCTTATCCATTTTTTGGTGTCATCACAGAAATTTTAGGCATCCTATAATGTTTTTAAGCATCCTAAAAGATTATTAACACTTATATATACACATTTTTGGAGAGTTCTATTTCGTAAGCATTATATCCGAAATGTGGTAAAAAAAACATTTTATTGAACAAATGTTGCAATAAATGCACGTTGTAAGAAATCAAAGAAATTGCTTCATTGTAAGTGAAATTAACTATTTACACATTATTATTATTCAAAGACAGATACTATATTCATTTAAATTACACTTCAATATTTAAATGTAGATGAGGCAGGGTTTTATTATTAAAATTGGCTAAAAACACATTAAAATTTTAAAAAATACAAAATAAATACTTTCCGTTCGAGAATAATTGTTTCAAATTCTCAGAATTTCGGTAAAAATATTTTCCCATGAAAAAATAACAGAATTGTGCAAATTGAAGTGAATTAAAGAACAGTTAAAATCCAAATCTGATCTCCAAACATAAACATCACTTCCAGGCAATGGCTTTTAAAAAGATATTTTTTTATGTCAAAGAGCTGATTTTTGATTTAAAAAAAACCTCATATTTTATGTCCCTATTATTGTATGTGAAATTAAATGAATTAAGGAACAGTGAATCTAAAAATAAATCTGATTTCCAAACTTAATCCAGTCTTAACTCTAAAAAAGATTCAAATCAAATATTATTTTATATATAAGAAAGCTAACTTTTGATAAAAAACTCATATGTAAGGATTCGAAACTCTTACCAAATCAAATGATTCCGAGAAAACACGAATATCCAGTTCCACTTAAAACATGTAGGAAGCGTACATAAATAAATTCCCTTTCCTAAGCCAAATAAAATCCTAAATTAATGATTTGTACAAATGCCCCAAAGTACGCAATATACCTAACCTTATTTTAACCCACCACCACATAAAACAAAAAAATACTTTAAATGTTGAAAAACATACCTTCTTTTTAAAACAATCTAATTATTTTAAAAATCACGGTAAACAAATTCGGAACTTTCCCTTAAAGCCAGACCAAAGCTCACCATTACCTCAGAACACTAGTCGAATCACATCGTTCCTTATATTGAAATAAAGAGATGAAGCAAACATTTCTTGCAAAAAGCCAAGAAAAACACTCGGAGGCACATCTCAGAAAGAAAATAGCTTGTTAAAAGGCTGCCATTTCATATATAGCCTTTTTAAATGCATAAGAAACAAATACAAAACAAAAGATACAAAATACAAAAATGGCTAACTAGATGCTGCTTATTTCGTTCAGAAATTCTATTAAAATGCTTCAACTGTTTCGATGTAGGTAGCGTATCGTAATATAATTAGAAATATAGATAAAAGGAGCATACTTGGCATCCATACATGTTTGCGTTATACAAGGTAAAGCCTTCAAAAGTTAAGCAATTTTAAATAAGTGAAATTCTTTTTCGACAATGCAATAAAATTAAAAATTCGGTAATATCTAAAGATTCGATGCAGCATGAATTTTAATATAGAAAATTTATGAGATGTGTTAGTCATTTCAATAAATTGATTAAAATAAAAGAAAAACAAATATTTTAATATTGTTAACAATCTGAAAACTGCGGGCAAAATTTTAAAGACGAAAATGAAAATTAATTCTGCAGTTATTTGTTCTTATAAAAGAAAGTAATTTTATTTCATATAAAATATAGTTTCTGAGAGATGCCTATCAAAAATTCTTCTTATTTGTCCGATGGAAAAAATAACTATTTTTAGAAATCCTTTATTTAAATGAAGATTGATAAAAAGCATTTTCCGCAATTTATTGCAATAAGATATTTAATTTGAAAATAATGATATATCTTATTTCACTAATATTATCAGTAAAACTGCTCAAAGAGCATAATAAATCTTATATATGTATAAATTAAAAAGTTTCTCTATATAGAAATCTTTCTTTCATAATGTATATGCAACTTCCCTCGGTGAATTTTTTTCCCTTTAAATAATATTAGAAAGCAAACAAAACTACTTTTTAAAACATAAAATTCTATCAATCATAACTGGTTTTAAAAATACACTGTTAGAACAAAAATTATTCGAAATAAAGATGTATTTTGAAGATTATTAGAAAATCTAACAAGGGAAAATTGTCACCCTAAAACATTAGTAATTGTATTTACAATCTTTGATACAGATTTGGGAATTATTAACCGTATGCTATTGATGAAGAATACTTACTAAAGAACCTATTATCTTCAGCAATTAACAAGGCTGCGGTTAATGCACAAGTACTAGAAAATTAATAATGTCACTTAGATGCCTTTTTCCCCATCCTATTAAAAACAAAAAATTTTCATACAATTACAAATGCAGCCGCAAAATCACATATCAAATTTCGCATATTTAAGGCATTACCTTCTTGAGTTGTTTCGTTTATATGCTTGCAACAATATACACCAAAAGATGGTCGACCCTTTAAAAAATTTAGTTTCAAATTTGTAAAATAACTACACTCTAAAGTTTAAATCTGTCCGCCAAAATATATTCATATAGCTCTCTTCATTTTGTAGTTATAGAGTAATTTATGTTTGGGCAGCTAGAGAAATGGACTTCATCTATTGGATTCAAAATTTAATAGAAATCCACGAGTTTGTAGACACTATATATAAAATTTTATATGTTTAGTTTTAAATGTTTTTGAGTTCGCAAATAGATAAAATTCGAAAAATGTGTTTTCCGAGTTCAGAGAAATTGGAAACGTTGATATTTGTCAAAATCTCAAGTTCAAATATTTTAACAAATCGCAATATATTCTTTTTATATTATTCGTATCGGAGAAAGTGAAATTGAAGATGGCTTTCAGTACAATTTGTACTATAGAAATCAATAGCAGAATAGACTAGATACTTGCCATAAAAATATAAATTTATATCTTTTAGTACGTACTCTCTTACGAGTAAAATATCTAAACTACTGATTGGGCTTGGAAAAAATAGTAATCCTACTCTAGATCTTGAATATTCTTGAAGAACAATAAATTATTAATAAAACAAAATTCTATTATTTCATAAGAACAATGAAAAATGGATAATAAGGCAAAATTACATCATTCTTAAACAACAATGAACAATTGATAAAAAAAAATCCATCATTCTTAATGAACAATTTGCAAACTATTATAAAAAATTCTATCATTCTTAAAAAACACTGAGCAAATTACTAATAAAACAAAATTATATCTTTCTTAATGAATGATGAAGAAATCACTAATAAAAATAAAATTCAATCATTGTTATTGAACAATGAGCAAATTAACACAAAAACAAAATTTCATCATCCTTAAAGAATAATGGACAAATTAAAACTAAAACTAAATTCTATCATTCTTAATAAAAAAATAGACAGATTATTAATGAAGCAAAATTTTAAAATTCTTCATGAACAATGGTCAAATTATTAAATAAATTTCTAACTACGTTTTGATGTGCAGTGTTCACAGATAGACAGACATAATTCCACATGCACGTTTTTCAGAATCAGAAAGGTTTTAATCGTGGATATTCATCAATATCTCGAACACGAGTTTTTCGACGATTGTAACACGTTTTATTTATATTCTTTTTATATAAAGTAAAAATAATCCAAACTTTTCAATTTAATTTGTAATTTTTCACAAATAGAACAGATTAAGTATTTGCATAAAATGATGAAATTATATATTTTAGGACTTGCTTACTAGTGAAATGTCTGAACTGCTGATATCACTTGAAGAAAATAGTCTATTCTATCCTTACTTTGATCAGTAAGTATAACAAACTCCTGTTATTCTTAATGGATAATGAATAAATTATTAATAAAATCCTTTAATCACAGCAAATGTGTGGGCTGTACAGATGCACAAGATTTCTAGAAATGTGATTAAGTGAAGGCTCGCTTCATTTTAAATTCTGTGCCGCGATAGGGCGTGATAACATCAGTCATTCTTAGAAGACAATGCATCCATCGTGCGATCAATGGCTTACTAGCACATCCATTCGTGATATCAATCAACGGAAATGTTTTCTTCTAACTCGAAAATCGATCAATTCCATTGAAAAGGAACTAGATCCTCCAAAGGCAATGTTGAATTATTTAATGTTATGAATATTCCCGTAATAGCCATTTAGTATTAGAACTTCTCATATCAGCATGATTTTATGTTTCCACCTATTATTTTATAATTAGCCGCTTATTAGCGACTAATTGATTAGGTAGGATCAAAGGTTCCTAAAAGTTACGTCCTTAATACAACCATATCTTAATGATTTCTGAAAAATATGCTTTGGGGCCATATCATTTTGGGGCCCATTTCTAAATAATTGTGACATCACTGCTATTTTTATTTGTCCTTTAAAATATTTGATTAAACGATCAAAATATATGCAAAACCATAGCACTTTAACTCAACTTTAATTTTACTTCAACTTGCAACGTCTGAAATAGTAATTTGCAAAGACTACTTTAAATACCACTTTAAAGTGTTAATACATATCCTTCGACATATTTTTGTTGAAATATTAGGAGATACATAATTTAATTCTGTTTTTTGAATTATTCTTTTTAGTATAAGGTCACGTGATGTTTCTTTTAAATCGATGAAGACTTTGTAGCCTTTGGCTAAAATATTGGTATGCCAGGAATATTGATTATACTTAATTTTACTTAAATCATATTGACATGTTCGGAATTCGGACAAATTATCAGACATATCATTAAAGTCTTGTTATTTTATTGTCTTGCGTATACATCATTCACTGTGTACATGAATCGTTTTAATAGGGATCAATCCCATGATATCATAATAGTACTATTAAAAACGTAAATGTTCATCGACTTTCTAAATTTCAACATATTGCAACTTTAATTTTTTAACCCGTCTCGAAAACCAAACAGAGATTAAATAAAATCCTTCTTCTTTAGCTGTCATGAATGGAAGAAAATCCTGCCGCCAAATAATTATTGAAACAATAAAAAAAAGATTTGAACATTAAGACAAAATTCCACATAATTCTTCAAAAATTGAGCAAAAAACATGTAAAAAAAAACTGCCAAAATTTTTGAAAAATTTGTGTGATTAATAAATTGGTAGCCTTGAAACCTAAATTTTTTTTTTTTAATTTTGAAACGTTATGAAATTCCAAACGGTATTTATTTTTTTGGTTTTAATATTTGCAGAAATTACCGTCATGAAACTATAAAACCCAGGTTATTTTTTATTGATTAAAATTCAAATTAGAAATTCAAAAATATTATCTTCACAAATTCCCTCCAAGGTTTTATATATACACTGAAGTGACAAAAGTCATGGGATAGCAATATCCAAATATACAGATGGCAGTAGTATCGCAGCGAAAAAGTATAAATGCGCAGTTCGTTTTCCAGAGCTTTCATTTGTGTTCAAGTTATTCATGTGAACAGGTTTTTCGCGATTTATGGCGGCACGACGAGAATTAACAGACTTTGAACGTGGAATGTTAGTTGGAGCTAGACGCATGGGTCATTCCATTGCGGATATCGTTAGTGAATTCAACATTCCGAGATCCACAGTATCAAGAGTGTGCCGAAAGTATGAAATTTCAGGCATCACATCCCATCATGGACAGCGCAGCGGGCGACCACCTGCACTTAACGACCGAGACCACCGACGTCTGTGTAGAATGGTCAATGTTAATAGACACGCAACACTTCGTCAAATAACTGCAGGAATCAATGTGGGACGTACGAGGGACGTGACCGATAGGACTGTGCGGTGAAATTTGTCTTCCTTGGGCTATGACAGCAGAAGACCGACTCGAGAGCCATTACTGACAGCACGACATCACCTGCAGCGACTCTCCTGGGCTCGTGAGCATATCGACTGGTCCCTAGACCAGTGAAAAACCGTGGCTTGGTCAGATGAGTCACGATTTCAGTTGTTACGAGCTGATGGTAGAGTTCGAGTGTGGCGCACACCCCACGAAGCCATGGACCCAAACTGTCAGCAAGGCACTGTTCAAGCTGGTGGTGGCTGCATAATGGTGTGGGTTGTTTTTACATGGCATGGACTCGGTCCTCTGGTGCAACTGAACCAATCATTGATTGGAAATGGTTATGTTCAGCTGCTTGCAGATCACTTGCAGCCATTCATGAACTTCACGTACCCACACAACGATGGGATTTTTATGGATGACAATGCGCCATGTCACCGGGCCAGAACTGTTCGCGATTGGTTTGAAGAACATTCCGGGCAATTCCAGCGCATGATATGGCCACCTAGATCACCCGATATGAATCCCATCGAGCATTTATGGGACATCATCGAAAGATCAGTTCGTGCCCAAACTCCTGCACCATCCACACTTTCACAATTATGGACGTCTATACAGACAGCATGGCTCAATATTCCTGCAGAGGACTTCCAACGACTTGTGGACTCCATGACACATCGAGTTGTTGCACTTCGCCGGGCAAAAGGAGGACCCACACGATATTAACAGTCATCCCATCACTTTTGTCACTTCATTGTATATATATATATATATAAGTATGCAACTCTAGGTAAAAATATATGGCCTGCTAAGCACCAGCACATACACATATTCATTATTGTTAGTACTGTTATGATATAATCTACAACATGCGTTAGTATAGCCTGACTGCTATCCTGAAAATAATATTTCATATCTGATTATCACAGATTATTAAATGAAATTTTTATCTAATAATGTCACATACACCCAGGCAGAGTGCTCAAGAAATGGAAGAACGCTTAATTTGTTGTGCATTTTAGATGGAAATTTATATTGGCATAAAAGTTTGGTTTTCTTGTAATAGAATCTCTTGTTATTCATAACTGCTCACGGATACTCAAATGAAAATAATTTAGTAAAATCGAATTGAAAGAAAATTGCAATTCATTAATAAAAAAAATACAATGATGAATACAAAATCAAAAAATGCTGAAAGAAACTATTAGCAATAACATTAATTTCACTAGTGAAGAAAGTGTGTCACGAATAAGCATAAGCATAAAAGAATTATTGCAAAACCTACTTAATTGGCTTTTGTTATATATTCATTTTTCACTTATTCTCACATAGATAAATAAGTAAATTTAACCATTAAGAAAATTGTTTATCTTCTAGACACTAAAAGCTTCGAACTTCTCCAAACTTACTTCGAAATTCTTACAGATATTGACGTCGACCAAACGAGCGGATAAATTTTTGGCTGCATGATTATATATACTAATGCCTTACTGATTATCTTTAGTGGGATTTTTTTAAACATATCCTTATTTTCCTATATCAATATTTGATCATTTTGTAGTAATTGAAAAGTCTGAATTTCGGGTGAAGATATATAATGTCTTAACCCATTAGCTGCCAAGACCTCGTTTGGGGATATTAGAGTTTTACGTATTCCACTCAGGCACCAAATATGCATATCTATAGTATATATAATATACATTCTTTATTAATTATCAGTCTAAAATATCTGCAGTAAAAAGTACGTATTCAATGCTTCGTTTTTAACAACAAGGAAGCAAATTTGAAATTCATCTCTAAGTTGAATGAATCAGAATTGTTATATTTGAAGCATTATATATTTGATTTGAGTTTTATATAGTAATGAAAAAACTTATATAAATATGTAATTTAAAATTTATAATAAATATTTGTTACTTACTCGATCTTTTGTTTTTTATTGATAATTTTATAACGATATCTATTTGGAATTTTTTCAAGTAATATTAAATATTTTCCAAGCAATATATAATTTTAATAAAATTATATTGCTACACATCATTTTGCTCATATATATAGATTATCCAAACTAGAGTTTTTTAAAAATAGAAAAATAAGAAAATGGTAGTTTATGGGTTAAATTCACAGTCAAAAGTCTTTGTGAGAAGAGATACAGAAATTTAGAGAATGAATCTTTCAAAAGATGGAAATAGTTTTATTAATCACATGTCTTGAAGAAACGTGACGAAATATTTGACTGCAGTTTTAGAATAATGGAATTCAAAGCTTCATAACGTAGCCAAATCTGGCCACATTCAAGATTAAAACTCGAAAAAATATATTAGTATGTATAATAAATATATGTATGTAAAAATGTATTAAAAATATATTAGTGTGTGTATAAAAATATATATATATTAGTATAAATACATTATAGGATGCCTCAAATTTCTGTGATGGCACCAAAAAAGTGATAAGCAAAATTTTCAATATTCACAATCAAAATCTATATCAAAGTTAATTGTATATTTGAAATTTTGATTCCAGAATTTATTATTAATTCCAAGTAATTATCTAAGAAAGAATAACAATATTCATAAAAAGTAAAATAATAACTAAATAATATAATTTTTGAACATTAGAAGAAATAAAATTTAGATTTCTTCATCAAATTAATTAATCAAATTCAAATAACATTAAATGTAATCCATTACATTACCTTTAGCTCCTGCATGCCTAAAAGTAAAAACTTTTAGAGCAATATATTTATAAAAAAAAATCATCCTTAAGATTCAAATACATATTAGTTCATTAAAGTATAATTCCTGCAAGTTGTAAGTCTAAAAAATTCCTTTGGTATAGTTAACGAATTCCCTTTGCAGAATAAACCCTATACAGAAATGTTTCATTTTGCAGTATCATTCAAATACTGCAAATCAAAAAAAAGTTCAAAGACCTACATAAAAAATCTTTTAAGATTTTTCCCAAGCAAATAAAAAGTAAGTATGCTCCTAAACATTAAAAATGGGAGAACTACTTTATCCAGAGTCAGTTTTAAGAGGACTTTAAAAAAGAAGACTTTTCCTGAAATATATCACCATCTTAAAATAAACAAAAGTGTACCACAAAAAAAAGTTGCATAGAGTGTGAGAAATAAAATTGTCCCATTTTTTAGTAATCCTATAACTTTGTATTCGATGTCGAGAGAACAAAATCCCTTCTTTATATTTTGTTTTTTAGAAAGTCTCACAAAGAAAAAAAAATTGTTCGTCATTATGAATATTAATCTTTGTATTTGTATTGTATTCTGTATTGTATTTGCAGCGTATTTCAAGTAATATGTAATGGTACTGTGTTTTAAAAAAATATTAAAATTAAAATTGCATACAAAATGTAATTTTGTATGTAATTTAATTAAACAAGCATAGTAATTAAATAAGTGAATAACATAGTAAACAAGTAAGTTTGTAATGCTAGTTTTTACCATAACGAATCAGGAAGAATTTACCAATAAAAGGGCTTTATTGATTCATTACACTCCATCAAGTAAATATAAAAGTGTAAATGGTTTTGTGTTTCAAATTTTATATCGCAAAACTTCAATAAAATTTTATAATCAATAAAATATTATTATTAAATTTAATATTTTTACACTCTTATTTAATCCTGGTTGTAGAAATAAGATGCTTGCAATAGGGTACTTGGTTTTTATAGTTATGTTGTGGGATCCAGTTACCTCTAATTTCAAGACAGATCATATGTCTTATGGGAAGAATAGTACTGTAACCAATAATAGTGAATAAAATTCTAGCTTAGTTTCCTTGTCGATGTTGTCGTTTCATCGGTCATTTAGTTTATATTGGATCACCAGTCATCCATAGCAATTCGGAAGTAATTCCGATATACCAGAAGATTTCCTACTATTGAAAGTTTAATATTATCATATAAATCGCCTTAGGTGATCATCTATTTTATATATACTGATTGCACTCATATTACTTAGCTAGAAATTTCCTGTAACGTGACCCTTCAGATCTCCCAGGATAGCAACAATACGAAGTCGCCAAAGTAAAAAAAAAGAATCAAGAATTCTGACCTGGTAAATATTGGATATAAGTTTTCTAGAAGTATCTAGTTAATTACTTGTTTTATCATATTGATGACAAATTGAAAGGACTCATTAAACTAGATTCCAATCTGTTGTTGTACTTTAATATTCGTGGTTGGACGGATTGATCTCAAAACTGGTTAATCTCATTTGGTTTAGAAATATTAAACATCTCTAATTTAGAGATATTAATGTATTGTTTTATAGCTACCCAAAGAATGTATAAGAACTAATATTGGAAGTTTGAAATTAGATCAAATTAAAAGTACAGTGAGTAAAGGAATAATTTTCAAATTTCGACACCATTGACTTCTAAGAACTATAAATATACCACGTTCGAAATAAATTCAATAGTCCGACATATTATTTTAACATTTGATACTGGTCGGGATCATCTTAAACCCGATCAACTTTTTGGTTTAGAGATATTAACTTCTTTACTTATTTTGTTGTTATTTAAAGAATGTATAAGAACTATTTTGGAAATTTGAAACTTGATCAAATGAAAAATACAATGATCTAAAGAACCATCTCCTAATTTCCACATCATTGACTATCAATGTACTATCAAGTTTAAAATGAAATCAAATTCCGATACTTGTGCTTCCAGTTAAGTTTAAGGTGGGTTTACACTCAGTAAATTATAAGGCAAACACAGTAAGACAAAGCATGCGCAGAAGGATATTGATTTATGTTTGCCATAATTTCATAAGTGGATTCATTCCTTTCATTTTTTATTTTTGGTGCCCCTGGATTTTTCATTTTTACTGCATATAAAGCATGGTAAAATTTTTTAAAAAGACAACATATCTAAATTTGGGAAAGATAGAAAAGAAATGGCAAATGAAATGAACAGAAAACACACACACATCAGAAAGAAGAAAGAGCAAAAATGCCAAATAAATCGCCAAATTCTACAAACGCATGCGCAACGAGATAAAAAAAAAGTAATAAAGCAGCATGTAATTGTCTCTTCTGCACAATTACTTCCCATCAACCGAATAGCATATTTTAGCCTTTCTGCGCATGCGTTGCCTTGTCGTCTTATAACTGCAGTCTGTAAACCTACCTTTTAGGTATAATAGTGATATTTGATTCAACTACTGTCATAAATTCTATCAAACATCTGCTTGTTGAAATTTTTTGTTTCGGTAATTAATAAATATAACATTTTTTTAATTAATTCATTTACATGTAAATTTTTTAACAATAACGATTTGCTCTTTCCATTATAGTATGATTTTATTTGTCTCTTCAATAATCAATAAATATAAATCTATTATTCATATATGATTATTTATATCAAATCTCAGGCGTCTTCGGTTTAAAATATTGTCTGATAAGTTCTTCTCTTCAAACATGTACAGAAAGGAATTATTCTGTTTGAGCAACGTTGATTGAAAGTATTTTCAAGATTCTCAGAAGTTAAAACCATACGCTGCAGTTCCCACTTTGTTCCCAGAATACTCTGCTTCCAGATTCTTGGATTTCTAACGCTTTTCTCGGAACGGTGATTCGTTAAGAATCTTATCTGAGGCGCGATACATTCTGGCGGCTTAAAGTTTATCGGTTTGTTTTCCTAACTTTGTTCCCCTTAAATCTAAGAAAGAAAGGTTAGTCAGTTGTTCCATGTGCATTAAGCTGTAAGTAAACGATTGTTCTAGGAAACTGGAATAATGAAATCCTGATTATACGATGTATGAGAGACGTTATATGGTTTTGCTCTCATATGTATTTTGTTACTAATGGCATTTGATCATAAATTAGTTTGCAGAAATCAATGGTTATTAAAGATTTCAATTTAATGTTTTGTGGTACTTAAAAAGTACCACAATAGTACTTAAAAAGACTCACACTTTAAAAAAACTTCTTTTTGCTTGATTATTGAATTCAAGTTTAATGGTAAACACAGAAAATATTTAAGAATTTTATTAAACGCATAATTTATACTCTAAGCACAGTGAAAAAATTAACCAATTTTTCATGTCATCAACAATAATGGAAAAACGCAAAGTGGAAATATTGGTAGCAACAATTAAAATGCTCTTTATTTGATTTCGGCAATCAATTGTAATATACGAATAAAATATTTTTTATTTAATCAAAAAAGAAAAAGAATGTACGGTAAAAATGGTATGATAGAGAGAGACCTTTTTATTTTTGTTTTACGACCATGTAAAAATAAATTTTATTCCAAAATATTTTTAAAAGTTTTTTTAGAAAATGCTCAACATTTTGAATAACTTTTTTTATTTATTAAAGTATTAATTAAGATTTCAAAACAAACTTCCAAGTGCACATTTTAATCCTTCAAAGTACGTATACAAGGGACAATCAAGAGAAAACGAGACAGACAGTATGAATACATTGGAGAAGTTGGAAACGTAGGAATGCTCGTGAATAAAAGTGTCTTCTATCGGGAATCAGGAAAGTACAGTGTGAAGTCTCACTCCCGGCCATTTGTCTGCTAGACTGCTTGAAATAAAGGCAGTGAGTCGTGTGAACTTCCGACATCACAACAGAGACTGGTGAAGGGAAAAAAACGTGCTGTAATGGGATTTTCGTCTGCAGAAAAAGCATCAGCAGTGAAACTCACACACGAATGTCTGCTTTGAATTGCGAAAAAACATGTCGGATGTGTGTAAGTTTGAGTGAAATAAATGTTACCAGGAATTCTCTTACAGATACCCCATACAGTTCCAAGGAAAGGTATACGTGGCCCTATATTTATAAAATTAATCACATTATTTATTGAAGCTTTGTAACTGAAAGTATAAGTCCAGGTGCGATATTCTGACGAATGAGTGTACACCTTGGTACCATCGTAATTCCGTACGCAATCGTAAACTTTTGTATTCACCATCAGATGTGATAAATTTATTAATAGTTACAGTGATTGCTTTTGAAACAAAAATTAGTTTATTTACTTTATTTCCATTTATCTCGTCTTTTATATATTCCAAATGTGAATCATTTGAACTTGTCTTCAGCACAAACACATACATATCTCTACATAAAATGAAAGAGAATATTTCTTTTTAATATTTCTGTTGTGGAGAAAGGAAGTTTACTGTTGAATTTTTCGGATTAGTGGAAAGGTATTGTGATTGCTACAATGCCACTTTGTATTGAATATTTATCGTATAATGAATGTTTTAAACAAAAATGTGATTGATGCCTCTGTTAATTGATATTTATTATAAAAATCTCAATGAGATCAGACTTACTCTTATATCTATTGTATATCTTTGATTATGTAATAAGATTATAAATTAGAAAATATAATGAAGAATTTGTATGATATTTTAATAATCGATATTCATCAATGGCATCAGGATCAATTGAGAAATATTATGATGTTCATTAACACTGTAGCAATCGATATAATAATCTTCATCGTCCTTCGCCGATGTCTTTGGCTTAAGACATTCTATATTACAAAATGGAACATATGGATTGTGTTTATTGATTATTATTTAAAAAATATATAGCATACATGCACTCTAATATTGATACTTCTAACTAAAAGTTACAGCAAGAAATATGCAAATTTTCAATACAGCACTGACCTTTAATAAAAATAAATGCACAAAAAGAATCGTACATTTCTGTCTAAAGAAACATATTTGATGAGGCCTAAATAGCGTCATGGTACCAGAAGGAATAAAATGAACACTATTATTTTAAGCGAGATTCAGATTTATTTCTTCCAATATTGGAGTTGTTTGATCATTATTTTCTCTCCTTTGTGTAATTAATTTCAATTTATGCTATGATTAAGCCCTCTTCATCAAAGTGGGAAAAAAGGACCCTTGGGAAAAGTATACCCACAAGTCAATATATACGAGTGTATTTATTTTCTTGACTGCCAAATAAATGCAATAAGGCCAAATCTAAATTATTTTGTTTTGATATCATGTAAGTAATTTTTATGTATTTTTTTAAGAAAAAAAGTGTTTAGAGGCACGGCAAGGAAACGTTTGTCTGAATAAAATATTATATATCCACCCCCAGACAAATGCCACCAAAAAAATGGTGTCATTTACCCTTGATGAAATTATAATTTTTTAGCGTAGGGTTGTTAGCAGCTTTTTAAATGATAAATTTATTGCAATGTATGTTTCTGTATTTCATTAGTAGGTTAATTGTTTTTATGCGTAAATTTAATATATAACTGTATTTAATGTTTATTAAAAAGTTTACATTTTTTAATCTCTAGCTTTTGTTTTATGTGTTTTATAGATCCTACCTGTGTTAGGAATGTGTTGTGAATTTGTCATGTTAATCTTTTCTAGCTTTTCATCGGACTTACGTTTTTCTTTTTGGCGGGGTAGATCGCTGTAGGTTTCAAATTCTTTAATAATTAATTAACAAAAAATGAATAATTTATTTTTCTCTTTGTCATTTATTTTTCTCTTGAATATAATTATCATTACATTAGAAACTTATTATTTCTAACTTAATAACAGTTTAGATTTGAATTCTCTGAAACTGCTGTCGAAATAATTTTTGTTTCAATTTATTATATTTCTACATCTTAAATACAGTTAAAATATTTAAAAATCAACTGAAAAACCAATAAAATATATTTAATGATATATAATGCATATTAAGATAAATTGATATATAAAGGATATAGAACGTGTCTATTCTAACCATTCATCTTTGTCAATTCCTAAACCTCAAAATAAAAGATAGGTATTCATTCACAATCGATGAAATACGATATATAACAAATGAAATTAATATAAGCGTATCAGGAACTGAATAATATAAGCGATATAAGCGTATCAGGAACCGAACAAGTGAAAAAATATATGCAACTCCATAACTCTAAAACTACATATAATTCTCTATTTCTATTAGTAACTCTTGGTGAAGTATATTTGACGCACTAACAAATTTAAACAAAGAAAAATCTACACGTCAGCGACTAAAACTGACAGAATAATGGAATATCGAATATCGCTATTTCTTACGTAGAACTATTTCAATGGGCGCCTCAACGAAGATCCATTAATCGATTTACGTAACTATCTCGAAGAAGCGGATGAATGGTCTAAAATGACGATATCCAAGAATTCGTAACTCCCTTTCCTATAGAAGAGTAAACTATTTTACTTTCTCATATACGTAGTATAGAGTAAGTATAGTAATCAAAAACAAACCAATCCAAAACAAACTGAACTCAAGATTTTGACGAATCTCCACACTTTAGATCTCCTTGAGTTCAAATATCACATGTTTGGTAAATGTCCGTCTATCTGTTTGTTAAAAGGATAAAACAAAAATGCTTTTAGCGAGACGGTTGAAATTTGGTATATGGTCTTTAGAACGAATTTTTAAATTTCTATCAAATTTTGAATAAGTCATGCACAGGGAAAGTTCGACTGTTAGAATGTAAGTCAACACGATAATTTCAAAACAAATGGAACTGGATATGTAAAATTCTATAAATATGTGGCGATAACATTGACTGGAATTATGCCAAAGTGGAGGTTGAATTTCGCCAAGGATCGAACTTGCGACCTTAGGATTCGAAGGGTCGTAAGATATCCACTTGACAAAAAGAGATCACCAATGTTTAGTGGCTGTTACTGGCTTAATAAGATGCCACCACAATACTCCCCCACCAGTGAGTCTTCGCAGAGACGAACAATTTTTTTTAGCGCATAGCGTTATGGCGAGCGAGAGTGAGTTATTGCGTCAAGTGGGGCTGTCGAATTTTCGTAGCGAAGAGAGTGCTCATTGCCTAAGGTCACTAATGTGGCAATAGTATTGACTGGAGTTGTGCTAATGTGGAGGTTAAACTCCGCCAAGGATCGAGTCTGCGACCTTAGGATCAGTAGGAGCGTAACATATCTACTAGATAAAAAGTGATAATCAATCTTTAGGGGCTGTTACTGGTTTCTTACGATGCCACCATAAATAATTTTGACATAATTTGGTTCATTTGACATTTTGGTTCATAATTGACTGCCTGTCCCTCTGTATTTTCAAAAACATGTAAACACGATAACTATATGAAATCCCGCATGAGAGTTTGCACCTACGAGTGTAGTTTATGTCAAACTTTTTTTTTTCAATTGCTTGTGGAAAACGTGTCCAAAACACAAATTAGGCTTTCGGATACTATTGGCGAATGCTAGAGATTAATCTCCAAATAGTTATTTAAGATGACAAGATTGGTTCAGTAAAAAGGCTAAATTCATGCTAAAAATTATTTCGTAAATATTGTATTCCAGTGCAAAATAAACTTATTATGCCAAACAGGCCTTAAATGAGATTATACGAGAAAGCTTTTGGGAGACACCTTCGGATGGTTGTTTAAAATGTTTATATGTTAAGAATAATACAATTAATAGAACAAACAAAAAGTATAAAATTTGAGGTTTCCTTTTTAGAATCTTTATTAACATAAGTATTTTTTTTTGCATTATTTAGAACAGTGTTCTACTACAAATAAATGAATACTTCTAACTGTTTAAAAATTAGCTACAGAAATGCAATTATAAGAATTACTGTATAATACTTTTGTTTTATTGACATGTAAATTGTATAATAAAAAATTAAAATAAAAAAAT
Organism: Argiope trifasciata; assembly: GCA_026543055.1. NCBI lineage: Eukaryota > Metazoa > Arthropoda > Arachnida > Araneae > Araneidae > Argiope > Argiope trifasciata. Next base: position 6,175,915 of record JAPMOQ010001131.1, on the reverse strand, counting down.
TCTATTATTATGCTTATGATATCTTTTTACTAACTAGTACCTGGTGCGTTGCTGCCACCAAAACAAAACAATATTAAGTAAAATCGATCAATATTTTGGCAATGTTTCATCGGAATTGGATGAACGTTACGACAGTATATAAAATATTAACAAACAAATATTCATTTTTATATATTAGATTTGAGTATTCTTTAAGAATTGTAAAATTTGGTGTTCTTTCAGAATGGTAATGAAAGAAACTATTGTATCTCGTGAATGGTTTAATATTCATTCAGAATTCTCAAATTTAATTTTATAAAAAGTGATTAAAATATTTTTTTAATTGGTTAAACTTAGGAAATATATTTATACCATAAAATCGTTAAAATAGATGAAAAGATAATTTTTGAAAGTTAAGATGGTGAGAAATTATTTGTACTACAATATTTTTGGTAGTTACTGCGAAAAACGCTAAATTTTAATTAAAATTTAAAACCCCCAGGGTTGATCCCCCCAAAACTTCCTCGCATAATGTGTAGTAAAGTTGTTACCTCTGAGAATGACTTATATGACATTTGCTACTATAGCTACGAAATATTAACCTTTAAGTTGGATTTAGCATTTCTACAGAATCTTATCTATTCGGTCAGTTATTTGGAGATTAATTCTTGGTAAATAGATTTGATTTTTTCAATTTTTTTAAAAATAATTATACTATTTCTATAACCATCCAATAGTTGTCAACAATAAGCTGACCAAGCTTCATCGTAATAGGATGAAAGGTTTAGGAAGGCATAAGAGACATACAGACGAACATTCATTTTTAGTTATATAGATTAAATAAAAAATTAGAATAAATATCTGCTTGATATCAAATCATTAATGAATTAAGTATTGATACCAAATAGAACATCTATAAAAGAATTTTTTACAAGACTAATTCTATCTGGCTGAATTAAACATAGATTATAAAATATAAATTAACTTTTCACGGCAGAAAAAGATTGAGTTTCATGAAAATTCAATGTTATCAGTATACCTTTCTTACATGTAACGAATTAACCAACAACATTTTCAGATGGGTAAATTTACTTAATAATACCCCAACTGTACCTCAACGTTATTTTTCAACCCATGGAACAAAAGCTCAAATTAAGAACTTTGAAACGTGTTTTTCTCAAGGTTTTTCTGAAAGCTAATTTACTTCAGAAAGATAAATGTAAATACAATTATAATTTTTTGTAACAAATTTTTTTATTTAAAAAACTAAGTGAACTAAAGTGAAAATATTTTTAAAGGTTTTAAATGCGCATCTGAGAAAAATTTTTAATAAAAGGCAACTACATAGTTTTTTCTAAAAAAATCTGTAAATACATAAACTAATGAAAAAAAAGCGAATGGTAATTTAATTCCTGATAGGATGAAATCATAATGAGATTCTTAAATAAAAGTCTTTTATAGTTGATGACACACTTCATTAGAAGATTTATTTAATGAGAACACTAGGGGATTCTTTAGCAATGACAGAGAATTCTTATTCAGGTAGATTATTGGATTCTACCGAATAATAAGAAAATACTTATTATCTATCATTTCTCGAAATTTAATAGTTATTCGATATTTTTTTCTATTCTATGTCGGTAATTTAATTAAAGTACATTGTTCGTAATAGTTACAAAGTACCGACTCTAATGACGTCTTGAAAAACAAGGTATTCTTGTAAAGTAATTGAAGTAATGATAGAAGTTCTTTCAGAAATTTAATGATAATTCCATCAATTTATTCTCATAATTTTCGAACATATAAAACTTGTAATAGCAAAAAGTAATTATTAATTCTGAATGTTTTTCAATAAATGTGTGAATTCTTTATTTTAAAAATAATTATTGGTTTTTAGCGTTAAAAATATGGATATTTTTTTATTCTGAAACTAAACACGCAATTTATGAATGATGAAATCCAGGTTAAAAGTGGTCACTCCATGGTTTTCTAAACGCACTTCTTATATGTTTTATAAAAAATAACAAGTTTGGGTCTTGATAAAAGGCCATGAACATCGTACGTGCACAGATTATTATTTATAGAAATTACATATGAGATCTTGATACTTCCTAATTCAATAATGAGAATTAACAGCACATGCCTTCTTTTTTTTGCAAACAATTATTTATCAACTAATACCTTAATACTAAGATTTGATTCTAAATTTCATATATCTAAGTTATTGTAATTCTTAGTAACTACTTGTATTATCGTGCGAATAAACATAAAAAAGACCAAGAGAATATATTGTAATTGTTAAAATTTTTAACTTCGTGATTTTGTCATATCACATTTCAGATTTCAACAAAAGTGAAATACAAGATTTTTTTCAGTGGAGGAGGGTGGGAGAGGTGGGAAAATAGTGTCTGTTCACTATTCTCTTGGAAACTTTAGAGCTCAAAATCTTTTCAGCTACACAAATGGAATTTGCTACATGGTATCTACTCCAAGATATAGATTTCTGTCCAATTTTAAATGGAATATATTTATAGGTAGTCTATATGTTCGGCTTACCGAGTGCAAATGAGCACGAATAACTATAAAATGAAATAAAACGAAAAAAACTGAAACCTGCAATCTCAAATTTTAAGATACCATGCGAGAACCATTTTTTCTTTTTTTAGGCACATGGTACCAATCCGACAGAGAACTTTGTTTCCACACATTATGCAATCACTAACATTTTGAAAAAGCGATGATTTTTGACTATCACAAAATGAATCAAGTTCTAAATTTTTTTTTTGTCGATGCCAGGATTTTTTCCTGAAATACCAGCTTAAACTGCTGTTAAATTGTTACGTGATTATCAGAGTATGTATGAGCCAATATTTAGACAACTACGGCTTTCCTCCCCCCCCCCTGCATAGCAACGTAATTTGAACTGCAAAACTTTTTTTGCAGTTAGAAATAATGAATTTAAAAAACGTATATAAACTTTCTATGTTCCGCCTTGCTGTTTTTTCGTTACGACTTTCTTATTCGTTCTGAGATAACTTCTTACGGCCATGCCCTTTATTCGACAGACAGGAGAATTGGGTACATGGTGAACATTCGTATGCTAAGTTGTAGCATTTTGGTAGAAACAAGTCGCCAAATATGGCAACTTTCTTTATCATTTTCTCAAAATCTTAAGAGCGAGAAAATGATGCCTCAAAACCGATACATCGCTAATTTTCTGACCATTCATTTTGAGACTTCAGAAACTCCAAATCAAAATAGAATCATGCTCTCATATGATCCAAAGTTATGTTGATAAATTTTGGCATGTAGAATTATTACCTTCATTGTACATTCATATATAACTTGAAATCAATTCCTCCAAACAATTGACCATCTGTAGACCTGTACTTTCCCCTGTATGTAACTAAAACTATACAAAACAATTGACACAACGAGATGACTAACACAGCTATCACAAACAAATAACAGGATGTAGTTTTTTTTTTTTTAAATTCAATTCATACTTATATCAACAAAGAAAATTTATTTTGAGTACCTTTTGTTAAATAATTATCAAAAAAAGTATTAAAAAATATTCATTTTCACAAAAATTTACACTTTCTTCACCTTCACGTGAAAAATACAGAAATCTTCGCATTTTACCGTAAGCCTTGCATTACTATCTGTTGATTTCAAATCTCATTACGAACTGATACTAAAAGTATTAAAAATTAATTAAATTGAAATAATGAATCAATGTTTGAAAAAAACCCGTATTAAACTCAAATGGCATCCACTAAAAGTTTTTAAAAATAAATTAGAATAAATAAATAAAAAGTATTTTATTAACGACTGGAAATTTTAACAATATATATATATATAAAGAAATAGTGCGAACTAATTGTAGCAATTGAAAAATATCAATAATTTATACCAATGAAACGTTTTCTAAACCTTTTCAGAATTATTTGCATGACAAATTCTTACAAAACAGCTCTCATTTTATACAGAACATGAACTTTAAGCCTATCATATCAATCAGAATCTACAATAGAAAAAAAAGTTTTATTAACTTTTCAAAAGAGTAAAACACGATAAAACGATTTTAACTAACACTCATTAGTATTAAAATTGACAAAAAATATAACATACCTAATTTGGAAAAAAAAGGAAATTTTCTTTTCTAAGTTTCTTTCATTTCTTCTAACAGAGTAATTAAATTCCCATATTATTTAACAAGTCTTTAAGGACGTTGTTCCGCAGATAAAAGCGAACTCCCTAACAAGGCACGCTGATACAATCCGGAATGAAAGCATGAAAAAAATGCTAACTCTAACAAAAGAATGCTCTTCCAAGAAGAGAAAGCGAAAATATCAAAGGTAAGGCCAATTATTTATTTCCATTTTGATGAAAGCAGCAACAAGTACTGTACATAATTGCGAGAATATCTATTAAAACTTCGTTTAGTTAATTGCTGGGGACTGAACTTAATTAAGGGTTTTAGAAGGTCCTGGAAAGAGAAGGATTATTTGGGTTGAGAAGTGCAATTGCTGCTGATGTAGATGGATTTTTATGCATGACACGTGCGTTTTGTATGAAAAAGCTATGAAATATAAACAAAAACATCACAGGTAGAAAGATATACTATAGGCAGTGTAATAACATTACGAATGTTAAATTGCGAGAATGAACGAAACTACTGTAAGCGTTCTCCCCAAAACTTCCTCTCATACTCTCTAATAAACTTCTCATTCCAGAGAACATCTTACATCTCATTATAGTGCAATAGTAACGAAAGGCTACCTTTTGCACTAGCCTAGCATTCTTAGTAAATCTATCGGACCATGCTTACCATGCTTTGCGTGTTATTTGGCGAGTAATCTTTGGATAAATTAATAGCATCTAAAAATTTAATTTATATTTTATACACGTTTTCTCAAATGGTTGGTATAAAAATTACACTGGCCTTTACAAAAATCCCATACAAAACTTGATATCATTAAGTGATTATACCTTTGAAATATAGCTTTTCTAATTTCTGAAAATATAGACTTACAAATTGCCAATCCTTAGTAGGATTTGACTCAAAATATGATAGATATTTTCATTATAGATATTAAGTTAGCAACTGAATTTTATCTTACTCTCTTGGTTTTGTAATTATCGCGTTAATTCATATTCGAACGACCGGACAGATGAACTTCATCTAAACAGATTTGACTCAAAATTTGATACAAACATAGTATTAAGACTGTATACCGAATTTCAAACGTCTAACTCTTAAGTATTTTGAGTGACCTTTGTCATGGACAGATGTTTTCTAAAAATGTATTTTTCGAAGTCAAAGAGGGTTAAAACGAGGAGAATCATAAAGATCTCGAGTTCAAATTTTATAATGATAATTATATTTTCTCTATACTATGTATACTTGAAAGTAAAACCTGCTAATGTTCAGTGGAATATGCAACAAATATTCCGTGACCTGGCCTAAAGGTAGCACGTCTTTCACAAGATCTGAGCGTCCCGTATTCGAGTCTTGGTTCAGGGATGATTACTCTCTACCTTCTGTTTTATCTGTGAGGTGTATGAAAGAGCCCACTGTAAAAAATTGGTTGGGCAAGCGGATGTGTGTGTCATATTCATATGAGCAAGAAGTCGGACTTCTGCCTTCTGGTGCTCAGAGGCCTTTGTCCCCAGAAGCAATTGCACAAACTCAGCTTAAATCGCTGACAGTTCGTCAGCGGGCTTTAAAGTGCCTAAGTAGCAACACAACAGCAAATATAGATGAAAATCACGCAACTAATAGAATATTTAACTATATCATAAATGTGAATAGGATATAAAGATGTACGAAAAACTTGAGATGTTTTTATCTCGATATCTACATTACGTGAATCACAAATATCCTTTCTTTTTTCTTTTTTTTTTCATTTATGCGTTGGAATACTTAAATCCTACATACATCAATATATTGCTTTCTAGCAATTCTTAGTAAATTTTTGATACTTTTAATCAAAATTAAACTACTAAATATACTTCTACGTTATTTATGGCTAAATTTTCGCCGTCCTGTATTTTACACATAGTCAAACATAGCCATACAATTTATGGTCTCTTTGAGTGGGTGGAATATTATGGGTACTCATAAATATCACTCATTAATGTAACCTATTAACTGCTTAAGAATGTAATAAATTTGTCCTGGATGTTATTTCGTACAAGTTTTCCAAAAGAATGGAATAATTATGACGATAATAAAGTGATGTGAAAATGAATTCCTGTTCAGTTATTATAAAATAAAATTATTAATGTATTTAGTTTCAAACATTAATCATACATTAATATTGTATAATTTCCTTCTAGGAAAATTTTTAAAATAGAATATTTTAGAGATACTTGCTTCAATTTGATTTTATTAGTTCAACCAAAATAAAGATTTTCTTGACGTGTATTTGAAATATATTGAACGGTTTTCATGATGTTTTTTTTTCTTAAAAAACAAGCTAATTGTAGGAGACCCTTACAAATAAAATAACCAAAATTTTCTTTGTAAATAAAAAGAATTATTACATATATGTAAAATTTAATTAATACATAAAAATAAACTGGTTTCATTTGGTTCAATAGCAAAAAAGTGCATTATCCGACTATTATTCGAATAAGATTTGAGTACTGAAATATATAATAAAATATAGTACTAATACATAGCCAAATATCAGGATACTCAATAAAAGGAATTCTGAAAAACGTCCCTACAAAATTAGCATAACTTGTAACTTTAATGAATATAACCAGTTTATTTTCATTTCTACTTACTTAAACTAAAAACTAAACTAACGGGAGTGGTCTCTCCAAAACTTTCTTTCATATACTCTAATAAATGAGATATCACAAAGAGCGTCTTGCATTGGCGTATAAATATTAATCTTTGGCGTTAATTTGTATTAATACTGAATCTATCATATGTTTCTTGGCGAGTTTTTAGATTATTAATGAGTGGTTCGTGATTAATAATAACTGAAATTAAAATTTGTATTTTCGGTGCTTTTTTCCGAACCGACTGAAATAAAAATTGATCATAAAATTATTCTTGTAGTCACAAAATATCGTACAAAATTTGGTATATTTCAGCCATTCCGTCTTTGAGTTATCATGTTTACACTTTTGTGAAAATACATGCAATAAAATTCTTGAACTATTAGGATCAAAATTTGGTATACACACACACATTATAGATATTCAATCCGTATACCAAATTTTATTCCTATAGTTTTTCTATTTTGCAGTTATTGTGTTAAATTCATTCGAATAACCGAACAGACTTCCACTTAGAGGAATTGACTCAAATCTTGACAGAAATCAATAAATTTGATATAAAGATCGTATCAAAATCTTATACGTCTAGGTAAAAGACTTTTTTTTTAATTTTGAATTATATTTGCCACAGACAAACATATTCCAAAAAATCTTTTCCCATTACTGGAAGTTGTAAAACGTGTAGATTCGTCAAAATCTCAAGTTCGGATTTTTGACAATTGATATATTGTCTTCATACTACTTATACGGATATAAGAAAAAGTTATTAAATTCATGTAACTTAAATTGTAAGGATAAATTAAATTCTAATAAAAGTGTTATCACAAAGAACGTCTAGTATAGCATTGGCGTATAATAACTGAAAAATATTAATCTTGAATTTAACATTTTTACTGAATCGTGTGATTCTTGGCGAGTTCGAATTTTTGACAAGTACTGTACTTTCTTTATACTATGTATATGAGATAGTAAAAGATATAAAAGTCATGTAACTGAAATTCTAAGGATAACTTCACTAAACTCATTTTTTTTAATTTGTCTATTTAGTTTAATTGACTATATATAATTAACAGAATAAACAGTTTTCGTTGTAGATTCATGTGAATATTTTTATTATGATAAGCAAACAATGAAACTATATATAATATTTTGTTTTCCTTTATAAAGCACTTCAATATACTATAGAAATGAATAAAAGGAGGTTTAAATTTTTCAAAATATTTGTTAATCTTGTAAAGCAATTTTCCAAATGATTGCAGTGTAATAATTTTGTCTATTTATACAGAACTCATTTTTAAAAAAGTATAATTTGAGGGAAAGAAAAAAAAATATCTATCACTAGGGACCCCCTCCCCGTTAATTACATTGTTATATTATGTTATAAAGTTAATTTATGAGTTTTCAGCTTGTTACATTAATTACATTTCTGTAATTAATGGGAAATGCCGCTATTTTTTATAATTAAAATAGATTAATCTATTTTTTCCAATGTATAAATTATTCTAGTTTTTTAAGCTAACATAACTCTTCGGAAAGAGGAAGGTTTCTGTTTTCTTTGTTAATTTTTAAGAAATTATTTCCATGTTTCGTTTATTAACTCTAATAATACATAGAATAATGATTTTCCGAATTATTTGAGAAAGGAATAGTTAATCTCCTTCTTAAGCTCAATAAAATATTTTTTTTACAATGATATGCAAGCAACAAAATTGTTTTTAGAAATAAGTAATTTATTTAGTAGGTTTCTACTTTTTTGAAATGTTTTCCTAGATTTAATTATTCATCAGTATTAATTTTATCTGTAACTGTATCCATGGAAATATACTTTTTGGCTCAGTTAGAAACAGTTTTCGATTACTAAGAATACCAACTGAAATTTTTATTTTTAAGCGATTCATATATAAAATAAATAGGCCTGGGAAATAATCGAAATGTTTTAATTCGTCAAAACTGGATGAGATGTTTTCCTTTAACAATATAAGAAATACTGACTATTCGCAGAATGGATTGCAATAATGCGGTCAGAAACGATACTATATTCACATACACATGAAAAAAAATGAACAAGAAAGTATCAAATAGGACGATTCAAGGTCAAAGAATGACGAAGAATTCGAAACATGTGTTCATTCTTTAGCGCCTCCCCTCTGAAGGAGATAGAATCATCAAAAAAGGGTCACCTCAGAATACTGAAATGTTCAGTAGTTTAAAACGTTTATAGTTGCCATAAGTTTTTTAATTGGTTTAAAACGCTTGTAATTTATATAAAATTTTAATTAGTTTAAAATTATTGTAGCTCACATAAGCTTTTGATTGGTTTAAAATACTTGTAGCTGATATGTCTTTCAATGGAATACAATTTTTAACGATCAATGAGAAAAAATTGTGGGGAAAATGACTAATCTGGTTAAGTTTGTGAGATTTCCTCAGTTAGAGAGGTAGTATGCATATCGATTGAATATCTGAAGGTAAAACATGTGGTGATGGTGTTGGGTCTAATACCACTTGGTCATACCAAGATCGAATGAGCAGAGCTCTTTCGAATTAAGATAGAGGTGTGCGCCTTTCGCTGTTAACGAGCACCGTTAAGGTAAAGGGATGACTTTGCTCGAACACACTCGACAAAATCCTTTTTACGGGGCGCTCGAACTCATTCATAAACTCATTCCTTCATCCATAAGTCAGAATTTAGATCCAAAGCAGAGACCAACTCATCCCTGATTCAGCACCCCCAGAGGTATCCTTTGCTACGGGAACTTGGAGGACTTTGCAGTCACGACATATTTAACGTGTCGTAACTGCCATTAGCCAACACGACAGTCTTTGGCCGAGACTAGGACAGAACTCACGATCTTTCGGTTACGAGTCTGACGCTCTACCAACCACACTACCACGGCCCGGTAAAACTTGTAGAAAGTGCAAAACATAAGTCAATACAAATTATTGCTCAGACTAGTTCATTACCACAGACTTAGAATACAAGGCAGGTTCAAATGAAAAAGCAGGAAACGACCACAGGAATTCTGGAAACCAGGAATCCTTCGGTTCTTCAATCAATGAGATCGTCGTGCTCAACCTATGGTGTAAAATAAGTCTTCATTTATACCCACAGTGTCGTTTCGTACCTTTTCATCTTCAACACCCCTTGTTTGAATACATTAACTTCTGTTTAAGTGCTAAAATTTCTAAAAATTTTTAAATCGCACTTTATGTAACATGAGAGCAAATAAATAAATCCTTTATGAAATGAATTGTAATAAAAAAATCCATACTCTTATAGGTGAAGGTCTTGGACAAAAAGGAACTATCGATGAATTTTGAAAGAAAAACTGCTACGAAGCATTCCACTGTCTGGTATGAAAGTAATAGGTTAATAATTTTCCAAAAAGACTCCAATAATAGTAAAACATCACACATAAATTTGGTTTTGATAACTAAATTCATTTTAAACAATAATTTTTATCAAAAATGTACCTTAAATGACAATTTATGATATTAGTTTTAATTGAAAGTGTAATAATTTTAGAATGTTTTTAAATAAACATCTATAGCAAAAAGAAGAAATAAAATAATTTTGAAAAAGCGACGAGAAATATTCCTTTGTCTGGTTTGGAAATTATGTTAATAAATAAAAAGGAGTTAATAATTTTCTAAACAGCATCAGTTACAAAAAATAGCTTATAAAGAAGTTTATACTTTAAAAGCGTGCTATATTTTAAGCGATATCTTTTAAAGAAAGTTTATTTTAAAACAAATTATGTGACTCTCTTTAAAGGAAAGTGTCATAATTTTTGAATTCTGTTCTTCGTTATAAATAACTTTAATTTTTAGACTAACAAATTTGCCAGCAGAGAAATATTCTAAAGACGTTAATAATGTTTGTTCATTTAATAATTATACAGCATCTAACTAAACAAAATTTGAAAATGAACATCAAAATATTTAGAAATTATGTATTTGCAGTCTGATTTACTTTTTAGAAAAAGTTGATTAATAGCATAAAAACTGGTGATTCTTTGATACTTAGTTATAAAATAAGTACCAAGTAATTTGATCATTTTTGTTTGGTTACAAGACAAACTTAATGTTTATTGATAGGAAGTTCATTAACTCGATATTTGACTCCATGTGAGTTACACTTTTCTTGGGGCATAATATATGATCCCATGAATTAAACATTTCTAATTGGGTTAGTAAGAACAGTTGCATGTGGAACTCAGTTATCTTTGTCATTTAACTAATTTTAGAGGATTAGATTTTTGGCAAACCCTGTCCCTAAATATAATAGTATACACTGGAAATCTTTTCTATACCCCCAACTGCTTTAAAAAATAAATCGTTTTCATTTCAAATGCAGGGATATAAAGTGTTATTTTATGTCTCTTAGAACTAAATTAAACCAAATTTTAGTTGTTTCCAAGGTTGGCGGATAGTTTTGATTCAAGCTTCAAAACTGAGAGATATCAAGCCCAAAAACTGATTATTTCACAGAACAACTCAGTAATCAACTCTAGTGCATGCTAAATCTATCTTTTGGCAGTTATACATTAAATATTGCATTTTTGATAAAGCGTGGATGTTTGTAGAGAGGGGTTAGAGATATTTCAGTTTAGTCCTTATATTAAAATCCCATTTTAAAGCAAAACTACTGCTATTTTGAGATGGACCTTGTAATTTTGAACAGAGGTCAGATGATGAAGACGACACCTGAGTTGGCATCCCCGGTCTACACTACATCAATGGGAGAACGTTAGCCTCCGACGGATATAACATGCACCATGCCCTCTTATGCAATTATTCTTTGGTTTAATTGAGTCTCAAACATGAAACTTCCGCTTTCGGAACCGAGACTTAAAAACATACCACCGCTGCTCCCAGACGGATCATATATTGTTTTTATCATTTGACATTGATTCAAAATAAATGAACAAGGGTGAAAAGAACTATTTTATTAAATTATTAACTATTAAATATAAATAACTATTTACTATTAACTATTAAATATAAATAACTATTAACTATTAAGCATTTAGAAACGAGATATTAATTTATCCTAAATGTAAAATAAATATGGCCGATTTTAAACAGACATGGCTAAGTTACGGAAGAACTAATGTAATCATTCAAATTATTTTTTAATGAAATATTTGATAAATTTCAAGTAAACAAAATTTAATTAACGTTTCTAAATTCAGATACATGCTGAAACATCTATTTTTAAAGTATTTTCTAGAATAGCAAAATCTTTCATTATGAAATATTGACACTGGAACTACTTTCTATAGCTTTATATAGAAACAAATGCAAACATAAAGACCAGAACTTTTCATTTCCGGAATTTATCTGCTTTTACAACACCAATGTTCTTTTCTTGCTATAGTTACACTTAAAAATATTGAAAGCTTTAGCCTCAGACATTTCAAGAAGCTGTCTACGAAAGAAGAATACAATTTTGTAAGAAAACAGAACTCCTGGAAAGTGTAGAAATATATTAAACTGAAGAAGGGATAAAATACCGAAACAAAAGTTGAAAACAGAAACTTCTAACCAATATGTGAGGGTAAACCAGAATATTCCTACCAATAGTTATATTTTATTTCTATTTTTGCTGTTAACTATATTTGGTAAAATAATTTTATGTTATATAAATATTATACATTTATATTTGACAAAGAAATTCGAATTAAATAACCTTTGAAAAGTAATAGAATATATGTTAATCCTACAAAGTATGAAAATATTTTTTTTATAAAAATAACATATGTACGACAAACGAGACATACTAAATAATGAAAATTACAAAAATGTTAAAATTTTTGAGCATTTAAGCTATTTTTAGAATGCTTAATTTATTATCATAAAAGTCTCTACTTACTTATGCTTTTATTTTTATTCCTCTATATTGAGTGAAATATTCGCTTTATAGAAAAAATATCGCGAAAATTCAAATTATTCTTTTAAAATCATTTTAAAATAAGAAAATATTAAATTAAAAATTCATCCTACATTTATGTATTGGATTTTTAGAGTTATCAAGAAACATATCTGCTGCCATATTTTAAGAAATAACTGTATAAATTAATTTTTTATGATTAATTATAAATATTCATTATATATATAATTAACGGTTCAAAACTGTTTATAAATTCAATTCATTACAAACTAACTTTTCTATGGAATTTAATTACATACTTATTGATTGCAGCAAAAAAGTAGAAAGATCGAGATAGTCTGGTTGGTAGAACGACGGATTTGTGTCCCTTGCATTTTGAATTCGAGTTCCACCGGCAGAAGACTCCTAGCGTGTATGGTGGCTGGTGCATGTATAAATCTGTCGTAGCCGCAAATTCCACCCAATCGAGACAATATCACATGGAATATTGTTTCAGATGAGATTGTTCTCTGAATTCAGATCTAAATTATGATCTGTGGATGAGGGAATAATATACATGAATGAAGTCCACTCCATATAAAGGGTTGTGACGCGTGAGTAACTAAGTTGTATTCTTAAATCTAGATGGCACTATTGAAATAAGTGACGCTCTCTAGGCTTAAAATCGCTTACTTCGTCTGTGGGCTTGTCTATGATAAGTGCCATAAAAACAGAAGAAAAACAATGTTATAAAAAATTAAACAATTTATTTTAGTTTATAGTTTTTTTGTATATTCCTTTATACATCATTGACATCAGTTTGATTTTTCACCATTGTTCTTTAAAATGTGCCTGAACAATTTGATTAAAAAATTCTTAAGTGGGAAATATCAAAAATATATTTTCACTTTAGTTTATATACTCAAGTTTACTATGTGGAAACCAGCAGATTAAGTTGAAGCTGATAAGACGACAACATATTGTCAGCCATAAGTCTCTGACAACATGCTCTTGACCTTCTCTTAATGCTGAAATGTAAAGCCCGAAATCGATTTCTTCACCATCGTTGCACTTATCTTACATAGTATTGGCAACTGTCGAGAGGCCAGACGATTTAATATGTTGAATCCCCCCTGGAATATCATGGTTAGAATTGATGGTTGGTTGGTTGGTTAGGGTTTTTTGGCGCAATAACCATATCTGATCATACTGCGCCAAGCAAATGGTATAGTTATAGCTCGAATTATAAAAGCACGCATGATAAAAATAAAAGTAGAAAGTTATCAATATATAATTATCAAAATAAAAGTACAAACACGTCCAAACTAAAAAGAGTGAATGAAACAAAGATGCTAAAAACGCATTACCATGATGCAATATAGAAGTCAAGATTGAACCGAAGAAAAAAATTAAATACAATTGTAAATATCAATGGATTTTAAAAATTTTAAAATGTTTGGATGGAATTTTTCACCTAAAAGGTCCTGTAGTGTTAATGACGATGAGTTAAAAAAGTGTAAACGAGATGAATTAAAAGTCGGGCACTCAATTAAAATATGTTTAATGGAAAACTCCACACGACATGTAGAGCACTTCGGAGCCGCATCACCGAAAATGAGGTGTTAATGCGTGTAGCGAGTGTGCCCTATACGGAGGCGAGTCAATTTGACATCGACCTCCCGTGTAGGGTGATTAGGCCGCAATCCAATAGTTGGTTTGACAGAATAAAGTTTATTCTGGATCTGAAGATCCCATGTGTTTTGCCAGCTGAAATGGATATGCTTAATTAAACTACTCCTAATATCACTGTATGGAATTCCTTGGTTTAATAGTGTTATTGCAGATTTCGCAGCCGAATCCGCCAATTCGTTGCCATGAATTCCCACATGGCTCTGGACCCAACAATAAAGGATATCAAAATCTTCATTTTGTAAGGTGTGCAAAGTGAACAGAATTTGCGCAGCTATTGGATGCATTTGATCGTAGTAATGAGAGAGTGCTTCTAACGCACTCTTGCTATCTGTGTAAATAATAAATTTACTCTGAGAGGAAAGCGAAATTTTCTTAAGAGCACAAGAAATAGCAACCAGCTCAGCAGTAAATACTGAACAACAATTGTGTAGACGATGGCTCAGTGTATCCGTTGGAAGTACGATTCCACAACCAGCATATCCCTCTGATTTTGAACCATCCGTGAAAATGGGTGTAAAATTAGAATATTGATAACGATGATATAAAAATAGTTGTTGCAGAACAACATGAGCAGTTGAGGATTTATCAAATCCTGTGAAGGGATTCAAGAAGGAGAACTGCGGGATATCCCACGGTGGGAATATAAGATAGTTAACAACTTTAATTTGAACATCTTCAAGGTCCGAATCTCGTAGAAGCGATTTTGCTCTCTCACAAAATGGGAGGATGTGAGAGGGACGTGCATTATAAAGCCGACGAAGACCAACTGGCAGTGTTGATTGGTTTAGGGGATGTGTTAGAGCACACTTAGTTTGAAAATAGTATTGAGCAGACAATTTATTTCGCCTTAAACAAAGGGGTAGCTGATGACATATTACGTAGAGGATTTCCACTGGAGATGTACGGAATGCACCAGAGCAAATACGCAATGCAGAGTGGTGGACGGTATCTAGTCTTCGCAAAACAGAAGGGCGAGCAGAACCGTACACCACACAGCCGTAATCTAATCGAGAGAGAATAACTGCTTGGTATATGCGAAGTAGGGATGTACGATCCGCTCCCCAAGATGTGGTGGAGAGGACTTTCAAAATATTTAGAGCTTTTTCACACTTTTTTCGCAAGTGTAAAATATGCGGTAGGAAGGTGAGCTTTCGGTCTAACATCACCCCCAAAAACCGTATTTCATTCACCACCGGAACGGGTATATTTTGAATATGAATATTTGGATCTGGATGAATGATTCTTTTCCGGCAGAAGTGAATGCACTTGCACTTCTCAGGAGAAATTGCGTGTCCATTATTGTTGCACCAATCTACTACCCTGTTAACTGCATTTTGTAATTGTCGCTCTATCAGATTCATGTTGCTCCCTTGACATGAGATCTGAAGATCATCGACATAAAGAGTTCCATGGACAGATGATGGTAAAACTGATAAAATTTGACTCAACTGAATTGTAAAAAGTGTGACACTAAGAACGCTTCCCTGTGGAACACCTTCAGCTTGTATAAAATGATTTGAGTAAAAATTTGCAACACGAACACGAAAAGTACGAAGTGATAAAAAGTT
This sequence comes from Argiope trifasciata, assembly GCA_026543055.1. Taxonomy (NCBI): domain Eukaryota; kingdom Metazoa; phylum Arthropoda; class Arachnida; order Araneae; family Araneidae; genus Argiope; species Argiope trifasciata. The sequence continues at coordinate 6,160,006 of JAPMOQ010001131.1, read as the reverse complement.
TTGCACAAACATGGGTAAGTTTCCTCTAAAACCAAATTTAAAAAGTGTCGATAGTATGCCATAGCGCCATGCACGGTCATATGCCTTCTCGATGTCAAAGAAAATAGAAACAAGGTGGTTTCTCCTAACAAATGCGTTGCGTATCTGGGTTTCCAATAAAACGAGGTTATCAATAGTTGATCGTCCTCTACGGAAACCACTCTGCATTGGGGGAATGAGACCTTGTTTCTCCAATTCATATGCAAAGCGGCAATTGACCATACGCTCTAACGTTTTGCACAAACAGCTAGTTAAGGCTATTGGCCTGTAGTTTAGAGGATCCGATGAAATTTTGTCTGGTTTTAAGATAGGAATCTCAATCGCTTCGTACCATTAAGAAGGATACTTCTGTTCAGTCCAAATTCTGTTTAATAATTTCAACAGATTGGAAAGGGAAGTGGTATTCAATTGACGAAGCATGCTGTATGTGATTCCATCAGGCCCGGGAGTGGTGTCATGTGCTCGAGACAAAGCTGATTTTAATTCATACATCTTAAACTCGCAATTGTAAGGAAAGCTCTTATGAGTATTAAATTGCAAATGCCTTTGCTTCGCGCGACGCTTAGTCGCCATAAAATTAGAACTATAAGAATTGGGTGAGGAAATTTCTTCAAATGTTTGTCCAAGAATATTAACAATATCTAATGGAGCTGTGTATTTGGTATTTCCTTTATTTAATATAGGAAAGGGAAATTCTCGATACATTCCATTAGCAGCCTTCACTTTGTCCCACACTTTCTAAGTGGATGTAGCAGATGTAATAGAAGCCAAAATATTTATCCAGGATTCTCTCTGGCTACGACGACGAATGCGACGAGCCGTGGCCTTGGCATGTTTAAACGCAATAAGATTTTCAGTCGTTGGACATCTTCTAAAAGTGTTCCACAATTTCTTTTCCCTCCTTCGACTGTCGCGACAAGCCTCATTCCACCATGGCCTACGAAATTTTCGTAGGCGTGGAGAACTCTTTGGAATCGTATTATTAGCGGCATTCATTATTGTGTCAATGACACATTGTACTGCTACCGTTATATCTGTAGTGTCAACCACGGTCTCAGTTACATCGGCAAGTTGTGAGAATAAATTCCAGTCTGCCCGTTGAAACAGAAAACGCGGAGGACAAGGAGTCGCACCGCTATTGTAAGCATGGGAGACTATTAAAGGAAAGTGATCGCTATTGTACAAATCCTCTTCAACTGTCAAATTCAAAAAAGGTAATATTTCAGGAGAACAGAGGGCTAGATCGACACTATGGAAGGTACATGTGGGTGCATGAAAATGAGTTTTTTCACCATTATTGAGCAGACAGAGACAGTTATTATTAATAAACTGTTCAATCTGTCGACTGAAAATTCGTGTATTTGTATTTTCCGAACCCCATAAATGACTATGCCCATTAAAATCGCCAAACAATACAAAAGGTGACGGAAGTTGGTCAACCAGATTGTCAAGATCCTGTTGACTTACATTGTCATGTGGTGGCAAGTAAATACAATATATTGTAATCTGGGATTTAACGTGCATTTGAACAGCCACAGCTTGCAGGGAAGTGTGCAGTGGAAAGGGTGAGCTTGGATAAAGATTTGAAGTCAAGATGCAGACTCCACCGGAAGTAGATGTGTCATCTTGACGAACACTATTATAGCCCCGTATTTTGAAAGAAATATCCGATTTCCAGAAAGTTTCTTGAATGGCGAAACAAATGGGATTAAATTTGTTAATGAGATATTTAATGTCCACAATCTTAGAGCGAATGCCGCGACAATTCCAAGAGAGAAATTTACCCATTCAGAAATTTGAGGTGAAAAAGAATTGGAGATAGAGACATTAGGGGTTGGAGAAACCACGCAATTCATCTTAAGATCTTCCTCCTCCTTCGAAGGATGCAAGTTAATTATAGAACTTTTCGGAATACCACCGAACAAAGAAGGAAAATCTTTGTGTACTAGGCCCTTTTCAGCAATACCTAGTGCTAAAGACTGCTTTTTTTATTGTTTCTTGAATGTCTTTGCCAAATCTTTGTGAGGAAAACCGTGCTTAGAAATTTTAAGCTTTAAAGATTTTTCTGCTTTAGAAGGCTTCTTCCGTTCAGCTTTAAGCTTTTCCGAGTTAATCGTATCAGAAGTATCAGTATCTGTATCGGGAGGAAAATCCTTTATTTCATATTGCGTACTTTGATTAACAAGGGCTCTCTTCACTGCCGAAGCGTAAGTGGTACCAGACGTCGTTGTCCGAGCTTTGACAACTCGTCGCGCTTCAGGATAAGATATCTGTTCCTTGAATTTAACTTCAATTACCTCTTTTTCAAACTTCCAAATACGGCAAGACCGAGAATAAGAAGTGTGATTGCCCTTACAATTTACACACTTTTCTGTTGCCTTACATTCAGTGTTATTATGTCCGACTTCCGCACAGCGGGCACAAGTAAGTTTCCCACGGCAAGCAGTTTTCAGATGACCAAAACGCTGGCAATGAAAACAACGTAGAGGTGTGGGGATATATGGCCTGACTGGGCAGTTAATATATCCTGCCTTAATAGAAACAGGAAGTTTTGGAGATCTGAAGGTCAGGATCAGATGCTTCGTAGGCAGGAGCTGACCATCCCTTCGTATAAAAATGCGTCGCTCATGTATAATGCCTTGTGGTTTTAATTCGTATGTGATTTCCTCTAACGGTACGTTAAAAAGTTCTCCAAGAGTTATGACACCCTTAGAAGAATTTAGAGTTTTGTGAGGTTCAACTGTTACTTTTATATGAGCTAAAGCTTTAATTTTCATTATTTGTTTCGCCTGTTTCATAGAATTAACTTCTACTAGTAGATCTCCAGAGCGAATTTTCTTTATTGATGTGACATCTCCAACGGTAGCAGAAATAGCTTTTTGGACAAGAAAAGGTGAGACATTCTCGAAAGTTTCATTGTTTGTGGAAATACGTTTGACTAGAAAAAAAGAATCAAAATGCGTTGCTTGGTTTTGAACAGTGACATGCCCACTTAAGGGACGAAGTTTGCCTTTGGCACCCATGCAGCATGGAAAAAAGAATTCGGGATCCAACGGCACCGCCCTCCACGGTGCCCTACAAGGGAAGGTAATTGCTGGCTCTGGGATTTCCCAGCCTCAGTATCCACCTTGATGCTAATTGGAACCTATACGCTAAGGGCCACTTCCAGGAACGTCTACCACCCTTAACGTAGAGCCCCAGAAGGTGACCCCTTTGCTTGATCCCCTTTAGCAGACCAGTAGCATGACCAGGATATCAGCCGATTGATACGCCGGGGATCGGAATGTACCACCCGTCTAATGGGTCGCCACGCACTGCCAACACGTGGGGGTATTTGCTGTCCATGAGAAGCAGGAAGCAGACAGAATGGCGAAAGCTTTTCATGGAGAGCTCCCTCGTCTACCCTCGAGGGATAGAAGGATCAAGCAGACAGCAGAAGGCGTAGAGGAGAATAAATTGAAAAGGGAGTAAATATCCCTGGGTACCTCGGGATCGGGACACCCGTACTCACCTATAGTAGGTGAGCCCCTGAGGGGGGTTAGAATTGAATTACTACCTTGACAAACACGTCAAATGTTACAAAGATCTAAGAAATTATATACACCAGAACCCATTTTTAGCGACCGGAGAAAGACATTAGGTATATACATTACATTTATAAACATTATGTAGTGCGTTTATTTCTATTTAGAATGTAAAATATAGTGAAATTGAAAATTTTGTATAAAGGAAAGATTTAGAAATCAATTATTATAATCATCCATCGTAAAGAAGCTGACAAGACTGAAATTTTGCAATATATATACAAGCATAATCAAAATTGATGACAGATCGTTGAAGAAAAACTATAAAAAACAATACATTAAAATTCTCTTTATAGTACACTTAGAATTATTTTTCATTGAAGAACAATCCATTTATTCATGTTGATTTTTTCGCAAGTAGGAAGCGAATGACATGAATATTTAACACCCATAATTATTTAGCAGACACTCTTGGAAAAACTATAAAAAATTGCAATGCATTATTTCAAATAACTAAATTTAATTATTCCTCCTAAATATGATTATATAAACAATTTTAAAGATATTATGAAAACAACTGAGCCCAAATTTATTTCACAACAATTCTTAAGAATTGAGTTAAAATAGATTTTATTGTTCCTATAGAAGTTTTTATTGAATACAATTTTAAATTGGTTTCGCTTCCATTTAAATCACTTAAATTATTTTATAAATAAACAGTTCGATATTTCAATCGACAGAAAAAAGATTTCTTATGTGACGATCATGCGAATTTCGAAGTTATGAAAAGTCGTTTGCTATTATTTATGCTTTATTTATTAAAAGTATATACGGATATCTTTTTGAAATATATTAAGAAAGAATATTAAATTATTCTAAATAGCCTGTTGCTATCCAAAAGCTGCCTGTTCCAAAAAGGCTGTTTCAATTTGTATGTTTTGAAAAAGTTGAGGATTAAAAATAAAAATGTTATGAAATTTTTTTTAATTTTAATTTAATTTAATTTTTAATTTTTTAAAATTAATTTAATTTAATTTTTTTAATATTTTTGTACGATACCGTATTTTCTTTTGAAAAACAAACAATGATGTATTTCGTAAAATATACAAAAGATAGTAAAATTTATTTTTGTATCAAGTCTATAAAGCAAAAGTATTTACTAAATATCAAAAAAAAAAAAAATGTTACAATCATAAACATAGAAAACAGAATAATACAAAAAGTTCGAAAATAATTTATTGGAGTAGGCAAATAATCCAAAATAAGATCATAATTCAATAACTTTGCATGATAAAGATTTCAAATAAATTTTTGCATAGTCACCATTTTAGATGTCGACCAAAATTGTATAGATAATACAGAATAGCAATAACACCTATTGTCAATTCAATTACTGAATACTGTAATACTGATGTATAATAAGAGTATTCAATGATAACAAACCTATATTGCAGCACTCTCTTTTTCCCCCTACACTATGATTCACTCATTACACGCCGCCCTCTGGCGAGTGCTTAGAGAGACAGTCAGTTAAGCCTCTGTTATCGTTATGTGTTGACGTGTTTTTTTGTCCACTCTCTGTTTGTGTTTGTGTGTAATGAAACCTTATATGTTTTAATAATAAATTAATGTTACACAAGAAGGTTTATCTTAATTAGGACCCACCAACCACCGGTCACATTGGCATCACATTTATTCATGTGTTATTTGCTATATATGAGTGGACAGTCATATTGTCAAGTAGATAGAACTCAAGAACACACAGAAAGTAAAGTTAAACCAATTTATTTACTGAACTCTGAACTGAGAGCTCTGTGATAGAGATCTTCGACTTTTATACCAGCAAGAGAAGTTCAAGAATACTTTTCTCGGTACAGAAAGAAAAGCCCAGGGTATTTATCTGGTAAACTAAATAAAGGCCCAGAATCTTCTGGAACACGAAATAAAGGAGAAACAAATCAAGGAATAATACGTACGGTAATTTTGAATCTACTGGGATTCGAATTCACGATCTTTTAACAACGAGAGCAGCTTTATAGCCAATCGAGTCTCCATAGCAAAATACTTCTTTTAAATGCGGCAATTTCTTTTGAAATGTATTCGTTAAGTGGTCTTATGCTGGCAGTTTTCTTAAAGCTTCCCAAAATGTTTTTTCAGGTACCATCCTAAATGGTACGAGAGATTCAGCAAAAATGCTAAATTTACACCAAAGGTTAAATATTGTTGGTCTTCTAATATTGTTGGTCAATGCCATGCAAGACGTTCTTTAGGATGACGCTTATATAAGAGTATACGAAAAGGTTTTTTGGAGATCACTCCAGCTGATTTTGACTTTTAAATTATAAATATTTAATTCTTGAAACCCTTCGATTAGATATGATGGTATTAAATAATAGATCGATTTTCTTTATTAATGATATTAATCTTTATGTTTCTCCATTAAAAATAATTTCAAGTATTTCATTTTCTATTTTTTTATTGGACACTAAAGAATTATGAAAGCGTCATATTTCAAGTTAATTGTTTACGCAAGTATACTCTATTTTCATACGAGAACATGTTTTGTTATTAGGTTATTGAAGTCTCTAAATACGATAAATGGCCAGGTAACAAACTGGCCATTTATCGCTTTTAGTCATATTAGAAAATAATGCAGACGGTTGCCACATTTGACGATTTATCGCCAACTAAAGTTACAACTTAATTTCCAGATTATTTATTCTCTGAATTCTTACGAATTGTCTTAAGTCATTAACCAGTTTAAATCAGTCTGAGACAATCACGAAACTATCAAATTACACATGCGTCGATATTTTTTAGGAGTTTTTTACCATTCCAAAGTAGGTCGAATTTCTTACCTTTTTTTTTTCTTTGATAACAGACAGAGAGATTATATATATATATATTAGAGAGAGAGAAGTCACGTGATTGTTTCAAACCTGTTTAAACTGGTTAAGGATTTAATTAAGACAGACAATGGCTTGAAAATAATAATATTCTCCCATTATAATTTGAATTTGCGATTGTAGATATTTTGAATTTCTACTTAAATTATTTTATATTCTTATGACTTCTAAATCTATTTTCTAAGAAGACAAAGGGATAAAAAAGGCAGCCTTTAATAATATAGAGTTATTTTTCACGAAGAAGGCAGATTTAAAATTTAAATTCTCTCAGAAGATAAATCTTTTATGAATTAATGTACAGTTGCAGGATTTAGAAATGAAAATGCATTGCTCGCATCTTTATCCACATTTCTCATAGACAAAAGAACTTCGACACGGTGAATGGAAATTTGATGAAAATGAATTAAAATATGCCTCCGTGGAAGAAAAATGTTGGCTAATAAACTTTCCGAAGGAACCTTGTTATTCCTGAAAAATAAAACGATGATTGAGCATTTTTAAGTACAGCTGCAAAGAAAGCCGTCAGCGGGCGATTTCAAATTTCATCATCCCGTTTATCTCCTGGCCAAGGAAAAAATAAAGAAGTGTGTTCCCTTTAATGGAGAGCTATAAATCAAAGTGTTCCCCTCGAGCTACAAGGCTGATGTCTTTCTTTTTGGAATTTGGGGCTATGGCTATTCATTTACGTGTCTTGACTTTGCAGAAAGAAAGATTTTGTGCTCTACATATATCTTGCCTCCGAGCATTCTGTGTTTCATAATTTTATTTAAGTACTAGTCATCAGAGTCTTCTAGTTGGTTTACATGTAGAAGAATTGATATAAATTTCAGTTAAATCATTTTGATAACATAGTATCATTCATATCTTGTGGTATAGCATGGTATGATAGTGGTGTGGGTTTTTTTTGGCACTACGTCTAGTTTAGGACAAGCTGCGCCATTCACTAGCATTTTTCTAAACAGTTTCGGTAAAAAAAAGGGCAATTAAAACAAGGATGAAATGTAAAACCCCAAAAGTTAAAAGGATCAATAATTTATCACAATATGACAAAAAGTTTTAAAAAATTTAATGCTATGAAATAAAAGCCAATAACCTTTAAATATTCAAAAACAGTCTGAGAGAGGCTACTCACCCACCAAATCCTATAGATTTAAAATAGGCCAATGAAAGTTATTATTAAAGCGAACAATTAGAAGCCAAATTGTGACATTGAATAAAAATACGTGTAATAGAATTGACCACACCACTATTCATAAAATGAGGAAATATTCTCCAAACAGCAAATGTCTATGTGTATATATTGCATGTCCACTGCGAAGACGAATTAATTTAACATTTGCTCATTGCTTCAGTAAAATTGACAACTTTATTAATGGTTGGTATTTACTTTTGGCTGAACAGCAAATAATTTACCATCAACCTACATTTTCTAAATTGCTTGCCACGTTCCATACATATAACGCTTGATATATCCTAAGGCATCACAAAAGGGACATGGAAATTGAGAAGTGCGGAAACTTATTTTTGCATTTGAATCTGCTAGTTTATTGTGGTAGATTCCAACATAACTCGGAAATCAGCAGAAAATAACGTCAGAATCTGTTTATTAATATTTATAGATCTTCTATGATTTGTAGTGGTAATTGAGCAAAATGTTTTAAACCTCAAATTTTGTTGGGCATATAATTAATATTATTTTAGAAGCTTTACGATAGACTGATTATTATATTATATAATTTCCTAATTTTCTTTTTATGTAGAAATAAAAATGAATGTATGTCTCTTATGCGCTACCGTACTGTTCATCCGATTCCGATGAAACTCCAACAACATATTCCTTCCACTGACGCGAAGGTTATAGGCATAATAAAATCATTTAAAGTACAAAAAATATTTTCGAATCTCTTTACTGCATCTATTAATTGAGGATTAACTACCAAGTAACTCACCAAGGAGACAATATATTCAATAAAGATGCTAAATTCAAGCTTAGACATTAATATTTTGTTGCTATTGTATATAATTGTAATGTAAGTCTTAGGTAATAGTTTTATCAGAGTGAGTGCGAAGAAGTTTTAGTGGAACCAAACCTATAGGTTTGAAATTTTAACTAAACATTTAATTACTTTAGCTTAAACATTTAATAAATTTGTAACTTCCAAAAATATTATAGTACAGATAATTTTGCCCCATCTTAGTTTTCAATAAATTATCTTTACAACTATATTAATATTTTATGGTATAAATATATCTTCTATGTTTAATCAATTAAAAAATATTTAATAACTTTTTAAAAAATTAAACTTGAGAATTCTGAACGAATATTAAATAATCGCATGATACAATTAATAGTTTTTTCATTACCAATCAGAAAGAAAGCAAGCATTGCAATTCTAAAAGGATACACAAATATAATAAATAAAAATGAATATTTTTTGTTGAATAGAATAATAAAAATAGAATAAATTCTATTCAGCCTTCTCCTTTATATATCCTTCAATTTCAATTAATGTATTCACTGTCGATAAGAAAATAAATATTCTTAATTAAAAAAGATAACTATTTCAAATTCCAAACGATATTTCCTCTGCGGCAGCAACACACCGGGTACCAGCTGGTATTTATATACAGCTGATTACACTACAAGAAATAATTCTATTTTTATATTAATTAAATCATAATTTAATAAATTTCAAAAAGATTCTTAAAAGCAAGTTCTATGTTGAAATTTACTCATTGTGAAGTAATAAAGAAGCGAAATCTTCAATCAATCAATGGGAAAAGCGGAGTCAATGTGAAATAAAAAAAAAACAAGATTATTTGAGTTCCAATTCAAAATGGATATATATTGTTTTGAAACGCACTTAAAATAATTTTTAAGAATGAATTTGAAATATCATAAAACAAAAATGAATATAATTATGGAAAAAATTAAAATAAAAAAATATATATGCTTCAAAAATTGGTATTATTAAAGTTTCACCAGCTATAAAGTTTTGAATTTTAAGATGATGTAATATTAATTTTCCTCCTTTAATGTTTTCCGAAATAGCAACTGGCATCTTAATTTTATTTAAACATTGAATTCTAATTAAAATTAAAAATATAATCGCATTCACTCTTCAAAGTACAAGTATGTCCACCTTAGTATTTATAGATCAAAGGTTTGAATTTTAAACTTCCACAACACATAATACATCTAGCTTTGTTTAAGAATATATTCTTTTTAACACCTGTCCTGCACAGTATTTTATTAAAACTTCTACCTTTAAAATTGATAAAATTAGTAAAAAAATTAAACGATTTTTCTAAAATTCAATCAAATTCCTCGTGAAAAGCTGGTTAAGCTGATCCTTTTTGTCTTAAGTTGTAATATTTGAAAAGTAGTATTAGTTTAATAGCTTACACCACTTTTGGGCATTGTGTACATGATCCTTATAAATGAAGCAAAATTCTATGACTATAATACTATTAAACGCATTACTAAGATGGTAGCCTAATATCTAATTAAACATTTTTTGCGTTTCTCTATAATTTCTTCATTCCTTACTAAAATTTTTAACAAAAAAAATTCAACTTCCTTATGTAATTTCTTTATCATTGTATCCCTTACACATTTTTTAATTTCTCCTCGTATTTCTCTCATATCACTTCCTCATTTTCTCACCTCTTCATGGAACTTCTTTATCAGCATGCATCTATATTTGTCACCTATCTATAAACGGGGTCTTTCCTTTCTTGACTTTCAATAATTAAAAAAATAATAAGATTCATTGTTTAATAAAGCAAATGTATGGCTTGAATCTTAGTGCAATAATGGAAATTATTGTTCAAAATCATAGTAAATTTTTTTGATTAACAGTCAAAGTTCGGAAAAACATCTCACAAGAATTAAGTTAGTAAAATTAAAACTATTTTTCATTTTAAAATATTATCAGTATCACTTTTATGCTATTATATTTACGAAAGTTACTGTCAGGAGACTTTAAAATTTCTAATTTTTTAATAAATTTAAATGGTTATTAAATTTTTTTAAAATATTGCTCTAAGAAATAAAAATATTTATGGCATTAAATGAATTTGATATGATTAAATCCCTTTGTTTATTTTATTCATAATTTAATTGAATAAATTCAAATCCACCAGTTATTTCAAAAACATTAATCTGAATCCCCTTTCTGAAACACAAATAAAACTGTTGAATCTTATTTTTACAATTCTTTAGAAAATTCCAGCACATTCTACACGAACCCACACATCCGAAATGATCTTCAATACAAAAATTCTCAATTTTTTTTTCTCTCTTAACTATAAAAACGAAGTGCACCTTTACATATATGCATCTTCCTTAAGTTCTATCTTCCGTAGAATAGCTTTCATACAGACTTTCGAAAATTTTCTTTCTCGATGTCCCTCGCATTTTTTTTTCTTCTGTACATAGGAAGCAATATCCTTCTCTATACGAATTTCTGAAATCTAGTTTAAGTCTCTGAAGAGGCCAAAAATGACAATTTCGAACTTTTATTTCCCATATTTCGCCTCGGTGTCTGGGGAGGTGGATGGAGCTTTCTTTTCTATTCACTGCATCATTTATCGATCTGTCTTTATTTTTAGATTTAGTCAAAGCACTTCGATGGATGTACAGAGATTCCATAAATAGGTTTTTAAAGAATTGTGGATCTAATAAAAGCATAAAAGAACAGAAGAATAAGGGGAGAATTTTTGATTTTAAGTGGGAAGGCGGGAAAAAATTTTCATGATTGCTTTTCCTTTAAAATTCTCTGATGGTTTGTTGCAATAAATTAATGTAACTAACTATTAATTTTCACCGGAGATCCACAGTGACGTACCTAAGGTAAGTTGGGCCCTAAGTACATTTTAATTTTTTCGGACTTAATCTTCATTTGTAGTTTCACAGATATAAATGAATCATGAGGCACGATAACTTTAAGATTATTTATCATATTAGGCTTTTATGAATGTTAGTGGTTTCTCCAAAAAGTTTCACATATGCAGATTTTTTAAGACTTTTCCATTTAGAATATATCTTACAAAGTTAAAGTGTTACTGACTTTATTATTAATCGATTAATGTGAAATGGAATTTTTACTGTATAATTAAATTTCATTATTCTTATTTTGACCAAAACAAACACGAGGCAGCTTCCTGGCCTAAGAGTAGCGTGTCTTAGCGTGGTTATAGTTCCAGTTCGGGCGTGGTTGTTCTTCTGTGCTCTACCTGTGAGTTGTATGAATGTGCCCCCTTTTTAAAAGGGGCTATGCAAGCGAATGTGAAGCATGATGTAGTCAAATCGTTCTTTTGGCCTTAGTTGGCGTTACTGAAGAAACAAGAGACGCTCATTTGTCTTAAATTTTGTGTGGGTTGTTAAGTGCCATAAGTAACAAAAACAAGCAAAAGGGGGACGAATTTGAAAAGTTAAATGTACCCAAGGGATATAAAGATATTGTCTACACTCTTCCTTACATAAAAATTGTGGATCTTTCGCAAGATCATGAGCTTCACGATTGCCCTTATTTTTATTCAAGAATCCACACATGAATTTTGAGTCTAGCAATACAGTAAAAAAAACTGTTTATATTTTCGATACGTTTTCTCATATAACTGAAATTAACATTTCTTGCCGAACTACAATTTCGGCAAAAAAATCGCAAACTAATTTTATTTTAATTGTCTTGATATGGAGAAAATAACGCTTTCACGTGCTTACAACAATATAGACATACAGACGGTTAATTTTTTGACGTATGCAAACAAATTTAGATGCTAAATATATTTGTTTCTATGATGTATATAGTTCTAGATTTTAAAGTAATCTAATTTTTCAAACAAGTAGACAGATATAATTAATTTAATTGAATTTTGTTCAGAATTTGATAAAAATAAAATAATTTAGTTTGACTGGATAACAATTCTCTAACTCAAAGATCTTTTGATTTGCCACGTTCACCAATTGGCTAAAAAACGCCGTAAATGCAATACTCGATTAGTGGAAAAAGATGTTTAATAAGACAAGTTTTTTCTTCCTTTTAATAATAATGGTTGTTTATAATTGTGAATAATTGATGGTGTGGGAAAATACACCAAAATAGGAAGAAATTAAGGATTCGTATTTTGCTCGCATTTCACCTCAACAACAATTTCAGTCATTTCTATAATCTATGTCTAGAAAATTATCCTTTGGCATCAAATTTAAAACTTCAGCACGATTCATGCAGCGCAAGACAGATTTTATAATAAGATGTCTTATTACCTGCTGCATAAGAGCCAACATAGATTCTTTTTTTGTTTGTAACAATTAGAATTCCATAATTGCTGTCTTTTATATATGCTTCGTTATTTATTTTCCGTGTTTTTGAAAAATAAATCGTTGTCTTTTTATTGTTCCTAATGGCACTTGCCGTTGACAAGCCCGCTGACTATAGAGACATTGCTATTTAATCCAAATTGTGTGCCTCTTGTTTTTTCAGTAGAATCATCTAGGGCCAAAGGTACGAGTTATCTACTCAAGCGTCACAACCCTTTTTACGAGACAGATTTCATACACATAAAATGTAGAAATAGAAACATAAAATCTAAGCTTAAAAGCATATAATAGCAAAAAATGTAACTTCATTTTTTTTGTGGACAGAAATAAGTAGCACTGTAAAACTGGTGTACATGGGCTAGAAGTTCTGAATATTAATTAACTAAAGAATTTTTTGAGAGTTTCGTACCATTTTCTACTAACCCCATCTCTTATAACGACGTGTCTCATCGACTTATTAAATTTTTAGTTTTATATTTCAAATTATATGACAGATCTAAACATTTAGTAAATCAAAAATCACTAATTCATTGCAATGTTTCTTATGTAATCCTTGTTTCTAATCGAACCTATCATTGAAAAGCTTGCTGACTAATTCAGCAATTTTAACCCGAAATTTTTGTGTCTCTTGCTTCTCAGTATCGCCATCTAGGGCCAAGAGTGCGAATTAGCTACACAAGCGTCTCAACTCTCTTTACTCCCGACATGGAGAGCTTTGTGACCACGACAGATTTATACGTGCTCCAATCATCACACAATTGGAAATTCTTCGGCCGGCGGGGTTTGAACTCATAATTTAAGGGATGCGAGTCCAACGTCCTACCAACCAGTCTAAATCGAAGTAATCCGTTATTAAACCTGTTAGATATTTTTACCACCCATACTCATGACAGATTTTCAGCAATTGCATTTTGATAATCAAAAACATCGATCCTTATTATTTTGATGGATCTTTGTGTTTCCGATTTCACTGGGTGCGAAATTCTTCTTGCAATAATTTTCATCTGTTTCTCGCCCCATCTCTGATACACTTTGAATTCATTGGATGATATTTGGTGCATGGTCCTTACACTAAATTTAATTATGGATGAAATCCTTCAATGTTTGTTCACATGAAGGTCAAAGCTAATAAGTCAAGAGTTGGATGCAAAAAAAATTGAAACAATGTATCATGGTTTCTTACTGTTTATTAATGTTTCATTACTAATTATCATTACATTTTGCATAGCTGCTGTATTTTTCAAAATTTTTCTCCTGTTAAAACATTGCAAAAATAACAAGCATAATTTAATGAATTAAATTAATCCCTTTCGTATAGTGAAATAATTAAAGAATGCTTAGAGAAATTTTAATTTATTTTAACAACAGAATTTGCAAAAATTAAGTCTTTTTTATTTATAAATTTGTTGCCTTTTTTTCTGTAAAGGCAATAAATATATTAATGCATTAATTATTTAAAATAATTAGAAAGTGACATGCTTAAACTCCTTTTTGTAGACAATTATTTCAATTTGTATGTTACATTTTATTATGAACTATTACAATAAATTAAATTTTATTTTATATGCATTTAACCAACAAAATATTTTTCTAGTAAAAATATTAAGTTAATTAATTACTAATCCAATTATTTCTTTGATCCTTTTAATTAGAGAATTTCATATCAAATGCCATGGTATTTGATGTTCTCATTATCGAATGCAAACTCATGCATAATAATTTAAATAATTTGATTTTAGATAAAAAGATTTTAATCTTCTTAAAATTTACAAATTCTACGAAAAATGTATGAAATTTTTCTGATAATCCCAAAAGTGTATGCATTTTAAATTAAGATATTTATTTCAATGAATCTTCTTTTAATTTAATTATCTGCTATTGTATAAATAGGAAAGCATAAAAATAATTTTCAAATTTGAATGTCAAATATATGTGTATGATATTCAAATTAAAATGACATGTAATTTCTGTAAGCAAAATATTTCACAACAATAAAAATATAAACCAGATATTTTCCACCATTTTTAGAATTTCAGATTCCTTTTTGATTAAAATAATTGCAGAATTTAGGGAAGAAATAAATGATATTTAAACTTTAATTGGAAGCAAAATTTTTTACATTTTTCTCAATATTTAATCAACAGAACTTTTATTTTGTAATAACTTCACTAACTAACGGAAAACATTAATTCTTTTAACATTAAATTCCATCAACAAAATTGAACGAAGACATTAAATAAAAGGAAACCATTTAGGTATAATACTAATTTTATGTACTGACATATACAATTAATATAATAACTTAATTAATGCTTTTCTTAATAAAAATTAATTTCAAAATTATTACATGATTTTTAAATAATAAAGTAATAATACTTTCTGGTTAAAATTCTACATAACAATTGTAGTTTTCTAATTGCATGTGGCATTTTAATTCAAATAGCACATTTCTGTTTCTAATAACTTCAAATGGGATTAGTTAAAGAAAAGATTAAGCATTTAAAAAAAGTTTCATTCTTTTTCACACAAACATAAATGATTATCTTTGAAGACTAATTAAGATGCCTTTCCTGAAATTTCAGAATAATATCTATAAATAATTCATTGTTAGATGAGAGACTGGCTCATGGCATTGACAGGACATGAAATCTTGATGTATTTTATTTACAAAAGTTTTGTTTTCATTTAGATGTATTAACGTCTTGTTTAGTAACACTTAGGCTATTTTAGCGTGGACCTCGAAATTCTGAACCGCAGTCATATGATGAGGACGACACATGAGCAGATACCACCTCCTACAAGTTTGCACACCACAACAGCTGGAGGACATTTGACTCTAACGGATTTAATGTGCACCAGACCAGCAACTTACATGATGGGTTTTCAGTGGAATCATGTTCACCCTCCATTTCTGAAAATATCTTACCAACAGGCCACCGGGGTGTTATTTACAAAAGGTAAGCCACATTATTTGAGGTTGATCCCTTTAAGTTACAAATTGGAAGACATTTTTAGACATTTTATAATGTTTCCATTCTTAGTATTTATTAAAAAAATTCGTTAATTATAAGTTAAATTACTGGAAGCAAATTTTAAATTACGCATTGTTGGGACTTATGGCAGTTTACAAGCCCACTGACAGTTCTCTGTCTGTGATTTAAGCTGAGTGAGCATCTCCTTTTTTTTCAGTAGGGCCAAGTATACGAATTGGCTAATTCATACATCACATTCGCTTGCACAACCCCTTTTTATAGAGGGGAGGGCAAATTCACACACTGTACAGATAGAACACAGATGAAGAACAACTATGCCCGAACAGGGACTCGAACTTTGGAAGCTCAGATCACGGAAAAACATGCCACTGCTTTGTCTGGGCGCTAGTTGGTAGAACGTAAAAATATATTACCTTCATACTTCCAATTTTGTGTTCTGACAATATTAGTAAATAGCAACAAGTGTTATCTGGATTGGCATAGAAATATTAAGAAATATTCAGATTTTGAAGCTCGCCATTGAGTGAATGTAAATAAAGGAATTAAATACGGTTTATACGAGGTACGTTGAACAAATTAAATACTTTCTTTTGTATTGAATTCTTATCAATCTTCAGTTTTATCTACCAAGTCATTGTTGGCAATGCTTCATAGATGTTTATTCAATCCTTTAACCCTTTTTTGCTTGATAATGAAAATTTCATCATAGCATTTAGTGATCGAAAATTGTACTCAAAATATATGTGCTGTAAACTGTTTGATGCTGGAAACTTTTTTCATGATTATAGAGTAATTAGGAACATATCTGTCAAAAAAGTCAAAAGGTCACAATCATTATGGGAGATTTGAGCTTGTCATTCCTGTTTTAGTGAATGGAAGAAACGTGCAATTTCTTGAATATTTTTATAAATAATTGAAATTTTTTGCTGATATAAACGATAATTAATGGTTAAATTTAGATGAGATGGATATCGAAAATTTTGCACTGAACTTAATACGTAAATCTGCATAATGATGGATATTTCCAACAAATTGTTTAATATCATATATTTAAGATCTTATTTTTAAAAAAATGTCCTTTAATCTAGAGCATAAATTATATACCCTTATTTATTTCACAAAAAAATCATGTAAAAAAGGTTTAAGATAAAACCATCACATGAATGAAAATATGTCTGATACAAGCTGATACTACTAGAAGATTCAATCTGATTCAGAGAC
>JAPMOQ010001131.1:6099185-6142988 GCA_026543055.1 Argiope trifasciata | reverse complement strand
ACTATCTTGAAAGACAAGTTGTTAGAAATTCAGTGAACTACTTGGTCTTACTTCTTGCATACAACCGACCAAACCACCACCACTGAGCGAAGCAATATCGATAGGATTTGTTGTGGTCGACTGCTGAATAAGTATTGTCCAACCTTACATTGACCGAACAGTCAAATTAACATTCCGGTCGGGGTCGTAAATAGCCGTCTTTCTCCCCATCTGCACACTCTCAAGCAGTTGGTATGAAACTATCAATCTTTAACATCATATTCTTCAGACTTTTGAGGTGACCTGGTACCATCAGTATTGTACATAAATCATTATTTACAATCTTCAGGTCCTTTCTTAACTCTGAGATCTCCATACATTCCATTAAATAGTGATAAACTGCACCCATTTCTCCACAAATGCATTTATTTTCCTGCGTTCTTCCAAATCTCCACTCGGTCATACTGGGCGGAGCTAGCCGCCATTCATGTAAAAGTTACTTGGTCTCACTGTTGATGTTTGTATATTTTTTCCAGTAAAAGCAAACTCGACTCGTGTACTGGTCGAGTGTGATTTTGGTTCTCTTTCCCAAGAGATTTTATGTGAAATTTTCTAGGCTTGCCACACACTATGTTCTTTTATTGATCATGTAACAAATAAATTATATAAAAGGCAACACGGTCTTCAAATCATTACGTCCAGATCACAATTTTCAATATCAAGTAAATTATTGTGCAGTCGTGAATAGAACCAATAGCTTTAATTTTTTTACAAATAGCTCTCAAAAGTATTTTTCTAAGGTAATTAAATGAGCCTTAAAAATCTGAGTTTATCCTTTTGGTCTCCGAAAGTACTAAAAACTGATATTGTTAATACATTAAATCTAGGAGAGGAATACATTACTTATAAAAACTCATTTATTTTTAAACTGAGACCCATCTTATTATTTTTCTATAGCTGAGGATATCCATAAATAAATGATATTTCAATTGTAAATTATGTTTAGTCTTAAGCTTCAATAAAGTTCAATAAATCCTTCAGCATACGCACATATTTTTTGGACATTAGCACGCTGGATCAAATTAACCCTAATTTGACAGGCACTTACTCATTATCTTATTGAATGATTGTAAAAAAAATCATGATCAGAATAAATAAATATTTTTCCACAAAAATACTTCGTTATTTAGATACAGATGCTAGTTTTAATAATAAAAACTAAAATTAAGCTTAGCCCCTTTTTTCAAACCCATTTCTGTATTCATTTTCGATTTCTCCCCTCCATTCATAAAAAATTTATTTTAAGTATAATTAACTTTTTATGTATAACAAAATACAAAAAAATATTTTGAAAAAATTACTTTTTATATATAGTTTACATTTTTTTTTTCTTTTGCCAGCGTTCTTGAATAGGGGTAGCGTGTCGTCCCCGTAATCTGGGCGTCCCGGGTTTGACTCTCTGTTTGGCATGATTTTTATTCTGTGTTCCATTAGGCGTGTAAATGTACCCCTCTTCCTGTAAAAAGGGATTGTGCAAGCGAATGTGAAGCATGAAGTAGCTAAGTCAGACTCTTGGCCCAAGTTGGCGCTACTGAAAAACAACTGTTTTAGGCTTAAATCGCTGGCAGCTTTCTGTCAGAGGACTTGTAAAGTGCTAGAAGTAACAACAACAACATTTGAATTTTTTTAGAAAAATTAGCGTAAATGTTTTTCTTTTGAAAATTCATATATTTTGCCTTCGTTTTTATATGCATACTCAAAAATCATTTATTATTTCTCGTTCAGATGAAATTAACTGTTAACATAAATTTCAAGATAATTTATTAACAGTATAAAAGAATGTATTTTATATAATGATTTGTTATATTTTTAAGAACTCGGAAGTATTCGAACAGACTTTATTCAGAATCAGCATTCTATTTCGATTTTGCATCATGACCACTTTCCGAAATTTCACGATTATATAATGAATCTGAGCTATTCTCATTTTGTCTATAAATAGGAAGACTTGCGAGAAGAGATCTGAATCTATGCTGTTGACTGATAGACTCATAACATTATAATAATGTGAAACGTTAGCACACACAGGGGTCAAATTCACCCCATTCGTCTTGTAAAAAAAAGAGATACATTTCTTTATTGATTTCAGTTATTCTAATCTTTTTCTTCTAGTTCCAGCATGAATGTATAGAAAATAACAAGTATGAACTTTTAAAAATTCCTAGAATTTCTAATGAAAAGTCAAAGGTTGGGGTTAAAAAACCGTGTGTGAGATCTGTATGATAAATATCGATGCGGTGCACAATTGTTCCAATTTTCATATGCTCATTTGCAGAAAAAACATACCAAATGCAGAAAAAATATGATATATTTTAATATTTGGGAGAGAATATGCTTCATGTTTGTTTATAATGCAATGGCGTTATTTCTTGGTTATTTACATGATAAAAAAAACTGAAACTCTGGTTCCGTTCTTTTTTTACTTTCAATAAACAAATAAAGAAGTAAGTAAAAGTGGAAACATTCATTTCCACTCAAATTCGGAATCGATACTCAAATGAAGACTTTCTTTCTAACTTATACTTTGAAAGCAAAACCATGTTTATGGGATTTCAAAAATTGTACCTAATTATAATGAAGATATCCGATATATGTGTATATGAAAGTTGAGTAAAATAAATAATGAACGAAATTCTGATATCTGAAAATTCTTTTAAAAACTAATGTTTACCAAATCTAAAATAAGAAAACCAATACGGAAGAATCTTAAAAACATCAGAAAAGAAACGTTTTTCAAGATTCCAAAGAATGAAAGGGGAAATATGTAAGTCTCTAAACAAAAGATGTAATAAACACATAACGATTAAATAATACATGATGAGCTAAAAACATAAGCCATTAGCTATATTTTCAATCACAAAAATGTTAGAAATAAAGTAGCAAATATTAATTCATAACTGTCTAAAAGCACATATTCGTTTCAAAGATTGACTTTCTTTGGCTGAATGTTTCAAAAAAATTCATATCAATGTGCAAAATAATTTGTGATATTCACATATGCCAAAATATTAATCAGATTTAAAATAATTGAAACTATGTATTTTACATTTTTACATCACTTTTAAATGGAAGAATTAGCTTTCCAGTTATTTTTATTTCCATATAATACTTAGTTCAACATACTTTTCAGAATAATCTTTAAATGTAATTTGTAATAATTATTTTCCTTATCGAAATAAAGTTTAAACGAATATTATTATCTCAAATATTTAAATTGCGGGCTTTTCTCAATGTCACTTACTTTGTTAGTAAAAATTACTACTTTCTTAGTAATTAATCTCGATGTAGATTTTATTAACATGATAATATATCCAACGTAATGTTTTTTCTTTAAAATGTATGTTGTAAAAATAAGCAAGGCCAGAATATAGTGAATGATGCAATCCAGTTAGACTCAGATTACAAAAAAGAATCAAAACTAAAAAATTATCCTAATAAGTTATTTTGGATAGGAGCTAAGAAATATTATGAGATATTCTTCTTTGCAGAATTTTAAAAAAATCGTATCATCGCTGATACATCCCACGTATCCCATCATAGCACCCCATGTATCAAACATCAGAACATTACACGTACAAACATCCCACGTATCACATCATAGAATCTTCGAACTCGCATTCCATGGATCTCATGCCTGTAATCACACTGTGAAGTGGAGAGCAAATACGTCTGCTGAGTAGAAATACTGTAACATACATAAAACATTCAAACTCAACTCAGACGCACTTCAAAGCGAGAAAATATTCGATTATGTGATTTTCAGCTATAAATATTCTTTTCGATTTTACACTAAGATTCTTTTTCAATAACAGTTAAATAGGAACCAGATATCAGGGACTGGAAATTTTTTGTCGTAAACATCCACTTCTAGAATCATTATTACAAAATTAAAATTTAGGGATTTCAAATTATGAAAATACGTCTTTCTAAAATTCGAGACTAAAATGCCTTTTTATATGTAAGAATAGGGTTGTTTTTTGCTTTGTCTAAGGACACTGTAATAATCCATCGAGATTTTTTTTCTTATAAATATTGAAATATTCATGATTATAGTTATAAAAATAATTATTAAAGTAAGAATTATTCATTGTAAGCATTCTTATATCAAAATTAGAATTGCCTTTTATTCACACTTGGTCAGTAGTTCATAAATATTGATTGAAATCTCAATAGAAATTGATTTTTTAATCAATTTCAATTGTGAAAAACACCCACAATTTAAATAGATTTAATTTCATCAAATATCAGTTTCTGCTGTTTTTGAGGAATTTAGCTACATTAACCTCCCTTTCCAAAGCAACACTAGGGTTATTTTGGGACGGATCTCATCATTTTGAACCACAGCCATATGATAAGGACGATATTTGATCAGGCATCCCCATCTCTATACCACACTAGCGAGAGGACGTTTGGCCCTAACGGATTAAACATGCAACAGACCCTCATACACGGCGGTTCTTCGATGGAATCGGATCTTGAACCTGAAATATTACGGCTCAAGAGTCGAGACCTTATTACCAAACCACCACGGATTTGCAGTTCTAGATTATATACTTTTTGCTAAAATCCCTAGAAAAAAATTGCAAAAATTAAGTGAAAATATTATTTTTTATTTTCAATCTATAGATATCAGATTCTAATTGATCATACATTTTCGATTGATTCAAATTAGAGAATATTATATTGTTATGAACCTGTAATTTTGCTTTCCCGTACTGATGCTGTAATCGTAAGGAAGACAGATTTACAGTAATCTGTATTGAATAGTGAATGGGTGTGACGTCAGTGATCCCAGAGCATGGCAACTATTTGGTGATTGGCGAAAAATTTGACGACTTTGGTGACAAAATGGATAATACCCGAAAAAACGAGAATTTTCCTGATCCGTCCATTAGGAGACGAGATACATCCAGAATGATCCTATTTGGTCCAGAAGATTTTAGCTCTGCCACCAACTGCTAAATAAGGAGCCACTTGAAGCTGAACGGCCTGGGGAGGGATCGAGAAGAACAGTGGTGGCCGACGGAGTAGACCTGAATAGAGAGGTTTTGAACTGAGGAGTTCTGAGCGGAGGACAGCTGAATTGCTGTGTGGCGTATTCTGACGAATCTTGTGTCGTGTGTTGTAGCCCGTTATGTCGTCGTCAGGAAAGGAGCTGTCCAGAACTGAAAAGTAGTCCCGTTGTGTGAAGCAGTGAGTCGGCAGCGAAGACAAGAAGAGACAGAGGAGTTGTTTCAGCCTGTTCAGGAGAGACCTACAAGAGCGTAGACAGAATTCCTTAAAGATTCCCTCTCCTGCTGAATCTTGTCTGGCCGCTCTGTGAGCCGTTGACATTGTCACTACGGAATTTCTGCCTGTGGACTACTATCTGCAGTGTGATGTCCTGTGTTTTCCTCTAGGCTGTAAATAGTTGTATCCTGTACATAGTTGTGTTGTCAATTTTAAGAATTCAAAGAATGAATAATTAGGAAATAAAGTTGTAACTTTAGTTGGAGGTGAATCGCCAAATGTGACAACCTTCTGCGTCATTTTCTACACAACCCTAAAAGCGAAAAATTGATGCCTCAAAAGTAATAAATCGCCAAATTGTTGCGTTTTGTGGTTTCAACAAATTATTATCTATGCATTTTGAGGCTTCAAAAACCTCAAACCAAAACAACATTATGTTCCCATGATAAAAAAAACCCCAACCTATAAAGCTAAATTTGGTTCCAAAAGCAATTTAATATTTTAGTGAAAGATTTGCTCGATTATACAAATATAATGGGGTTGAAGTTACTAAAGTATTTTGCACTTTTCATTTAGTCAGAGTCGTTGGTCGTCATCGTCGACAAGTATGTAATCAGTCTAAGTATAACAATTTAAAGTCAAGAAATTATCGTAGTTTACAATTCGGTAATTCTCTACAAATATGTCTTTGCCATTACAGTGTTGAACCAGCTGTGACTTCCAACAATTTCTATTTAGAGAAAATTTGTTAGAAAAAAATCTTCTATAATTCCATTTTCCTGTGAAATCTTTTGCACTTTACGTCGCACAAGAGATGAAAATTTGAAATAAATAATCAGAATGCATGAAAATTCGAAATAATGGATTCCAGTATTCAATATTAGGATTAATACTGATGAAATATGGTTTTCTGTGAAAAACATTCTGAAATATTCCCATGTATTTCAACCGAATTAGTAATTCTTTATCAAGTAAAAAGGTGTTGTGCAAGCAAGTATGAGGCCGTACATTTGACCCTATTTGAAACTTAAAAAAATAAAGACGAGAGACTCTCATTCGGTTTAAATCGCTAACAGATAACTGTCAGTGGGCAGTGCCGTGAGTCAACACAAAAACAGGAACATGGAAATATGGAGCAGAATTTCGAAAATTCGGATCGTAGATTTTTATTTTAATGAATTTCAAATATGAAATACTATATTCTAGAACGGCGTCCTGGCATAGGGCTAACGCGTCTGTCCCGTGATCTGGGCGTCTTGGTTTTGGCATGTCGTTTTACATATATGTTCTATTTGTGATGCATGGAAATGTGCCCCTCTGTGAAAAGGGGTTGTGCAAGCGAATGTATGTGTCATCGTATGAGCCAGAAATTAGATTTCCGCCCACTGGGTGATCAAGGGTCATTAAACTCAGAATCTATTACACCTTCTTTCCGTGGGAACACAGATATGACATCATCATCAATATATTCTAGTAAACAATTAGTTTGGAATCTAATTTAGAAGTTTAGTTTAGTATAGTTATATTAACATCCCTTTTTTTAAAGCAACCCGAGGGATATTTTGGGACGGAATTCGGTGTGAATTACTCACGTAATTTTGAACCACGGTCAGATGACGAGAACTACACCTGAACCTGCACCCCCCTCTTCACACCACACCACACCAACGGGAGGACGTTTGGCCAGATAGATTTAACGTGCAAGAGACCCCCTCACACGACAGTTCTTCGGTGAGTCTAGTCTCGAACCTGAAATCCTCCGGTTCCAAAGCCGAGACCTTACCACCAGGCCACCGCGGCCCTATCTAATTTAGAAAGCCAATTACTATCGCAAAGATGATAGTTAATGTGAATTTGACGGTCAAGATGGTTGATCAGATAAATAATACTGTAAGACAGGTATTGTCAGTCATCTTGATTTTTTCTGATTGGCATTATTGGCATCATTCGCGCAACCTAAACTAGATTTTAATCTATAACTGAAGTGGAATCTCCACAAACATTTGTTATTATAAAGATAATTTATACCCACAATTATGTTATAAAATATTTTTGCCAGTCCATCTGTAACGCTAAGAAGAGTTTAAAATTATCATATCTTTTTATACACATTATAATTGGATATCTTAAATTTCTACGCCTGTTTTAGTATCAAGCAACCGAGACAAGATATTTTTATGTTTAACATAACCGATTTATTGATTTAGGAATAATCTTAATAATGAATGATCATATTTTTGCTGATTCTTTATACTCTGCCTTTACGGACAAAATTGAAGATTATTGCTATCGTCTTCTTCAGCACTTTTTGAAAGTGTTATATTAGGCATTGCATTTGTTTTCTGTTAGTGAATCCCTAGTTGTTTCAACCTGATTTCAAAAATCCTGAGCATAATAGTTTAGTTATATTAATGTCCGTTTCAAAGTGACACTAGGGCTGTTTCGGGACTGACCTTGTAATTTTGAGCAGCAATCAGATGACAATGACGATACCTGAGCTGGCACTCCATACTCCAAACTTCCACACCGCATCAACTAGAGGGCATTTAAACCTGTCGGATTTAACGTGCACCAGACCCATTTATACGACCCTGAATATAATGGATGGAGGAGAATTCCGTTGGAAGAAAGCAAAACTTTAATGTTATATACAATTACATGTAAAGTAAGAAATAAATTTTTTTAGGTAGATTCTTATTAAAAAGCTACATTTTACAATAGTTCTAATGACAAACTTAGAGAACATTTCTTCAGTTCTTAACTGAACATTTTCCGTGGAACCCAAAACAACTTTTTGTTCAAAAGTTATATAAAATATTCGTAAAACACTTTACCCATGTTATTTTGTGAACAGCAGAAGTAAAGTAATTTTGTTTCGATTTTAACTGGTTTGGAATATGTGGAATATGTTGTATGTATGATCTGTCAAAAATAATAGATATTTAATAACTTTTTTTTGTCAGGAATAAATGCAGTTTGACCAAAATTTGAGCAAACGAATAAAAAGATTCAACGATTACAATCATGTCCATCTGTGTATTTCCTACACGCTAGAGCCAATGTGAGAGAAAAATAAGTAGTTACTGCAACATTTATATTCATTATTTCTATCATGAAGAATTATAAAACTTTATTAAAGGAATTATAAGGTACTTTAATACTACTATATATCATTACAGTAGCCATCTCTACCAGTTCACAAGTTATATTTTACTGCAACCTTCATTAGTTAATTTGTGATGGTTAGATCTAAGATATTTTTAACACGAAAGCAGCCCGATTAGATGGGCATCTTTTAATTATCTCAATGAATTGAATTCTTAAGAAAAAAATACGAGCGTGATATTTATTGTACCTTATTCTTATTTGAGAATAAATTTCTGTTCTACACTGAATTAGATTTATGTGCTATCCCCCTTCCACTATGCAATCTGTCAAAAACAATCGATATTTATTAGACGCACAGAATTTCAATTTTTCAATCAAGAACAATTGCAATTTTACCAAAATGTGGGTAAACGAATCAAAAGATTTAACGAATACAATAATTTGTATATTTCTTGTATCCCTGAATCAAAATAAGCCAAAAATAAATAATTAGTGTCGTATTAATAAACCTATTCTACCACGAAAAAGAGTCATAAAACTTCGTGAAAAGAAATATAGGGAAATGACATATCTTTACAACCATCTAGCATGAGATTTTTTTTTACTATAGCCTTCATTATTAACAATTTGCGGTCGAATGTCTTTTCTCAGCCGCCATTCAAGACGGTGCCTCATTTTAACATATTATTTATTCTTAATTTTAATTATTAAAAATACCTACCAAATATTAAAATGATTTAGATTCCTTTTTTCTGAAAAACTCATCTTAAAGTAGTTGAGTATATTTGTTTTTTATTGTAATAAGCATGTGCATGTACTGAGTGAATAATAACTAATCGAATTATCTTTCGAATGCAAAGGATAATTAAATCAGATATTGTTAGCATGAAAAAAACATGACGGCATCCTCTAACGATCTCAATGACGTCAATTCTCAAGAAAAAAATCCGAAAGTCACTCTTCTGTATACTCTTTATTGTACCTCATTGCTCTAAGTAATAAAATCGCTCAGAAGAGTTCTAAAATCTCTAAAATAATCAAGAATTAAAATTGCATCAAACTATATTTGTTACTAAATTAGATTTATAAGCTTTCAGACCCCTACCTCTTTGAGAATTGACAAAAAATAATTGGTATTTATTAGACATATGTGATCCCAAACTTACAATATTTTGACGAGCAACAAGCCTAATTTCATTTAAAATGAAGCAAACGAATAAAAAGATTCAACGAATACAATAAGGTCCATTTTTTCATTTCTTCCAACAGAGTTTCAAAATAAGAGAAAAATAAGTAATTATGCAATATTAATATATAATTCTATAAGAGCTAAGAATTATAAAAATTCATGAAAAGAAATATATGGTTTATACTTTGAAAATTTCAGTTGTTGCAATAATTGGCCCTTGTTATGAAAGGGTTTCTCTATTGTTGTTCACTTCCATTCATCCCATTTCTTTGATGAATCTTTTTCTTCCATTTTACCAAAGAACTGTTTTGGTTCTCCTCAGTAAGCACAAGCGATGCTTTTATCTTGTATTTACGCTTTGATGAATGTATTGAAAGGTTTCCTTAAGAGAGCAGAAGAAGTACAATTTGTGCCTAAGTGTTTACTTGTATCATTCCGAATCATTCGTTACTTTTCGAGACTGTGTTTAAACAACAGAATGTTGTTCCATTTGATGTTTTGTTTATAAGGAAAGAAATTTTAAATATACTAAATGTGAAATTCATTTTGAATACTATTAAATTTATTAACCCTTCAAATGCTTATTCCACAATTTCCCCGATTTGGCAATCAGTCTATTTTCTGTTGCATCATCCGTTTTTAGCTGTTTAGCATGTTTGTCTTTTATAATTGCAGATTTTTATTACGTCATACTATTATCAGATAGCATACAGTAGCATTTCTCTTTGTTTAAATTTATTTGCAAAAGTCGCATCTAACAAGTAATGTAAAAAATTACCCAGTCAGAGGGTTAAAAATAGTTTTGAAAACCATACATTAGTGAGGTACAATGGAGATTTTTCTAATCTAAATTATCTTTTTTGCTAGTAAGAGCAAAACGAATTAAAACAAAATTTAATTACTTTAATTGATTCAATAGAATCCCAGTTCTAAAAATATGTATAAAGCACAAATAAAATTTCTAATATATAATAATAATAATTTATTATAAAATTTCTAACTTAAGCTCACTAGCGAAAGAATGTAAAATCAATGACAAAATATCAACTTTAGAAATATAAACCAAAATAAAATTATATAAAAATTAATTATAGATTATTATTTGAATCATCATCATATCTAAAAATAGTTTTCTTTACATTGAATCTTTTTAAATAAATAGGTGAAATTAACAATTTATTGTTAAATAAGTAAATATTTAGTATCAATGCATATAACTTTATTCGAGAAAATATGTAAAAGAAACAAATCACTTTTTTCATTTTCCCTCATTTTTATTGTCGTTGATTGATAATTTTGCGAAGATAAGTTTCGAATATTTTTTCCGGTTCTTTAACACGTTCCCTGCCGCGTGGGGTGCATGCGTCCCACGCTGAACTTTCCGTTCAAGCCATTTGGTATTATCATTGTAAAATGATTTTTTTTTAAATTCGTTATGCAGTCAATTATGGGCATCTTAATACTACTGCTGATACTCTCATTTAATCGTGGGACGTATACACCCCACCGTTTTTCTCCGTTACTTGTTTTCAGCATTCCTCGCATTTCGGCCAGTCATTTTTTTGCGTGTTATTGTGGTTACTGTGAATTATAATGATGGGAAGTCTTTTGTATATATCTCCGATCAAATGGCTTCATATTGCAGTCCTCTATGAAAATCAGTAAAGTGGTACAAAAAATTTATATTTAAACTTTGCCTGAGCACAGTTGTGATTTCATGGATTATATTTAACAGTCTTACAAACCAAAAACTAACAAGCATCTAATTCCGAAAAAAATTAGCAATTAATCTGATGTCGTGTAACAATAATTCTCAACGAATTGGACAAAGAAGAAATCGACACGAAATTTTAAAAAGGAAGGCTACTTTAATTCGATAAGAAGGCGCTGTAAAATTTGTTACGAAAGAAATGGGAAACATTTGCGTTCTCAGTCAGCAAGAAACTGTACTTTAAAAGTTGCAACATTTTGGGATAGCTGTGTAGATAAACCACACTTATGTTTGCCATGTTTTAACAAAGTTCATCGTAACATCCCTTTGTAATTGCATACAAATTTGAATTTAACTAAAATGTTATGTTTGGAACTGATACACGCATGATAAAAAAATATATATATGTGAGTATGCAACTTATTTGACATAGTAATATTTATCCAGGTATTTGTTAAACTAATTCCTAGAAAAATTAATTTATAGGTTTGTTGTGTTATGCATATTAAACTATACAACATTTCCTCGATAATTAGGATTTTTGCGCTATTTTAATTATTGTAAGGCATACGCCAGAAACAAAAGAATACAAATGTAAAGCGTGGGGCGCATACGTCCCAAGCGGCATGCACTGAAAGTGTTCAAAAAATGGTCTGGCAGGAATCGTGTTAAATGATAGTTTAAATTGAAACAGATCTTGGTCCCTAATCAAACAATTTATCACCTTAGATATTAATATTTCCAAAGGAGTTAGATTATCATTCATTAAACTTCTAAAAATTTTCTACTAAATCATTCTTTGGATTGAATTTTCAAAGTTTTCAATATACTTTTGTCTATGAATCCATGATAATGATATGATTTATCATGGATGTTCCAATTTAAGTCTATAAATATCGCAAAAATTTCTGCTTGAAACAAAAAATTGGCGATTTCAATTATTAAAATCCACACTGAAATTTAATTTCCAGAAACTCAAATTACCGCTTTTACTTGTGCATTTGTTCATTCATTTTCGATTCATCTGTATAGACATAGAGCCAACTATAACTGCAGATGCGTCTCAATGCATCATTTCAGTTTTACAAGAATAAATCGATCTATACTTATTATTTCAAAACTTTTTATAGGATAAATTTTAAGAAAATCCTTTTAAAATATAATAAAAAAGTTGTTTCATTATTCAGTAATAATTCTGAAATTCGTATTTAGAAAATGAAACTTTTTATTGATTTATTAAGGCTAAGATTATAATTAAAGAAGACAACTATTTTATTGAAAACTTCCTGTCAAAAGTGTTTTTAAAAAGCATTTTACATTTTCTGAAAAATATTGGTAACTAAAACAAATTTTAAGTGAAAAAGAAAGCAGGATATTTTTTGGAAAAGTGCTTCAAAAATAGCTTCGAAATAAAATTACCAAAACTTTTAATCAAATTGCAAACTCAGCTTTATATTCTGTAAAAATAGTATGCATTTTTTTCTTCAAGAAACTGAAATAAAACTTTGGAGCAAAGATTTGAATATTTTTCCCTTCTAGATTCTATTCCAAATATTGAAAAAAATACTTGATTGCTCAAAATTACATTATGGATACTACAAAAGAATATATTATTTTAAAAAGTAACATATAATGGTTTTTCTTCTAAACATAAACTACTACTTTAATCACTCATATGATACTGAACATACATGTAACATTAATAACCACATTCTTACTCAAAAAATATCATGCGTGTGAAAGTGGCATCTTTTTAATCTTAGGGTACTAAAGTTCATATATGCATAATTAACAAACTAGTGGGTGTTTTAATTAAAATGGATGTTTGCATAGTTTTGTGTAAACAATATGTTTGTAGAATTTTTTTTCCTTGAGATACTAGAAAATAGTTACGCAAATTACAATCGATCGGCCATTTGAATGATTAATTACTTTAATTCGTAAAAAACCGAAGTATCTAAAATAAGCTTTTTCAGTTATAGTAACCGATTAAATATATGCATTTTTAATAATATCAGTAGATAAAATGAGACCTTGGAATTTTAAAAGGTTTCCAAATTTCCTAATCATTTAACTAAGTATTTGGAATAATAAGATTTTAAGATGGTTATATTTTCTCTGTTGTTTTTCTTTTAAAATTTCAAAATAATTTAAAATATTTTATTCATTCATTGTGAAACTTATGTAGTGGTTTTATTTTCAAATGAACAGATACGATATAAGTAATTCATATTAGTCATTGAGTTTTTCTAACACAAGAAACTCTAAAATGTCCCCCTGTGTCGTTTCGACATCACGATATAAAATACATAACACAATTGTAATAATTAAATAATTGCAACACTACTGATCAGTCGGGTTTATTTTACAATTATTTCTAATATTATTTCATGTAATTATCAGATATTATGACTCTTTATATCATTAAATCTGCAAGGAAACAAATTACTTCTTGAAATTCTTCGCAGACACTTTCACGCAATCTTGTGTCTTCATCGGAATCTAAATTGGAACAAGACAGGTCTCTATAAACCGTTTCATTCTAAGAAAGCTCTTGCAACACATTATTAATTTCATCAGAGCATAGATGTTTTCTGAGAGCCATCGTTTCACGGTGTCTTCCCTGCACAAGATTCGAAAATAGAATGAATTTTTTTTATGAGCTGATAATTAAATGCTATGTAACAAAACACTTAGACAACAATTTTCGAATAATTCATTCATTTTCTCTGCATTAAGGACAAAAAAATGTGTGATAGTACTTTCGGCTTTTTTTTTTACTAATGGTATCTATTTTTTGTTAAAGGACAGCTATTTATAATCATAAATTGCCCTGGTATCGAAACGAAGCAGCGGACGTTCTAAGGTATTTAGATTTAAAATAGCTCCTCATTAACCTAAAACAAGAAAAAAAATTCTGTGTAATTACCATGTAAAGTGATTAAAGTCATGAAAAAGTGTCAAATTCTCTATAAAAATACGGAAAGGAGAACAAATTAAACAGGCCCGGTGTCCAATAATACCGACATATTCCAATGTTAAATCTTGAAATTTAATGCTATAAGAAAGGAAATAAAGTTCTAAAAAAATTGATTTCAAGTTATATGTTGTTTTTTAAATTCATCTTTTAAGCGTAATTGAAACAAAATTAAAATAGTACTTACGAAAGAAGGATAGTTAGACGATAACAGAGGAGCAGAAACATATACTTTGAAATTGCAATTTCTTTTATCCACTTTTCTATTTTACAATTTTTTCTTCCATTTCTTGATTACGCTCTTAAAGAGTTAAAGCTTGGGCACTATCCCATGTTACTGTCTTTCATTACACTACTAATTTCAACTGAAGCTTGGCTATTTTTCCACAATGTTACTGTCCTTCATTACACCACTAATTTCAACTGAAGCTTAGTTATTTTCTACTTTATTACTATCTTTTATTACACCAGTAACTTCAGTTTGACGCATTAGCAAAGGAATCCAATTTTCGATCTTTGTTTATGGGCTATTAATAACAGTTAATCTTAACAGTATCAATAATGTTAAGGTGGGTTTACACGAAACCAACTGTTGCCCGCAATCGTTACCCCTGTATAGTCCTTGTTTGAACAGTTGAGACAATGTCGTTGGAAAATTTGGGACAACCATTTGGCATTGTCTCATTGTGGTCACGTGATTTTTCGGAGGTAGGCGTTATCTCCTTTTGCGTGCATTAGTTGGCTGAATGTGAACCCACAAGAAAAACAATTTTACTGTGGCTCTATAAACTTTGTTTAATCTATATTTTTGAAATATGCGTTTCAATTGATTGAATCGTCTGTATTGCAAAATGAATTCAATATCCAGCTCTTATTTTTACAAAAATTATAATGTCACGGATTAGAATAAATTATAAATCAGCATTGATATTTTAAAAAAGCTCGCACTTATTAACAAAATACGAAATTAGATATATGTGTTTATTATTTTTTGTTATCCGTTAATTACATCTTTTTATTTCTAATTATGTTAGACTACCGTGATTTTTATACATTTTAGACTGAAAAAAATTGCGAGTAGCACACATAGAGATATGCCCTTGGGGAAAACTTAAGGGAAGATCAAGTCAAAACAAAAGCGCAAGGAACCACAGTGGCTTAGTGATTAAGTAACAGTTTCGATGCCGGAATCCTCCAAGTGCAAACCCTATCCCGTCAGGATCCATCTTGTGTGAGTGCCTGGATAATGTTGAATTTGAAGTAGTGAAATAAACGCCCTCTTGTTGCTTAGAGACCGAAGTTTGGAGAGTAAGTGGCTGTTTAGGTGTCACCTTTATTATATGATCAATATTCAAAATTAAATGGTTTTCCTAATAATAAAGTCGTGTTTCTTTCAAAATGGATATTAAAATAACTAAGCTATGTCGGTCTTTCCGAATTTTGTGTCACGTATAAAAACCACCACTCTTTCCATCGTACTGTTGACTTTATCAGAACAGGGATGAAATGAAAGATGTAGAAGGAGATGTTAACATTTTATTTAGTAATGTTAACATTAAATGTATCAATGAGTGGAAAATACAAGAAATAGCATTTCAGTTGTAAAACATGCTATGAGGAAACGTGTAGTTATGAAGTAATTTTTCTGGATTTGTAGAATGTGTAGTGCAAATCAATTTTGGATAACGATTTTGAATGAGGATATATAATATCATCGGAATTGAATGGGGTATTAACCGCCTATTATCTGCAAATTTGAACTAGCTATCTGAATAAAGATCGCCTTTTTGTAGCCAGCTTATTCATCAAGAAAATTTGTGGTATTTACTTTCAATTAAATTTTTAATGTATCGCTTACTCTGAGAAAATATTTATCAAATATTAAACTCAAACTCATGGAAAATTTAGTGTTTGGCTTTTTTACATTATATACTGATTTTTTTCAATTAGACATTTCCGAATGGTGGGTATCGACCAATTTCGGCAAATTCTCATGTTTTTTACGTCAAGGAACAACCCCTTTTGAGGAAACGGAGGGAGTAATCTCCCTAAAACTTTTGCACATATACTCTAATAAAAATGTTATCTCAGGGAACGAATGGCATTGGCATTCAATAGCTATGACATATTAATCTTTGGCTTGAATTTATAATTTTTACTAAATTTGTTGTGTCTTCCTTGGCGAGTTATTAAGTGATTGATTTCTGACATACGGCTAATAGTAACTGAAAATCGTATTGTTATTTTAGATGTGTTTTTTTTCAATTAACTGATACAAATGTTCACTCAAATTTGTAATTGTTGACACAAAATTTGACATCTAACTTGATACATTTAAAGCCTTGCGTTTTTCAATTATCGTGTTTATAAAAATGCAGATCAATAAACGGTCAACCTATTTTTGAATTTATCTCAAAATTTGACAGATTTCTACACTATAGATGTTAAATATGTGTACGTAATATTATCTACCCAGCTTTCTCCGTTTTGTAATTATCGTGTTAACTTACATTCGAACTCTTAGATGGACTTCTGAACAAATGTTATTCATATTTTGACGAAAATCTGCAAATTTGTTTCAAAACACAAAAACCGTGTACTATAAGTCGTTTACAAAACCGTGTTCTGTAGTATTTGTCATAAAATTTGACAGATATCTATATGATAATACTGAATCTGTGAAATGAATTTAATTTATCTAGCTCTCCTTTTTATGTAATTATTGTATTAACTTTTATTCAAGCAGACAGATAGACGGCAATCTTCTGTTACATATTCTAATTAAAAATTTATATAGCTCTGAAAATTGATTCCAAAGACCGTGTATTAAATATCAACTGCCTAATTTCAAGTGTCTTGAATTATCTTTGTCTAAGACAAACAGACGGACATTTTCGAAAAATGTGTTTTTGAATTATTGGTGTTTATTACAAAGATCTGATCTTTTTAAATTATCATAGAGATCTGAAATGGAAAAATTTTGGTTTCAGATTTTTTTGATGAATACTTTACTTTCTCTGTATTATAAAGTATAAAAAGGAGAAATAATCGAACATATAACACAATAAAAACCCATTTAAACAATAATGTTTTATTTTTAGCTGCTCTATGAAATCGTTTCATTGTTCAGTTACTGTAAAGCTTCAATTGAGGCCATCAAACCATCGAAAGTTTCTTCACAGGTTGGCAGAATCTGGTTCTGTGGCAAGAAGAATCCGTACCTTCCGGTGTCTCTCAACTCCAAAGCGTAAGCTATTTGGACATTCTGTTTTACATAAGCATAGTCAACAGATGATCCAGCTGCTTCATCTGAAAATGAGATTTCAGTATTAAAAAAATAACCCTGGTGCTTGGCAAAATGCATAATTGATATTTTTAATATAATACCATCATATTTATGATACGATAGTTTCTGGAAAAAAATTCTTATATAATTAAAATTGAAACTCTCAGAAAATGTATAATTTATATTTATAATAAAGGGTGATACAAATGATGGAGGTGATTTTAAGAATCATATATTCTAAACTACTGCACATTTTACAATAAATGATACATGAATTTTGAGAGAACTGTATCAAGTATTTTTTTAATAAAATATTTTTTAATAAATAAAAAAATTTAAAAAAAATTCGATATGTTGCCCTTTTGTTACACTGCATACGTTTTATCTGTAATCCAGTTCGTTTTAAACATTTTGTAACCTCTCTCTATCTAAGGTTCTAAATGCTGCACAAATGTGTTCTTTGAGTTCTAGAAGTGCTTTTGAAATTTATGGTACACAAACAATGTCTTGTCTTAATTATTTCTTTTTATGGGGTCATGTCAAAGATGACAGACAAAACAAAATGCTACAAAATAATTGGAATAAACTGTATTATAAATTGGACGTATGCTGTGTAAAAAGAGGTTCACACATCGGGCATTTGTAACTGAAAAAAAAACTTCGTATATTTCTCTTTAAATTCATGCATCAAATATTGTAATACTGCAGTAGTTTCGAAAATATGGGTTCTTTAAATGGGACCATTATTTGTACTTACCTGTATAATACTGTAATTATATTAATAATTCGATATTTTTCAAAAAAACGTGCATAATTGAAATTTAAATTCCCTCAAAATATCTTACTGACATTTATAATAAAATATAGTCAATATATTTATGAGAGGATAGTTTTTCAAAAAAATATGTATGATTGAAATTTAAATTCTTAAAATATATTATTGACATTGATAATAAAAGACTTTCATTATATTTATGATACGGTAGAATCTTAAAAAACATGTATTACTGAGATTTGATTTCTCAAAAAAAATATATAATTTATATTTCAAATAAACTTAAAATACGATAGTTTCTGAAAACTCCTTAAAAGTTTTTCATTTTTATTTGAATACCACATTGGTTTTAGGTATCTATGATACCTATATTGTAAAGTTATTACAAATAATCATAAGGAATAGAATAATTTCAGTAACTATAAAATAGAGCTTTACCAATGAAGGAATTTAACTTTTGTTGAGAAATTCAAAATTGATAGAATAAACAGGCCTGTCAATGGGTCACTTTTATGCTTTTTTGATAACAAAGAAGTCTATGTGAAATGGCAAATTGTAAAACAGATTATAGCCTTAATAATTCATCAGAAACTTAACATAATTTATAACTTAGGAATGGACCTTATAACTATAATTTGATGAGAAAACTGCTGAATTATGTTTTAAAATCCATTGCAAACCTTATGCTTTGAAATATAATCTATATTCAGAGTCTTTTTTATGAAGGCCCTTACAAATAAAATAAAAAAATAATAAAATAAAATGATGGCCCCGTAAAAAAGATAAAACCACCTTCAGTCAAATAGCCGAATAATGAGTTTTTAAGTTTCCATAGTAAAAGACGTGTAGAAATTCTGACAAATTTATATTTACATGTATATGAAAACAAATAAACAGTTGAACTTTTGTTTTTTCTGTATATATTAAAGCAGGAGTTGAGAAAAATAAAAAATAAAAAACAATGATTATTTAAACCAAATGAATGAGCTATTTTGCTATTGGTCTTCATCCTGAACATGGTATCGGTGCTTATTCAAATTAGGTACCATTAAGACACATCGTCTTTCCTGATTCATTCCTTTACAAGATCTGAACCATTAAGCAGTCTACACATTTACTATAACACCAATGGCTCAGAGATCCCTCTTACTTACCTAGCTACTTATCTCCGGTTACTTGCATTTTATGCCATTGAGTTGGTGGGAAGATTAAACAAATAATTCAATATTATATCTAAAATTGAATAATAATAAACGATAATAAAAACCATGACTTAAAAGAATTAAATTAAACGGTGAACTTACAAATGATATTGGCGATGGATCCCAAAGAATACTGAGTGCCATACTTCTTAGCGAGAGCAGCAACACCTTTCTGACCAACTCGAGTCTGAAAAATGGATGAAATAATTTATAATTACTTCGCAACAGAAAATATCAAATATAATTTTCTGTAAATATTTATAATTAAAATTATTTTTAGTGATATTGTCTTTTATAGCTATTGTTTCATAGTTCATTTTCTAGATCACATAGAGACCTGTTATTCCAAAATTGTTATATTTCTTATATTCTATCATTACTAAAGCTTGAAATTACATTTCTTATTGCAATTTATATGATTCGTTGTAATTATCAAAAATTTGCTCAGATCTTTACAAAACTAAAAAAAATTAAAACTCCAACAATCCGATTATCACCAAAAATAAAAAAATTTAACAAACGAGAGTGTTATTCCAGAAACATTCA
Organism: Argiope trifasciata; assembly: GCA_026543055.1. NCBI lineage: Eukaryota > Metazoa > Arthropoda > Arachnida > Araneae > Araneidae > Argiope > Argiope trifasciata. The sequence goes on along the minus strand of JAPMOQ010001131.1, from coordinate 6,122,926 downwards.
AGCATTTTTTCTAATTGTCATACAAATGAACCCCTTAAATGACCCTGGCGAGCAATAGTTACAAAAATTTGGCGTGAATTTAGCATTTTTACTGAATCTAACGTGTCATCCTTGGCAGGTTATTTGACGATAAATCCATGACATGCGTTAATAATATCGAACAAACGAATTTTTGTTTTGGAAACTTTTTCCTCGATTGATTGGAAAAAAATTTTGGCACGAAATTACACGTGTAATTTTAAACTCTCATAGCAAATTTGATATATTTAAATGATTGAGTTTTTTATTATCACGTTTACAGTTTTTTAAAGTAAATACCTACAAACTGTCAAGGTCTTGTTGGATTTGGCTCAAAATTTGACAAGTATGTACACTATATGTACTATTGATGTAAAATCTCTGAGCCAAATTTTATCTATCTGGCTGTCTTCATTTTATAATTATTGTGTTTACTTATATTCGAATAGTTAGACAAACGAAATTCCTCTGAAAAGATTTTACACAAAATTTGATAGAGCTCTGTAAATTTGATGTGAAACCTGTATACCAAATTTAAACCTTTTACCTCAAAATATTTTTGAAATCTTGGTGACAGACAGACAAACAGATGGAACATTTCCAAAATGTGTTTTTCCAACTGAAAGAGGTCTAAGATGTTTGGATTTGTCAATTTCGATTTATAATTATTTTGACGATTACATAGTTTCTCTACACTACGCATTTTGGCAATTAAAATTTCTAAACAGTTATAAAAATGCATCATAATAATAACCGATGTGAATGCTGTCTTAACGTAAATTATAGAATAAATATATCCTCTTAAGGTAACTGATAATTGCTGCAAAATGTTGCACCAAATTTACATGCATATCATTAAATAAATACAAAACTGGCAATGATTTGAACCAAACTAAAAGCATCAATCTTCAATCTATAGAGTTCAATAAGCATTTCTGCATTAAAATGCAGTTATTTACAGACTGTGATTTCTTACCAATTCAGAGTAATTGGGTGGCAACTTCTTGGTGGTACCGTAGGGAGTCATCCACAATTGGGAGAAAGCATGGATGGAGAAGTATGCCTTTAGACGACTTCCGAGAGCAATCATGAGATCTCGAATGGCACGAGATTCGTTCTCTGAGAAGGGTCGGTCACCGCAGTAGATTTCTTCACAGGGTTTCCTACTGGTTCCCACTCCTGAAGAAGAAAAATTAATTCATTTTCATATTTCCTAACTTCTCGAATTAAAGCAATACGAAAAAATAGAGAGTTACTTAAAACATACGTCTCCATATAAATGCATTCTTATAAATACCACTGTCCCTCCCATAAAAAAAAAGAATATAAATAAATTATGGCTAGGTAAAATTCTAAGTAGCTATTTAAAGAAACTTCTTTCGAGGATAAAAATAAAAATATTTACTCTAATTTCAAGTCAATAGAAAGATATTTTTTATAATTGACTTTAAAAAGTTGATAGTTTTTACAGCCGATTTTAAGGTTGTCAATTGTCCTTTTTCCTGATTAGTAATGAAATGTCTTATTATATCTATATTAAGAAAAAAGAATAGAGTAGCTAAATAATTAACAGGTTTATTAGAAAGCTAATGGAAGAGGTTCGTGTGGATGTAGAAATGTTATAGGTTTAGTAATACAGTAAATATGTAAGCCTCATATTCAATTAATTTTCAGAAAAATTAAAACAAAGGGAAGGTGTTGTACTTTGAAAGAATTTCATCTTAAGGCAAATAGCATTCCTTTGGCATTTAGTATACATGTGAAGCCACTATAGAATAGCTCAAGATTTGCGGTATTTTTATCACATATTTTGATAGAAGAATAGAGCGTTTTGGAAAAATTTGAAAACTCCCGTAATGTAATATTTTGTCAACAGCATCTTGGCTGTTATATTTTTATTATGTTGTTTAAGTTCACGTAAAGGTCTGAATAAAAACTTTAAAACATGTTTTATTACATGTAACTAAAATAGGTATCTCATTTTCTTCTTTTTCTCCCGTGAAAGTGATGTGTCGAACATATGGAGAAAATATTAGACCCAATTTGAACAAAAAATATATACACTAAATTTTAATTTATGGGATTCTTAATAAGAAAATTCTATGAAGGATTAGAATTTAAGAAAATAGCATCTAATTATATAAAATAATATATGTATTTTAATGTAAATATGATAATCAGTGTAAGTTCATAAAAAATAAAATCAAAATTCAAACGGTTTTATAAAGAAATATGTGCAAACATTAAAAACATTTGATAAATAAAACTTTTTTTAATTTGTAAAAAATCGAATTTTTTAGCGTTATCATATACTTTATGGACTTAGAAATAAGCAAAAATGGACAGACATATGAAATTTTATTTTTATCGTTTCCTTGCCAAAATATATGTTTATATTCAACTAAAATAGTGTTATAAGATTTATTGTTCAATAAAATGAATATTTCAAAGGTCCAGAGAAAAAAGAACTTGTTAATTATTTTCGTAAAAATGATATTGTAATTAGATTTTAATATATTTGAAACATTCCTGTATTCTTAATTTTTGTACGAAATTAAACAGAATTGATAATACAGATTTCGATTTCACATTAAAAGAAAATAGGGTAGTTTCTTATTTTGAGTTTTTTTAGATGTTTAAAAGTCCATTTTAGTTCTGAAAAACATAAATTTCATTCGAAATTTCAGTAAATGAGCATAAAACTATTTTTATTGGGCCTTTGATTGAAATTATATAATCGCACAGGGTTTTATTCTAAATAAATTTATATTAGGTTGGAAGAAATAATAGAAAAAATTAAAAAATAAATCACCTGGAATATTTTAAAACTTAAAAAAATTATACTTTTAATTTGTTGAAATAATACTATTTTTTTTTTAAATTAAAAAGTTGACGTATTTATATTTTAATACATATGTATAAAAAATCATAACTCTAAGTGAAAAACTCGCCTAATAGAGTCTACCTTCTCCTTAATCATTTGAAGTTTAAATTATCATTTACTTCAAATTTATATCCCTCTTCCTAACTTGTGATAGACAAAAATGATAGTTGTTTTGTCTTATCAGTTCCTATCTATCTAATGATGAGCGTCAAAGAACAATTACCAACTCCTGTAGGCAGCATGATAACACAGCTGCATATTCTTAAACTCCGACCCTGACCTTCGTTTCACATCTGCCAACCTATACAAGAAGTCATAAAGGGGGATTACCCAAGATCACCATTACTGTTGCCGAAATAAATAGGCTACTTCAAAACAAGACAGACGAATTAAATGCACCCAGAAGAGTACTAAATAGCTAACAAATTTGCAACGGTGTCACCTTTAGAAGTTAAAGAGCCGACAATAATCAAGTTCCGATGCGGCCTGTTCATCAAACCGTGGGTGAACTGTTCTCTGGGGACAAATCGGAGAATCCTCACTCTAATATGAATAGCATAAATGGGTTGTTCAGACAAAAGAATGTCTTATGTATGAACGAAAACGACTGAGATGAACTTTGGGTTTCTTTACTATTCTGGAATTCATTGATTTCGTTTGTTTGATGCTAAACAGATTATTAGTGTTATTTAAGGAAAACAGTGAACATGTATCTTTAAGTTTACAGTGCATATTTTTTAGAAATAGTAGTATCTTTGCATTTGGTAGTATCTTTGTAGTATCTTTGCATTTGGAAAATAAGCTATTTATTTACTCACTTTTCAAACCAAGATATCGTTTGAGAGTTGTTAGTTGTCAGTTTTTGACAATAGGCATTTTTATGATTAAGAGCTCAAAACTGCGGAAATAGTCTACCCTAAACATTTTTGCATACTCTTGAATAAATAAGATTATAGATTACTATCTTATGCTATAAACGAATAATAGTTACGTAAGAACCTATGAACCTTCTCGACACGCAGGATTCTCTGAACATGTTCGACAGAAAGATCGTTAGAACAATATTTGGCCCAGTACTAGAGAGAGGATATTGGCAAACTAGATTCAATTTTGAATTATTCAAACTCTGTAGACAGCCACAGATAACACGGTTATCCGAATCAATAAGTTATGATGGCCCGGCCGAATCTGAAGAAGCTCTGAAGACAGCGTCCTCAAAATATTCACTTTTAAAAATCCTATAAGATCCCGGGCCAGAAAAAGACCTCCAACTAGATTGCTGAATGATGTGGAAAGAGACCCGAGTGTTCTGGGGATAAAGAATTGGGAATTGCGAGGGACAGAAAGAGCTGGAAAGTGTACGTGGTTGAAACAGTTATGCTCATTAAAAAGAAGAACCTATGAGAGGTCACTACTTGGAGCTTAATCGTTGGATTGCTATAAATTATTTAGAAAAATAAATCTGAATGTACGTATTGGATATCTTTTTCCAACTAGTTAAAATAAAAATTTGACCCAGAAAAATAATTATTGCCACAAAATCATGTACTAAATTATATATATTTGTATCATTACGTTTTCAGATCATCGTGACCAAAATTTGATAAAAATCTATATTTTAGGTGCTAAAATGTCGAATAAAATTTCATTTACCTAAGTTGTTAGTTGTGAATTATTGTGTTTACGAGCATGTAAAAATGCAAGTGATTAGACACCAGATTGATTGGGTAAATTGAATGGTAAAAATTTGATATGTGCTTGCAATTGAGATTTGTGTGCATCAATTTTTTTCTAGTTTCATTCGTTTTGTAATTATCATTTTAATTTGTATTTGAATCAGTCTAATTTTTATTCAGAAAATTGGATAAACAGATTTTATTATATTAGGTTTCATTCAAAATTTGATAATCACAACTCTAGTTTTGAAGATTTCTATGTATATCAAATTTCATCTATACAGCTCAAACGTTTTTAGATAGATACCTATAGGAATCCTACCTGTCTGAAATTATTGTTTTCTTGGACAAAAAGAGAGTGTTAGTTACAAAAATGTGCTTTACGAACTGACATAGCTTTGCAACTTGAAAATTTGTCAAAATATCGGGATTTATTTATTAATTGATGATTACAATGGTTTCTGATTGCAAATATGGTAAAGCCTTATAGCATATTTGTAAAGAGGAAATTTTATTATTGATTTTTCATTCGTTTGAAAAAAATTTAGTATTGAAATTGGATGTACTCAAGTTTTTGCGATGATAGCAAGCCCTTCTCATGCTTTTCGAATTTAATTTTAAGTATAAGTTCAAAAATATAAATAATGATAAATTAAGTGTAAAATGAAAATTGTAATAAATCAGATTATTTCCAATAACATATTAAACTGTGTATATTCATTATTTCTTTTTATTTAAATGGACAGTTCGTAATTAAATAGGACTAAAAATATTCATATGTAATCAATAAGTGATTCGTATTTAAATATTTTCTCCGAAAATGCACGAATTTACAAAAAGAAGAAACAACTGCCCATTGAAGCTCAATTTTCCAAATATTAAATAACATAAATCATAAAAAGTATTTTATCTTTATTTTTATTTGTAATACCATATAGGAATAAAACTATTATTGATTCTTCAATAGATATCACTTGTGTTTTATAAAAACATATAATAAATTCAGAATGACCTCAAATTTTTGTGAAAAAATTTGAATTTTCTCAGAATCAATCACTATAAGTGCCAGAACACAATTTTGCGCTGCCGTAAAACAATTCGTAAAGAATTCGAATGGTGGGAAAGGAGATGAAGAATACAACGGCCTTCCCAAAGTTTTACAACGTTGCCATTTCAAGCTACAGTGAAACATTTTCGCCGTTTGAAACCGATGCGATGTTATCTCGGAAAGTATCGAAGTTTTTGGAGATGGAAGAAAAAAGACATAAAACCGATGTGAAAACGATTCGGTCAGCATTCTTGCTGTTACAATATCTACAGTTCCACAAAATGGCGGAATCGACTTGTCTTCGTCAGAAAATACAGGCTCTGAAGATTGAAGACATTTTCTGGCTGAATCTTTCTTTATGTTGGATATACAACTATTCGATCACATTTCAGATGTTTTCTTTAAACGTGTCGAAAAGTTTATTACATTTTCTGGTCTTTCTAAGAAAAACGAAGTATTTTAGGAATTTCCTGGTCATTTCATAAACAGTGTTTTTGATAAGCATCTATATAAGTGATATTTTTTTTCTTAAATTATTCAGATTAAGTTTTACAATTAAGAAAGGTAATTTTTAAAGAGGTATTACCAAATAATTTTAAAAATTTAGATTCTATATCTACTATTATATTTTACTACCAAGAAAAATGCTGTTACTAACATTAAAAATGCTCTAAAACTAGTAGGTATTTTTTTCAATATGTAATTGGTTAAAATGTCACACAACTAATTTCAACTTGGCTAATCTAAGAAGAATTTCAGTCACCCTATAGTTCATATTATTTTTTAATCTATGCAAAATGATATATGCGATGAAGTTTATGTCATAACTTAAAAATGATTATACATTTGCTCTAAATTATTCATTGCACAAATATATGCGAGATGAATAAGTTTCTTTCTCACTACTATTGCAATAGGTTATTATCCTATTACACTAGGTTATTACATCAGATAATTAAAATAAAGATGGTATCCCTCTTTTTATCTATAATAATGTGAGTAAAAAATGAATATACTGCAAGGGACTCGAAATGTAGGCAATCCTATATGTAACACATATCTAGATAAAATTATTCTTTTATTTTATAACACACGATATGTCAATAAAAAGTTATACTTCAATTAGGAAAAATAAGTCGAGAATTTCTATGTAGAAAAGATTTTTTTTCCTAATATATCATAGTATATGAGACGAAAAGAGTTATAGGAAAAAGATGGTATATTATCGAAATTATCTTTATTACAAATTTAGATTTCATTTTAAATACATATATAATGAAGAGATCTGTAGGTAATAAGTGAATTGAAAAATTGGTAATATCAAAGGTAATTACCATCTAGCTATAATCATTCTTTTTATTTTACTGCAGTACGACATTAAGATGAATATTTCTACTGCTATTCAGGCAAAGATAGGTAATTATCATATAGATATAATAATTATTTTTTACTCTAATGCATTAAAGCAATGATATGAATAAATTTATTGCTATTGAGTAATGGATGATTGGTTATTATTGCAACCAATCAACGTGAACAGAGAAGATATTGTAGAATGAATGGAAAAGAATAAATTTATATTCTTATTTTATTAGTGAAATACAGTGTTTGAAAGAATGCTTGCAAAATCATCCAGCCCATAAATCTATTGACTTAATTCATTCTCTAATTGCATAATATCAATATTTACTACAATAAATTGATTTTGGTTAAACATTATTTACGTTGTTTTTAGTTTTTAAAAATCTAAACTTAAAAATATCCAGATATATCTGTAGGCAGTTACCTATATAACTAAAGGAAGCAATAGTGAACTGCCAAGCACTTATTAATTTTTATGGTCCATGATGCGATCAGTTTTTCAAATTATACCAAGAAAAACTAATTTCATTATACATAAGTATACATTCCCCAAGTTTATTTGATATTGATAAGATTACTTCAAGATTTTCCCATTGGCAACTTCAGGTATCAATGTTTTTTTTTTGGTTATATCGGTGGTCGTAAAAACAAATAAGTTCCACCATTATAAATAAATAACTTCATACAATTTACCATCAAATAAAAAAAATTAAGATCTTTCAAAAGTTATATAGCAGTTAAACGTAATTATAATAGTAACTATATAAAGACAGTTTACAATAAATTTAGGAAAACTAAGAATTACCAAATATTTGTAGACTCTAAAATCTTATAATGAATGCAATATTTACTCACCGCAGTGTTCAATGTCGAAATTCCTGTTGGCATCAGCTCCTCGGCACACACCTAACCAGTCAATGCTGCTGCGAGATCGGGTCTTTCTCCATAATCGGTCCTTGTATTAAAATATTATATGTTATTTTATGCAAAATAACATCTCAATTCAAATACAACACTTTATTATAACCATTTCTTCATTTTAAAGCTCTTTAAGTGTATTTTGAACACTAAAATAAATTATGAAATAGATAAAAATTCTGAAACAGAAACTTATCAATATAATTTCCACAGTCATGTAATATAATCAACGTATCAATTTCTCAATCAACTTAAAATCAACTTATTAATTTCTTAATTAGCCCAAGCATGTAGAGCAGTGGAATGAAATTATTTGAATAAATACTTTTCTTTCTTATGTGAATTTTGCACATTTTAATAATTTTTAATTAATTAATTAGTTAATTTTTTAATTAGTTAATTAGTTAACTTTTTAATTAATTAATTTATATCTTCAAGTATTAAAAAATAATTTTTGATATATGTGATTTGATTTCCAAACAAAATAACATTTTCAAGTTTTTAATGCTCATTCATCAATAAAAGTCCAAATCTGATTTTAAACCTTAAAGCTTGATTATTTTCTTTATATTATCTTTCTAACTATTTTTCCTTTAATTTATTCATAACCGAAGAATATTGACGTCCTCTAATAGTGGTTTTCCAACGTAACATGCTATACTATTACGGAAAAATGCAAGAGGTGGTAATATGTTACTAATTGTAACATATTTAATAATGGATAACGATGCACTAAACAGGAAAATATGAAAACGCAGGTAACTAACCACAGATAAAGTTTACGCAAACCAGCACTTATTGAAATTATAATCTCTCATGCAGTAAATTGTTAGTTATAATCGCTAACGTTTTGCGTCGTATTCACTAGGTTATTAATTTTCTCGTCTCGCTGTCAACTGATTCTCCTCGAATTATTATAGCTGCCGTGGCAGAGCATCAAATGTTCAAGTAAAATCATTGAAACGGGTTCCAATCTAAGCTCTAGTCCTAAAATTCTATAGTTTCATTAACCTCCGTTTTTGGCGCCATAGTCACTAAATTCACCTTCAAATCGATAAATGATCAACAAGTTGGCTTTCACGACTTGACATTGACTTGCATCCATTAAATATATGTGCACGAAAATAATGTCATTCATTAATTCCTAATCCATTCATTCATCCATTAATTAATCCGATTAAAGGAATCAATATTACAAATTTGTAACTACACATACACATTTTTCATATCATAACTAAGGCATCCTGACATAGGGGTATCTCGTCTTCCCCGTGATCTAGGCGTCCCGGTTTGGGCGTGGTTGTTATTCTGAGTTCTATCTGTGAGTAGTGTGAATGTGCCCCCCTGCATAAAGGGATTGTGCAAGCGAATGAGTGATGCGTGAATGGCAAAATCTTACTCTTAGCCCCTAGTTGGCGCTACTAAAACTAGATTCTCGTCCTGTCAGCTAAAATCGTTGTCTGCGTAATAGCAGGCTTGTTCTATGGCAAGTACGATGAGAAGCAACACAACATATCTTAGCTCAAGATTGCGTTTACATAATGCCTGGTGACACCAGGTACACATGGGGATACCAGTTTACATAATACCATAGGAGTAAAACAATGGAGACGGACATTAAATATCTCATTCTTTCGAAGATATTGATGAATTTATTTCATATTCTTAAATTTATTTGATTTCTAAAACTGATGATTATTTGATAAATCCCAAAATTTAAGAAAAAATTGCCGTTTGGCAGTCTGACTTGACACTCGAAAAATTTTGCATGCTTAATCCGATTAGGAAAAATTTATTTGAGATAGTTAATATTAATTATTCACTAAAACACGCAATATTAATAAAGAGAACTTACAGTTGTCCAGGTGTAAACGTAACCATCAGGATTAGATTCCACAATGATATTGAACTCATATGCATCAACCAGCTTTGTAACTTGTGGGTCTTTGCCATATTCAGTGATCAACTGCAAAGTTTATAATCAAATTTAATTTTTAGTAATATTAAATTTTTTCCAAGAAGAATAAAGTAGAAAATTTGTAATTTCAAATTTCAAAAAGTATAATAAAAATAATAAATGCAACATTTACAAAGTTTAATAATATTTAAAAGTGAATGAGGTTCTAATAGTTGTTCAGTAATTTTTTCATGTTAGTTTCATTAATATTACTAAAATACTTAAACATTTTGTATTTAAATATTCAGTTTGCACAATTTTGCGTTTTGGCACCTTTTTATTTCACTTAATGCTCATAGTTTTGGTTTATTTTATTTTCGTTTAATTATATCATGTAACAATAAGGATATTTTGTTACAGATCTCGTAATTCTGAACCGCAGTCATATGACGAGAATGACACCTGAGCAATCACACTCCCAAGCTGGAGTTTGAAGAAGTGCCATTAGGCCATTTCTGCCAGGTTTCGGAATCGAACTTTGTTATAAATAGGTTTAGTTTTGTATTTATATCATTTTTATATTGCAATTATTGATACTTATTATTTATTTTTTATACTACTGTAAAAATAAATTTATAAAATTGTAATTTCATTTCTATTCAGCTGAATTTCTTTATTTTTGCAAACATTTGGTCTTTACTGTATTATTATATTTACATATATATAAATTCATCTTGGTTTGTCAAATGTCAAACATTTCAAAATTTACTATTCTTTATTTTTATTAATTTATTCGATATATTTGATTGTATATTTATATTTACCTGTCTAATATCATGATGGAGTGTTCTCTTTCCAGAAAGTCAATCAATTATCTAAAACTAAAGAGCTGAGTTGGTTCCCCTGGGGGTTCAATGAATGAAAGCAATTGGTGTTTAAATTAACCCACAATCAGAAGAAAAAATCATTTTGCCCTAATTTCAGAACACATAGACGCTATACTAGCCAAAGTGACTCTGAAAGTTTTCAGGAAAACATGTCAATCAAGTTTCTGACAAGCTAAAGGACACAAATTGCTCTCGTGACAAGCAATAATTTGTAAAGTCCTCCTTTGTTTTAGTATTTGTTTCTACTAGCTATTAGCTTTCTTTAGATAATACAATATCGATCGAACATGCGTTGTGTAAAAGATAACTTCTATTTGTTTCTTGCAGATGTTTATTTGGTCCATTTCTGTTAAAGGAACTAATTGCTGTAATAATGACGAATTTTTTTGTGATATTTTCATAAATAATTTCTCTTTTATTATTATTTTTAATTTGAACAATTCAAGTAGCTTAATGTAATTAGAATTTTTAATCTATCAACCACATAAAAATATTTTTTTATTAATTATATTTTGTTTTAAGTAAATCTATTGTTAAGATAATCTAACCAGGAGAATAAGTTAAATGTCTTGATGATTTAGACAATACTGTACATACTAATAGTGTTAATGGGGATTTTATATGATTTTAGATACTAAATAAACCCCAAAAGAGTAACAGGGTCATGAAAAATTTCAGTCATAAAGTTTCAACTAATCTCTTAAGTTTCAAACTTTTTCGAATCTTAAAAAATCCGTTTTAGAAAAGCACCACTCTCTGAAGTTAAAAATAACTTTGCTTATGAATAAAAAATAACTCATTTGGAAAAATAAAATAAATGACAGTTTCTGAAATCCATTTGCAGTCTTCAGATTAATATTAAAAATAAATAACGTACATTGATCAATATCTGTTGATTGCAAATCAATTTCCAATTCCTTCGTATGTATATTACTATTATAACTTAAAATCACATCAAGTGAGAAATAGTAATAGGACATTTAGTTTTTTTAACAGAATCGTAAATTTGTATAAACTTTAGAAACAGCCATTCAGAGAGGAAAGTTCAGAAATCAAATTATATATTCTTAGCTCAATTTAGCCATATATATGGCTTGCACAGTAAAATAAGCAGTAAAAAAGGAGATTTAATCTTACTTTGTTCACAAGATATGCTCCAGCAGCAACAGATGACCATTCTCTTGCATGAATACCACATTCCATCATGATGGCTGGTTTGTTTTCAGACTTGCCACTGCTAATCTGCAATACAAACACGTTAAAATATTAAAATTTCAAGTATTATTTTTATGAGTATTATTTTAATTCAGCAGATAGTAAGGTAATTGATATTTTAGCCTCTATAATAGCTTAACTGGGGTTTTCTTTCATTTTCTATATGAAATTCAAATTCAAAATTCATTCTTATATGCATATAGTTTTATATTTCCACACACTTTAAAAAATTTTTTAACAACTTTGCGTTTGCAGAGTTGATAAAAAAATTTTTAACAGAGAGAATATACCGAATTTAAATAGTAAACATCTTGAACTTGAAAAATAAATTATTCTTATTAGTTATTCCCATATATCCAAATACATATATAAAAAATGATCAAAGTATAGAAATTTTAGCATTAAAAATTACTATTTAATAGAATTTATCAACTGAAATATAGCATAAAAGACTTTTAAGTAATACATATTCCAATACTTTAAAAAATAAAGTAATTATTTGTTTAATTAATGATTTTAATAATTTAATACTTACTTGTTGCTCAGCCCTAATATATCAGAATTAAAAATTATATTTCTTATATTTTTATCTTCCTTATAAACCAATATCCCTGGGAGCTGCCTAGCGTCTCATTGGAAATCTGCTGTTGGCTAAATGGCATTTTATATTGAAGAAAAACAATAGTTATTTCTATCATAGAAAAATTAAACCAAATGTTGAGAAATGAATTTACTGAAATTACCTTACTGTTTACTGCAATTACTGAAAAAAATTTAATAGTTGAACAATTAGAAGACTAGACTTAAGTATAATGCATGACCATCATAATCGAGTTATTTCAATTTTATTTCTCATCAAATTGCATATTGTCAATTTTTATTGTATTTTTAAAGCCTTTTGTTACCATTTGTGGTACCCTTCTATGACGGTAGACTTTTGGCGTATTTTAATGACGACTGGTATTATTTTATCGTACTTGGCAAATAACGTATATTTAAGGCGCAATTTTATCAGTTAGAATAGTTAGAATTGTAAAAAATATATTACATTACTAAAATGCTCTATAAAATTATTTTAGATTATTAAATTTTGTACTTACTTTCAAAGAGTAGATGGGTCTGTTCTCATAGGACTTTCCAACAACATTCAACTTGGCGACATCTGGATGATCGGCAGCCAAGGATTCTATCAATGCGATGACCTAACAATGAAAAACATGAAACGGAAATCGATAATAAAGAAGTGTTTGAGATATGTAATGAGAGATTTCTTCCTGCCAATTGACATTGGAAAAAAAAAACATTTTTAGTTGAAAAGTATATTTTGTAGAAAAAATTATTTATTCTAATTATTGTCTACTTTTCAATTTTTTAATTTATAATCCTTTATTATAAATATTATCTTATCAAAGAGTTCCTTTTTTCAAGGTTACTATTCAATGACTCCACTGGTATAAATTGAAAATAAGTAGATAAATTAATTTTAATAAGGAATGGATAGATTAAAATAGCGTATTAAAATTGAGATGATATAAGATGCTTAGATTTGTGCAAAGCTGTAGCACAAATCACAGTTGCTGTAAAATCGATAACAAAATTTCCCAACATGAAAACGAACCAAAAAAAAAGAATAAAAATTATTCTCTGATAAACAAAATAATTTCTTTTCCGGGTGAAAAACATTAACTTATCTGATAGGCAACCAAAACATTTTTAATTAAGCGGATAGCTTATCATTTATTTGTGGTATCGTAGAATTCTAAATATCTCTAATATACTTTCGAATTGCAAACGATTTTTACCCTATCAAATATTTTTTTTAGTCTCATTCCGATTCCAATTCCTTTTTTTAACAAAAAAAAAATCTTTAACAATTTAATATTTACTTAAAAACTGCAACCGAATGCGGAAGAAGAGTTTCAAAAGTTTTATTTGAGCGAGAGATGAAAATTCTAGTTCCAATTCAGGGCGATAAAAATAAAATACTAGAGCAAGGAATGTTCCTCTCAAAGGAAGTCGCGGGGAGATAAATTCTTTTTTAAAGTAAGGATGTCTTGGATCTAATACGAAAATGAAGAGAATTGTTCAAAGATGCGAACATCCCAAGGAATTTCTTCTGGTAGGGATTTATTTGATTTGTGACGACGATGACGACTACGCTTGGATACAACAAGTTTCAACTCAGCCATGTTCCGAACTAAGTAGAATCAGATTCGAAATGGAAAAAATAATTTGTTCTCTGAGATCAAGAGCATAAGGAAATGTAGAAATGTGAAATTATTCATTTTGTAAAGCAAACAGCTGGAGTGTTTACTTTACAAAATGAGTATACAACACCAAAACTTTCTCATATACTCTTTATGTACTTTTACATTAAACATATGCCAGTGGTGAATAATAGTTTCAAAACTCCTATTAGAGTGCTATCTTTTTTTAGCAATTACCACAAATGTAGTCACAAAATCGTATACCAAATTTTATATATTTATATCACTGCATTTTTTAAAATATTTCTTCTTCCATACTTGTGAAATTACAGACAGACAGATGGTTAGTTTCTTGATGCTTGAATTAACTCTGCGTTTAACATCTACACTTTATACAGCAAGTTACTAAAGTTTTATCCATACATTACTCTTGATTTTATAATTATCATGTTAACACATGTTCGGACGATCAGACTTCCTATGAATGGATTTCGTCGGAAATTTGATAGAAATCTACAAGTTCGGTATTAAGACCTCATAAATGATTTTGCTTGTCTTGCTTAATACGTTTTTGACATGGATTTTGCAGAAAGATATGCTAAAAATACTGTTTTTGAACTGTTTTGAAAGAGGTATAAAACATGGATATTCATCAAAATGTTGAGTTCGTGGACATCTGAGGATTATTTGTCAGTGAATTACGTAAAATATGGAACCGCAAACTCATTGTAAGTTCATAGAAATTCAAATTTATAGCATCCCAACCACACGATTGCTGGAAAAAAGCATATAAATTGCTTCTTCAAAAATATTGTTACATAAATTACACGGAGATGGCCGTAACAAAGAAAGAAATCTAGCATCATGGATAAATAATTCTGCGAATACTCCAGAATGTACGGAGCTCAAATGATTAAAATACAACAAGAATTTTACAAAGAACAATGCTTGTATACGCAAACAGGCAGTAAAATTATTTTCGCAGGAACAGTTTGAAAATAATTGGAAACAGTGATAGTTCTCAACAGATATAATTAGAGAGCTCACTCTGCAATCAGCGTTCTAAAGAGAAAATCAGCTTTCACGTTAGCATCTTTATTTTTATAATCTTCCTACAGTGTTTGAAGTCACGTAGAGTTCCTGGAAGAATAATTGAATCTTGTTTCCTAATCGAAATAAGATCATAACTCTTGTACTTTCTATAATCTTCAATTTTGCAGAAAAAGTCTTTACTAAGTTTAATGACAGTCAATGAATCATCCATTCAACATTCATTGAGAATCCTACAAATGTTTCTTTTTTACTATAAGACACACATGGTCGAAGAGTGGTCTTATAGATTCGTGATATAAATTAAATCGTCCAAAAATTAATCGTTGCTATCAAATTAGATTTGACAATAGATCCGTCATGCAGTTACTGGATTTTTTATCATTCCCTCAGCTGTAAAATTACCTTAATTAAATTGGTTCAGACGTACATAATGGCGTTATGCTAATTTATTCACAAAGTTGTGTTGTACAGTTATAAATTTGCATCCAGCTGAGTTTTGCATTGCAAATTTGTTTGATGCGCACTTCTCTTTTACCAAATTAACTTACAGCAATTATCTCTAGACATCATTTTTTTCCGTTGACAATCCCATATTTTTACTGTTAAACTGATTTGTGTTTTGTACGTTTGAAAAGTATATCAAAGAAGAGTATATCAATACTTTTGAATCACTATGTAGTGCCAATTATTCTGTAATTTGAGCAAATGTAATTTTAACAATTTGGAACACTATGTAATGTTATTAGGAGTACAGTAATTTCTGTTGAGAAATACATGCTTTTCAGATTCAAGGAAAAAGAAATAATTATTTTGTAAAATTGATTATGATGATACAACTTACTTTCTCATATTCGTTGTATTTTCCAAAATCAAATGCAGCAGCATGGCTCGGATCGCTTGGAGCATTCATTACTTTTTCAGTATCAATAACACTGAAAAAAAGAATAAGTAAAAATTATTAAAAATTCTAGAAAAATTAATTTGTACTTTTCCAAAATAACTGTTCTGATAAATAAAGCTCTTTTTCCTTAGGGTAGTTGCCAAACGATAATATATACAATGATATGCTTTCATAATTTGACTATAACAATAATTTCTACAATCATTTTCAAATAATATTCTAGATGTTGTTGTTTTTGTTTTCATTAGTTAACAATGTTTTAAATAATTAATATGTTTTATTTTAACATTTCCTAATATTTATCCTCGATGAATTTATTCTTTTTAATTCATTAATTCATAAAACGAAAATTATAGCACTTCCATTTCAGTTGTTAACTTTCATTGAATAAATTTCTTTGCCATTATGATTATATTTAGCTCAATATTTCAATAATTTAAACTTTTCTTGGTCACGAACAGTAATACGAAATAAATCTTGTTAATTTTTATTTTTTAATAAATCGATATTAATTTTTAAAATATTTGATTCAAAATATATTTCTTTTCAAAATATAATCGTCATCTAGCATATAATAATCAGTGATAAATATATAAATTTCTACAAAAATGGTCGTCTTTTTTTTCAAAGAGAACATCGTTTATTAGCTTTTCATACCTAACAAGTATAACTTATATACTGAAACCCATCGAAAAAAATCCGAATACCATGTAGTTAATACCATTAATATTACTTTTTTTTTTTACAAAAAAAAAATTATTTAACCCAATAATTCTATACAAAAAGAGCATTTTATATCATTTTAATAATTTTTCATCTTTTTCATAAAACGTTTCATTACCATTCAAATGAAATTCTATTTTGTTCTATTTGTTGAATTGAAACAATGTTAAAAGACTCAGAGCTCTTTATAGTAAATATAAAGCATGCTGATGTTCACATTATCATATATCTCCTACCTTATCAACTAAATTAGGTAATATTGTTCTTTTCTTCATAGATTACAAAAATGAAATCCCCTTATTTTACGTTAACCACATAAAAAGGAACGATACCAAAGGTTACACGAGTGATGTTTTTAAAAACTTCTAGCATAAATGCGGTTCCATACAAAGGAAAATATTTTGAGGGAAACATCAATGTTATTTTTAAGAAATATCTTTTTATATAACTGCGTTTTGTTGATTTATTTTTATAAAACAATTGTGACAAAAAGGTGATATTTCGATTGTTATTTTAGCACAAAAGACATTAGATTTAATATTTTTCATCAAAGTTACAGTATAATTGTATCAGGTTAGAATAATATTAGTATATTAGTTTTGCTCATTGTAATGAGTTTTCAGAGAAAATAGTGTTCAAATCAAATAATAAAATCCTGTGGATTAACAATATAAGATTAATGAGTATGATGAATTTTTCCTAAGCAATTCAGATAGTGAAATTGTAGTAGAATTATCAGAGTATAAAGAAATATATATACTTAAATATCAGTATCAATTTAGGAAATATATTTCTATATTATGGCTTATGTTATGAAAAGGAAATATTGTGATGTTAATAATTTCTGGCAATACTTTCTATGCCTATAGTATTTTTGCATAATAAAACTATAAACTATAGCAGAACAAATGCTTGTGGATTATGTGTGATTCTTGTGCCTAATAATTCAGTAATTTTATGACAGCAGAGATCAGAACTCAACAATTAAAAGCTTAAATACGTGCTTGCATTATAGCGTTTTTATTAATTTAGGGCAAACTAACTTTAGAATAAAAATATTTTTAATGCTCGCTAATTATGTTCCCTATTCCACTAATTTCCGAACATTATACTTAATAATTATAGTATAATTTTAGAAAAAGGCGCCAAATTTAACGAAAAGTTTAACACTTGAAATCTTTTTGTAAGCTTTCGTTTTCAGAAGAAACAGAATTCTAACTTCCTTTATAAAATTCTAATTTAAATTAATAATGAAACTTTCTGAAAATTAAGCATTGTATTTATTATTATTTATAGAGACTTTTCTTTTTAATACATAAATACAGTCCATTCGATTCCATATCTATTTCTTCCCTTGCGCTATATATAAGAAATTTTTGCACAATAAATATTTTGGAAAAAGATATTTTGTATAGAAAGGATCTAAAAAAAAACAGATGGTTTCAACCTCCAGTCGTCATAGCTGAATTAGATTTGCTAAAATGAAGTGCTGTTTTGAGGATGCACGAAAGTTATTTTCAAATGAATGACAAAATACATGACTTTAATAAAATGCATTCTAAAAGAGAGCCGTAAGCTAATAAGAAAAATTCCCCTCCAGATTTTAACAAAATGATCTGTTTTAAATCTCCATAGTGTAAATAAATTATTTCTTTCATATATTGTCTACAAATTTCGGCATCCTGGCTTAGATGTAGCACGTCTTCCCCCAAAATCTGGACAGGGTTGTTCTTCCCTTGAATTCTATGTGGGAAAAAGCCCCCCTCTCAAAAAGGGACTGTGCAAGCGAATGTATGTCATCTTCATTGGAACTAAAAGTCAGACATCTGCCTTCGGGATCTTTACCCTCAGAAGCTGTTTGTTTCTCCTTTCCGTGTTAACATGACACGACATGATTGTCTATGAGTATGATTACTTATATATGTAATAAACCAAATAGTATAGAGTTTTTAAGCCATTAATATAGATTTCTATAAAATTTTATGTGAAATATGGTGAAGGGAAGCCAATATTTTTTTTATTCGGTGTTTATCATATAGTTTTAGATTTATCAACTGGTATCGAATTTTGGATGAAATATGCCAAGCAAATTTAATAATATCACTTGAATTTTTATTTTACTATTATTTTGATTCAGAATAACAGTAAAAATGAATAATATTTAAATTAGAAATGAATTATATTTTAATTAAAAATGAATTATATTTTAATTAAAAATTTATGATATTAAACTTACGTCTGCAAGTCATGGAATGCAACATCGAAATCAATTTTGTTTTCAGTCAAAGCTTCTTCTACTGCATCAACCAGGTCTGGTTTCAAGTGGGTCATGACAGGGACACCACTGTACCTGGGCTCGTTCCATAGGTCAACCTGAAATAAATAAAAAAGTCTTGTAATAAATTCTGTGAAAAATTTTGTAATGTTGCATTGAAAGTGAAAGAGTTAATGATCTTAAATCGCACAAATATTTTGGAAAAATTGCAATATATATTACTAATCACGTGAGAAAATGAGCACATAGGAAATATACCTATAAAATTTACTGATAACTTGGAAATTGATATGTAAACAGGAAAATGAGGATTTAATCTTCGTATATTTCAAGTAACATGTTTGATTTTGGACAATTTATAGACATTTTGATTCTATGATGTGAAAACCTATTATTTCTGATCCCATACTCTATTTGCAAAAAGAATGAAAACCATCAATTTCTTTATTATATATGATAAATACTTCTTAAATTATTTTGAGTAATAGTAAGTTAGATATATTTTTAAAGTGAAATTCTTAGCAGCATCTTTTGTTCATATAAGAATTCAAATCAAATGGAAATTTCCCATGATAAAAAAATCTAGAAGCACTTTGCAAAATCAAAACGCAATTTTTTTTTTCTACTTTTATTTCAAAAAGAAATAAAAATTTACATCTTCGAACTGAAAGAGGTTTCTTTACTTCATTCTCATTTTTTATGGGCCTTGTTGGATTTTTCTTCTTTTAAATGGCATTTTCCATTTATGTATATTTAATACAAATTCTTCAAACGTTATGTAAAAAGTATTTTATATCTTGATATGCAATTCTTTTATATAAAATAATAAATTCAATTAATGTACGTTATAATCATATGGCAAATATAGCAATTCATATAATCTAAAATCCAATTCAGCATCGTTTTGAAACAGCAGCAATGACAATGCAGTTCATTTCTGTAACAAGATGTATGGGGAGTTTCGAAATAAAAATAAAAGAACGCTTTCTCGGTAAAATATATTTTTTTATTTTATAAATTTAAATTTAACCGTCTTTGCAGACCAGAGAGTTCACTGGAGCGATAAGTTATGCTCATTTTCAAGTAACCTTTTTTGAATAACTTGATATTCATGATTTTCTAATCCATGCTTTTTAAGCATAAGCATATGACAGATATTAAAATCTTATTATTTATTAAAATTACACTATTCTATTAATTGTGAATATGAACCACTCTAATCAGTACTACTAATCTTCAGCTCAGTTACCACTCTATATAGAGACCATTATAATACTATTAACTTAGTTGAAATTCTGGTTATGAGGTACTCTATTTGATGCCATTATAGTGCTATTTTTTACCTCTTATGAGTTATTCCAATGTATGACATTATAATGCTATTAATCTTCAGTTCAGTTATCACTGTAGTTATGAGCCGCTTTAATGAATGCCATTGTGATTTTATTAATCTTCAGCTCTGTTATTACTCTAGCTAGGAGCCATTCTAATCGGTGCCATTACAATACTATTATTCTTCAGCTCAGATTATTATCATGTGAGAATAAAATCTTTTTTTCGTTAGGAATAATTAGGAATAATTTCGTTTTGAATAATTGAAGGTAATAAATGATTGAAGCTGAAAATCGCGTTGGCAATGAATAAATGAAGATCGTAGTCAATATTCGCCAACATCTTTTAGTCCCATATATTTTTTACCTGCTTTCATCAGTATTTCATAATTATTTTGTACGCTTCTCTGAAAGCAGATGCGTTTTTAAAAGTTTGATCTGCTTTTACCAGTATTTCTTTATTATTACGCATGCTTCTTTGAAAGCAGATGCTTTTTTAAAAGGTTGACGTAAAATTATGACATAATAGCTGTTATTTTCATGGATTGTAATTATTTCGGAGGAAATTAAATAACAATTTTTATGTGTTCAATAAAACTTCACTCCCGTTTAAAAACAGTTTTGATAAAAATATTTTCTCTTTTCCCCAATGAAGAAATACCGCTTCATTCATTCTTAAATCGGAAACATTGAAGGATTTGATTTCTGTTCTAAGATTATTCCATATTGAAATTGCTATTTTATGATCTCAGAAAATAGCAGTTTGTATTTACATAAATATTGTTTTTATAAACTTTCTACATAAATTTATATTTTTAAGGATTTATTTGTAAATATTTTATCATTTGGAAATGGCATATTATATTTATATGTATATATATATATAGAGAGAGAGAGACCGATAGAGAGACCTCGTAATTGTTTCAAACCGGTTTAAACTGATTAATCACTTAAATTAATCAAGACAAATATTGTCAATCATAATGATATCACATAATATTTTGAAATTTGCAATCGTAGCAATCACTTTTTATATCCTGGTGTTTAATGCAGCACAGTTACAGTTTTTTATCATGCAAACTACACAGATTTAAAAATAGAATAATTCTTCCTCTGCTTCATTCAATGGAAGAAAGTCACACCTTTAAATATCTGATGAAACTTTAAAAACAGTTTGAATTTAAATCTATGAATAAAAATAGTAGTAAATTATTCAAAAAAAGTTTGTTTTTTTTTTTTTGAATTTGCGAGCCAAATAAATTTTCAAGACTAAAAAGGATATTTTTTAAAAAAAGTTTAAAAGGTATAAAATTATTTTCGTACAAACATAATTAGAGATCCATTGCGTCTAATTCTTTTGGTTTGGTTTTTAAGTTTGATATTTTTATATAAAATGATACCCCTACATACATATCCCTCCTACCCACACATATTTTTAATATAAAATGATATCGCAAACAAATACACACAGTAAAACATCTATTATGAATAGAAATATAGTATTAATATTTAAAATACTGATACTTGACTTTATAAAATTAAATTCTGAAACCTTTGAAATTTTTTATGCCTGAAATATTATAATTAGGAACAGAATGATGGAAAACAAAAACAAAATTTATATTCTAACCTCCTACGCACGAAGTCTACATTCAACAACAATACACGTTTCAGAAATGTCAGTCCAGGTCAACAGGCCATTCATATTCAAGAAAACACTAAAAACAGTTCTTCGTCTCATATCAGAGCCGCTGTTGACTGCGAAATTGACGAAGTTGTTGTTTGTGTCGTTTTCCCCCGAAGTCGATCAATATCGGAAACAAAAGGTAAGGGAATATTGCAAAAAGTCGCAAAGAAAAACAAACTTGCGACTCCTCGCTTGGCTGATCGCAAACATGGATATCTCGAAACGCCCTTGAATTATAATAATGAGAGTAATTTTGGCGTAAAATGACTCTTCGCTCGCCAATGTTTATTGCTTTTTTTTCTTTCCTTCCATCTTGAAGGTTCCGATTTGGGTGGTGAATTGCAATTTAGGCAAATTTTTCAGTGTTTTGTTGCCAGTTTATGGTAAGGTGAAGAATTTAATGGATGTAATTATAAGAAATGTGATAAGATTTTATTTGGATTACGGATTCTGGTGCCTAAGATTGGAAATAGATTTTTTTAATACAATTGTTTTCACTTTTTAAAAAAATAATTATTTTTATACTAATTATCATATTAGTATTTCTATTTTCTTGATTAAGTAATCATTGAAGATTTCGTCTTTACTTCCGAATAAGTTTAACTTTGAGTTTTGAATTTCATTCGTAAATGAAAGCTGCATATAATGATATTTAATTTATTGCAAATATTTAGCATTTCTGGAGAGATTTTTTGTCAAAATTAGATATGTAATTTAAATTTGATGTTTAACCATATTCGACCCGGCTTTTAGAGGACTTTAAAAAAGTATCCTAATGCTTACAGTATTAATTTTTAATGTAAGCATAAGCATTTATAAGTATGTTTAAGAATTCTTAAGTATAAGTATGAAAAGGTGAATAAAAGTGACATTAATTAAATATATGTAGCATTTGAAGAAAAGCATACTTTGATGCAAATTTCAGCATTCATTTAAACTAATTACGATTGTACTAAAAAAGAAATTTTCATAATCTTTCTTTTTGTTATATTATATGCGTAACATACTTTAGGGTATAACAACTATTATTTGTGACTTTTATTTAAAAAATTTATATGATGCTACAATTAGCTATGAAATTTTGGGTTTTTTTCAACAATATTTGCATTAAACAATCATATCACATAGGGATATATATTCACATTCATGGAGAACTCTACATCAAATGATAGTTCAATTCACTTTGCATAATATAACGAGCAAAAAAATTATGAATTTCACTACGATAACTTGATTAATTTTTGAGGTATGGCGATACTTGTAAGGTAGAATTATGAAAATACTCGATCTTTAAAAAATGCATTGAAATCTTATAAATATGCATCATTTACACTTCAATAGTTTGCTATGACTTAGAATCTAATTGACATTGAGACAAAATAAAGATATTAGTGGAAACAAAAACGTATCTATTTGTTGAAATTAAGAAAAAAAACGAATTTTCCTCCAAATTTATGTTTGATTAATTATGTCTGATACCTTAGAAAAAAAGGTTTATCTAAAAATGATACGTATGACGAAATTTTGTTTTAATTACTTGGAAGTATATCCAGCTTTCTTCGTAGATTAATCAATACAAATTAAGAATTTATTTGGAATTTAAAAAACATATATTATTACACACACACACACACACACACACACACACACACACACACA
>JAPMOQ010001131.1:6071042-6099085 GCA_026543055.1 Argiope trifasciata | reverse complement strand
GAAGGTACTTTGGTAACAAGTTTAGACTTATTCCTGCAGGAAATTGCCTATTTAATCCGAATATGATATTGTTATTATAAAGATTAACTAATGAATTTCTTTTATATATGTTGACAAGATTTTAAATCATCATTTATCAACGGAAGTAGAAATAGATACTCCAGTCTCTTTATATATTCAGTCCAGAATTTGTTAGAGATTTATAATTTTAGTGATAAGTTACAACATAACCATATTATCAAATAGGCAAAAAGTCAACTACCTTCAGGCTTCTAAATATTAGAGAACTCTTAATTGCAATATATTCTTTTAAAATATTTTCAGATTATATTAATTTATGTTTTCAATTAATTAACATTGGTAATTCACTTGAATTGGTTCAAGTTATGTTCCAATATGAAATAAATAATTAAATATTATTTTTATATTTTTATCATCTTTTAGAAATTTTATATTAAGTTAATTAAAAGTTTTGATTAACGTATATTAATAAATATTTTTTTAAAAAAAGGTCCAATTTAATAGATATACAATATTTAATAAATATACTGTAATATACAGTATATTGTGTCTAAAAATTATTTTTACTGGTCATTGTAAAATAGTATTAATTATTTTTACAATTCAATTTAAAATAATATTAATTAATTAAATTATTTTTATATGATTGTTTAATTAACTTTTTTGAAGGAGACTGGCAATGAAATGTTTTCTCAGCTTATCAGAATTTGTTAAGTGGAGTGACCTAAAAAATGTTTAAAAGCAACGGTATTTGGAAAGCAGAAATTGTGGATGAGAATATTATTACCCAGAATGTAGACAAATAGCGCTAGTTGTCTTTGTTGCTTATTTGTGATAATGTCATATCCAAATCAAATCATCAAAGAGTTGCGAGAAAAACAAGTCATTATTTACAAGAAAAATTATCATCAGAGGATTGTTTTATCTGAATGCAAAAATACATCTTATGAATAATAATATCTATCATTAAAAAAGCTCTTTTTTTCAATTGGATATATGCATAATACTAATATTATTGTTTACAATCCCAGCATTAAAAATGTATTAATGGATATCGAATTTTTTTTCCGGAATGAATTGTAGAATATGATCGTTCTTTTGATGTATTTCTGATAAAACTTGAGAAAAATATCAGACTATAGAAACAATAAACTAAAAATCAATGCCTTCAATCAAATGGTCTGATAAAACTCTAGAACCCTCAAGAATTAAAATAAAAAATTCTTTGTGCTTATCAGCTCTGTAGTTTGGAACAGAAGAGCTGTGTTTGTTGACTTTCTAACAATCGATGATCTTCCACCAGGGATGACTTTTTGTTACTTAAATCAAATTCTTTATTCTTTAGACCCTAAATAATCATTTGTCATTGTGAAGGGGGTTTATCGATAAGTGTAAACACTTCTTCGAAGGTTGATTCAAGGAACATTAATAGCAATAACTTTCTGATAAAAAAAATCGTGCGAAAGATGATTAAAGTTGGCGTAAGATGAATCGTAAGATCTCGAAAAATAAATGAAGTGGACAGTTAAGTGTTATTCTTATAGATAAAAAAGTTTAAATACTTTTAGAATTATGTATTATGTAAACTTAACGAAGGACGGAATTCAAGTAGTAATGTTTTATGAATAAAATTAATTTTTGTTGTGTATTATGTATATGCAACTACAAGTTAAATTGATTTTTCTGATTGAACAATTAAAAGTAATAGGTAATATAAATATGCAAAATAAATTCTCGTAATTAAAATAAGTTTATAATTCAAAACTTTATCATTAATAAAACTTTATCATTTCTTTTTCTTATTCTTTGTTATGTTAATTTTTGTTAATTTTTAAAGAATAAAGAATGTTCTAAAAAAGGAAATATTAAATCGTTTTATTAAAAAAACAGAAAAATTTGCATCATAAAAAATGTTTTTCTTCAAAAAACTAAATTTTAATAAAAAGTTAATTAAAAAAGCAGCAATTAAAAATGACATAATGGTGTTTTAAACTGTCATAGAAACAATATACTGATTCAGAAATATTAGTTTCTTTATTTAATAATCGTATGAAACAACTTTTTTTCAGCAAAACATAAAACTATTTTTCAATAATTAGAATTTTTATACTTTGTTTTACAAATTCCTGTTTTATGTTATTTCAGAGATTAATTTCATTGAAAAAACATTATAATTACTTAATAATTACTGAAATAATATTAATTTTCAAGTTAATTACATATAGCAATTTCTACTTTTTTCGTCTCGAGACTTTTTCATAGAAAGCATGATTACGTACACAGATGCTATATTTATTAAACTATAAAAATTTTAAATTAAAAAATTTCCAGTTTCCTATTAATTGTTTTTCTCGCTTTTTCGTCGATTTTGCATGATTAGTCATTCTTATAAAGCTTTTGAATCATAAGAAACACAAAAATATTTATATAAATGGATAAACAAACAAAATTATTTTTAGAAATTTATATAAACGAATAATAAATATTTATGTAAATGGATTAAATGTATAATTTTCTTTTTATATACATTTGAGTCTTATTTTCATACTGAGATTTATATATTGTTTTATTTTATATATCATATTTATCATGAGCGGTTTTTATCTTTTGCCTGTAAAAATATTTCATAATTTATGACATAATATTTAAGAAGTTTGATTGGAAAAATTTCACTATTAACTATCAATGAACACAAAAAAATCATTTAAATATGATTATATATTTCCTCCAAAAAATAATACAAAGAAAATTACAATTATTCATTATGACTTTTGTACTACGTATTGTTATTCCTGACTATTAATATACTGTACTGTTCATAATTATTATGGGTCTATGTTACTATTCATGACTATTATAGTACTAGATAGTAACATCTATCATATAATGGTACTATTGATGACTATTGATATATTATATTGCCTTATTCATGATTATCATGACACTAACTGGTACTTATGTGAAACTGGTACAGATATTATTATGGTACATATACCACCATTCTTGACTATTATTATATAATTCGGTTTTATCAGGGTACAATGTAATTTTCATGACTTTATTTAGAAGTTGTCATAGGTAACGCGTAAATAACGAAAATTTTATAAACATATTTAGTTCTCAAATTTGTAGTATTTCGATCATTTCGAAAATTGTTAAGTCGAAAGGATTACTTTAGGAATTATATCTTTCAGTTTTCACACAAATGTGCTAAATAACACAAAGCACTGTTTCTTATTGTAATATGACTCAAATTCCAATTCGCGTGACATACAAGTAGAGGAAATAGCTAGATAGATGAAATTTAATTCATGGATCATATACCAGTTTCACCGAAAAAGACACACGCCTTGTTTTTTGAACTATCAAAAGTGAATTCTTTATCATGATAAATAAAAGTAACTAACATACTTTTACCCGAACACTAAGAAAAATTATTTATAGTCTTAATGAATATTCATAGAATAACGAAAGAAAGATAAAATAATTATTATGAATATATATATATAAGCAGTTTTCATTATTATACAAATAACCTGGACGCAAAAATTTATTTAACATAACCATTATTATATGCATTCATGGATAATTTTATAATAATAGTTTTACGTATATTTACAAGCTAGTTACTATTCCACAGAATTGCGCAACTTGGCCAAACACAGCTCTTATGCCAGAAAAAAAAAGTCACTAATTAAATCAATATATTACACACAAAAAATTTCTTTGTTAAGAATATTTATTTATGTGCAAGCTATCTTGGTTATTTTTACGATTTTTTTTACCTAACAGTAAAAAGACCAGTGCAAATAATATTACAATGTAAAGATTAAATGTTAGATTTTTTTTATACATAATGACAGAAATATCGTTTATTCTGATAATAGTTGCATAACTTATCACCAAATATCTTTCAAACGGCAAAAGCTGAAAAAAAATTTGACATAACAAGAACGAAAAAGTTAATTTTGTACTCTTTATAACGATTTTTATTTATATTTGTTGACAGCTTTCGATTGCATAATTATTCTGGCAATTACTTTTTTATCCCACTTTAAGAATGGTATCTTTATATGTAAATTATATATCTTTATATTTATATTATATTTTATTATTACTTTATATTTATATTGAATATTTTTTTATATGGCCTGAAAGTTTATTTTTTAACTTATAAATTAAATAGAATTGCATGCTTACTGAATAATCGTTTCGAAGCTTATGCAGGAATTCCAAGTCTGCTTCTGATTTTGGGGTGATAGTCAACACTTTATGCCTGAAAGAGAAAAGAAAATCGAATTAGACTAAAAATTAGGACAATTATATACTGCATTACTAGCAAATTGCATAAAAAGTTATTGAATTAAAAAGTTCCTGATGAAAAGAAAATTTTCTGGAAAATATTATTTAGGATACTTGTTAATCAATTTATGTTACTGTCTTTTGCTGTGGAATATTCTATCAGAAATACAAATAGAATATTCTGTCACAACATGCAGAATTCATGTATATAATAAGTAAAATAGTATTTTCAACCTACAGAATATTTCGTATACTGTGAAATATTACCTTTGCATTAAAATACAAAGAAATGTAATGAAGTGTTATGATTTTATCACTATTTTTTAATGATTTGAATTTATTATGCTTGATTTTGAATTTATTTCTTCTTATTTTATTTTAAAAATATATTATTTATTGCTTTAATCGATATTAATGTTTTATTATTAATCTAATTAAAGTGAATTTGTGTGCAAAAATAATTATCTTTATAAGAAATAATTCCATATGCGTAAGTGCATCAGTTTAGATAGTTACTAAGTTCTATCTATACTTATAATAAATCTCAATGTGTGTGTGTGCTTGTGTGTGTGTGTGTGTTGGCGCTCTACAGGCCAGACAGTTGGATCTACAGCTACCAAATTTGGTACATGTATACCTTGGAGGTCCGGAATGTGCACCTCGGAGCCCTTTTTTCGAATTTTTAATTAGAATTTGAATTAATTAAAATTTAAGCGAAATTTTGACGTTTTTCCGTTATAACTTCCGAAAATATTATTGCACAAACATGATTTTTATATCAATTTAAAGATTAAAAAATTAGCTTTCTAATGGTATCAGTTTTTTAAATTTATAACGTAAACTTCTATTTTTAACGAATTTTTAAAGAAATATTTTAATTATGTTTTTATCACGTGACTGGATAAAATAAAAGAATGCCGGAAATTTGAAAAAAAAAAACTATCATCGTAAATCAAGTCTAAAGAAATGCAGCTTTAAACACGTGACTGGATAAAATAAAAGAAACATAAAATGTGATATTTTCTAAAAAAATAAATGCAAAGCAAAAGATTGTATGATTGTTTGCAATATCTAAATAATTAATTTTATAAATCTTCTTTACGGTAAACCAGATCGAATTTAGACAGGATATGCATTGGAATCCCGATTTAATGGCATATTTCTATTATCGTTTGCAATATCTGTATCATTATTTCAATATATATTTTTTTTCATTATAAAATGTGATAGTTTCTAAAAAAATAAATGCAAAGCTAAGGTTTCTATAAAATCTGCAAGAGCACGTCAAAGGGAAAAAATTGAGTTTTATCACCGTGTTGCCATTATTTTGACGGAAGTTCAAATTAAAAAATATATAAAAAAACTATCATCGTAAATTAAATTTAAAGAAATGCAACTTTTAGCAAGTGACTGGATAAAATAAAATAAATATAAAATGTGATATTTTCTTTAAAAAATGCAAGGCAAAGGATTCTATAATCGTTTGCAATATTTAAATCATAAATTGAATAAATTATCTTTATTTATACAGGATTGAATTTATACAGGATCTGCATTCAAATTCCTTTCCAATGGCCAATTTGTAAAATATTATTAATAGCCATATATATTGTTTAATACTATTAATTTGATCTAAATGAAGTAAATAATTACACTTTATGTAGTTTGAGTCAAACAATGCATTTATGA
This sequence comes from Argiope trifasciata, assembly GCA_026543055.1. Classification (NCBI taxonomy): domain Eukaryota; kingdom Metazoa; phylum Arthropoda; class Arachnida; order Araneae; family Araneidae; genus Argiope; species Argiope trifasciata. Next base: position 6,093,073 of record JAPMOQ010001131.1, on the reverse strand, counting down.
ATAATGAGTTTTAGATTTCTTTATACTTTGCTCTGTGAGCCATATTTTACAAAATATTTTTATTAATATTTTAAATAAAAGTTGCTACACCAATTAGTCTTCGAAATCCATCATTAAAACTGACTGATTTATAAAATTAAAGAATATCATTAGGAAAAAGGGTTCTTTTAGAGCTTTCAGTCCATCATCTTAAAGAAAATATTAATTTCAGGCCAATCAATGCCCGGAATTACTTCAAGGCTAATGAATATGAGATTTAATTGAAAATTTTAGAACCCATTACTCATGGCGAACCAGCTGGTCGCCAAAGGCGGCTAGTATTTAATAAACAAATATGTACCTAATTTATATTCCAATACTGTCTTAAAAATAAAAAAAATTGATGCTGTAACTTTTAAATTTTTAAATTATTAAATTGAATTGCTTGCGCTCTATCAAAAACTACGATTTCTTAACATTTGGAAAATATATTCAATTAAAATATACTATAATCAGTTAGTGTACTATTAAAAATTAATTTGTCCTGATTTCTATTCTGAAAACTGATAATCTTTCCACACAGATTAAATAATATTATCCTTTATAAGACTTTTTCACCCATTAGAAAATGGGTTTTCATTTTTTTTCGAAAATGTGAATGGAAGAAAACTTTAGTAGAAAAATTTAACTACACAAATAAAAGAAAATAATGACACAAATACTTACAAATAAATTACTTACTTAATACTTACTTACAAATAACACCAGCATGCATAAAAAATTGTCTATACGAAATTTGTGTTCTCTCTTTTTCAATGTTCGAACTTTTTTAAATTTTTACTAAAGTTCTATCAGAATGTTTTTCGGAACAGCTAAAGATCTTTTGATTTTTAAAATAAATAATGTATAATTTTTATTCCAGCTCGTAAAAAGTATTAAAAATGTCGAACCGAATCAGTCTGAACTTGCGTAAACAAAATTCAGCAATCGAAATTTTTACCCATTCTTAATAATGTCATGTATCTTCTTTTTTTTTAATTGTATAGATATTAAAATATGATATAACTATAAATAAATATCAAGGAATAAAATAGAAAGAGTAATATGAGCTTGCTACGAATGAAAGGAGTGCAATCAAGAGCAATTTTGACTTTTTATGAATAAGCTTCAAAGACATGCAGAACTATTGTTCTCATTGTATGAAAAATGTCTGAGTCTAAATATATAGGGGAAAAATATTTGGTTCATATCTTAGATTATCAATATTAATACCGTGTAGATCACAATTATATTTTCGGTGATTTCCAGACATTTATTTGATTAAGGATGTATGTTGATCAATTTTCATACCAATGCTGCTCTTATATGAAATTTCAATACCTTTTTATTTTCATATGTAAAAAATTGCATTTATTGAATGTTTCAAAACCAGGACTACATTTTTTTTAATTCCGAAACTTTAAAATTACTTTAACTAAGATCTTTTTCATAGTTCCTCATATGAAGATATTCAATATGTAATCTTGTGATGTATTTTAGATAGTGATGTCAAAAACTGGATTCTATAATCAGCCTTAATATATTTTCAGTATATTTAATGTCCATGATGCTATATTTTGTTTATAAAAAACATCTATTATTACTAAAATAGCTATGAATGTTAATTTTCAAGCACGTTCTTAGATTTTGTATTCTTAATACCGATTTGTAGATATTTAGAATAATTATTTGTTATTAAAAATAATCAATCGAAACACTAGTTACAAATATTTCCTAATAATTTAAGATGGTTTATTTTCAAATGGATATATGTGTCTTTATGATAACGTTTAGCATCCACTTCAGAGCATTCAACAAACTCTAATTATTACATTATCGACTAGTGGAAAAAACATTAAATAATTAGTCTGTAATTAGTCTTTAATAACAATGCTATTTTATAATACTGTAAATTGACAAATATTACATTTTAATTAATTTTTGTCGGAAAATTGAGTAAAGTTAATTGAAAAATTTATTGATATTTAAAACCACGAAAAGGTTTTAAGTAATATAAATGTTTTATATAAAAATTTCCATACTTATTATTTATACTTTTGACTTTTATTGCCATACAAAAAGTAAAATCTTGGACCAAAAACAAAGTCGTAAAATCTTCAATATCCCAAAACTTAGAAAACTAAACTAAAGATAAAGAAATTAATCTAAAGTGAATATTACCAGGAATAAAGTTACTTAAAACGCGGAAATATAAATGAAATTTTCTCGAAAAAATTTTCTTCAGAATATCTTAATTTCGACGAAAGATCTTTTTTTAAAACTTCTTATTGCACTAAAACAGCAGCAGATTTGTGTGTGTGTGTGTTTGCATTTTCAACATAAGATTTTAAATTTTACATTTTAATAAATTATACCAAATAAATGTGAATGCACATATTATTAATTGAATTAATATTTTCTTACCCAGTATAGTCAACATTTTTTGCTTCTACTAATACTAAGGCGAAAAGTGCCAACAAGCAAGCTCGAAAAATGGCCATGGTAGCAGTAGAACCCTTTGCAGAACAAGGAATTCTTGGCAGAAAAAAATCATCGGATGCATTTATAGATGTTTGAAACATCTTGAATTGTTATCAAACAGATAAGAGAAAAACAGACTCATGTAAATTTACAGATAAAGACAGTACCTTTTTCAATAAATACAAAGTATGGCAAGAACAATGAAATCGTTATCATAGGGTGTAGTATTTTTTAAGAAAAAGTGTTGGGTGTGATATTGAAAACTTGAACTGATTTGAGTTCTCGAACAAAATGACGCGTTACGATTTATTTCGAAATTTTGGCACAGATACATTTATATCTGGTGTTGTTACCATGGAAACGGTAGTAAATAAATGTCTATGAAATTTAATGAATAGATACTTGAAAATATACATCTAAATTTGCGTCACAATATCTTAAAATAAAATTCTTTAAAATTACTCATCAATATAAACTGATTTATAGTTCTCGAACAAAATGACGCGCTACGATGCATATCTATGTTCAATGCATATCATATCTATATTCAGTTGTATTTTCAGATGTTACCATGGAAACAATACTAAATAAATGTCTATGAATTTAGTGAGTGTACACATTTAAGAATGAATGTAAATTCCCGTCATTCTTTTTTTAAATAAAATTCATCAATTCTATAATTTATTTACTAGTTTTAAATGAAATTCATCTTCCTGTTGCAAATATTAAATGGAATACAAAATTAATTTTGGTAAACCTTTCAATTTAATTTACAGTTGCTATAAATGATTTATGATTTTAAGAAATCCAACTTCATGAGAAACATTTACTAGATAGTCTAGAAAATACAAAAATCAATTAATAATTTTTAAAAACCAAGGAAAATATTTCACACATTTATTTAATGTAATAATTTTAGACAAGCCTTATAATTTATTTTTAACAATCAAGGGGAGTATATTTCAGTAAGGGAGTATATTTCAACTAAACAAATATATTTATTGTAAAAAATGCACTTATACAATTTAAAAAAACTCACACTAATTATAAATATCTAATCAGATATATAAAATGAGATCAAATTTCTGAAAACATTATTAATAGTTATTAAAGTTCACTAATTACATTTTTATAAAAATTTCATTGGAATCCATTCACGCAATGTCTCAATTATTGAGATATATACTCAATTATTATTTGACACTTATTATCGTAAATTTTACACCTTTGAAAAACTAATTCCATTTAATTATGATAAGCTTCTGACTTTTAAAATGGAGGGCTCCAATTTCAAATTCAAGTTCCAATGAAAATCCATTGTACATATGGTTCTAGTGCATGTGAAATCAAGGGTTAGACAACCTTCCAATGATATTACCTTGAACTTGGAAGATACGATCTTGGGTTTAGTACGAGGTTTAGATCTTTTCCAGATCTGATATTAAATCTATGAACCGAATTTTATTCATCTAGGTCTTTTCGTTTTCCGTAGTTATAGTGGTAACTTATATTCAAACAGACTTCTTCTTCACAAATGTGGCTTAAAATTTAAAAACAATCTAAAAATTCGGAAGGAAGGCAGTATACCGAATTTCATCTGTCCAAGAGTTTTATTAGTTATCTTTTTTTAAAGACAGATAAACAGACTGACGGTTATTTTTCTTTAAAAATTTTTTCGAACTCAGGGAGATCTAAAACGTAGATGTTCGTCAAAATCTGAATTTTGAATTTTTTTTACGGTTACAATATTTTATACCACATGTATGTGAAAGAAAAAATGTGTTCTCATATTTTTTATGATTATTCACTGCTAGTGATAAGAAGACTTATAAAAATCCCAACAACGACATGTTATATTAAAATAACATTTCTTCTGCTATACATATTTCAGGAAATAAACTGTAATTCATTAAAAAAATGACTAAAGTAAAAATCCATGAAGAATATTTTATCTTAAACTGTACCCATCTCACTACCCTCACTTTCGTTAGTTTTATCAATCTCGGATTATCTTTTTCCTTGGGGCAACATCTGTGTGTTCTAAGATAAGTTGTTGACCAATGATAACAGCTTCCTACCATAGTCAGCGATTTATACTTTAATTTTACTATCAGCACTGTCAGTTTATAACTTTGTGGAGCTACTTTTTTTATGAATCTCTTAAACACAGACATCGGCAGATCGAAATTTATCTGAAGGCGGGCCCACGCTCTCTCACAGATGGTTTTATTTCCAAAGAAGCGCTTCGGCAGCTAAAAAAAGCAACAACTCGAAGCAATGCTGCTAGAAAAATGATTTTGCGCCAAATTATGTTTCTTGGAAATGCAGGCCATTGATGCGTGGGATGTAATGATTCTCGAAATATTTGGTGTTTTTTATGTTGGTGTATTTAGACTGTATCTACTAGTTACAGAGTAATTTATCTTATATTAGTTCCTAGCGGATTTTTACACAATTAATGGCATTTAAAAATAAACAGAGAAAATCATGGGCTTTACAAAACAATCTCGTGAGGCTTTACAAAACAATTCTGATTATATAATATTAAGATAAATTCAAAGTAATGGTCCATAATTTCATATAGTTATACAAGTTTTGTAATAAAATCATAAGCATGGACTCATAAGAAATGAATTTATAGTTTTTATAATAATTAATATTAAATTAGTATTAACTAGTTTTTGCATAATTAATGACATTTAAAAAAAATAAAAAAAGCTATGGTTCTACAATATTACAAGCAAACAATTTCTTTTAAGGCAATTTATTCCAACTTCATCTACAATTCAATCATAAAATAAATTCAAATGAATAGTCCATAATTTTATATAGTTATGCAATTTTTGGGATAAAACCATAAGTTGAAAGAATAAAAAAGTAAATAAATTTATATGGATTTAGAGCTCTCACGATAAACCGTAAACTAAATTTATAAAGAATGATTCACAGGTTTATATCGATTAACAGTCTTGTGGATAAATTATACGTGAAATGTAAGGAAAGATCCTTGGTTTTATATATATTTAAACTTCTGGTGAAACCATGAACTAAATTCTTAAGAAATGCTCCGCACTTTAATACAGATTTTCAGTGTTGTGGTAAAATTATAAGCTAAATTCATAAGGAATGGTCTATAATTCTATATGGATTTACAATTATTGTGGCAAACCCGTAAATAAAATTCATAAGGAATGATTCATAAATTTATGCAGATTTACAGTCTTATGTAAAAATATAAGCTAAATTAATATGGAATAATACCTAATTTTACATAGATTTACAATTCTTGTAGTTACGCCATAAGCGAAAATCGTAAAGAATCTGTCGTAATCTTATTTATGCCGTTTATTTTCTACATTTCTAGAAATAGAAGCATTAACTAAAATTATAAAGAATGGTCTGCAATTTAACACTTATTTAGAATTCTTATGGTTAAACCGTAAACTAAATTCATAAAGAATAGTCAGTAATTTTATAATTATTTAAAAAATTTATCATAAAACCATAAATTACATTCCTAAGGAATAGTTCCTAATTCAAATCTACTCATACTAAATTTAGAAGGAATGGTAGGTATCTTTATTTAGATTCAATAGTCCTACAGTAAATACCATAAACTACATTTGTAATATATGGTGTATATTTTTGTACGAATTTTAAATTTTGATTAAGAAACCCATTAGCTTAATTTTCTATGGCTACATTTTTGTGTCCGTCACATACAATAATGACATTTTTTCTGGAAATTTCTTTTGCTACTTAATATTGGGATTAAGTCCTATATATATACATATCTATATTAAGTGTAATTATTTGACACAAAGTAACTAAAATAAAAAGTTTCTTTGTTGACCTAATTAAGAATTGGCTTTATTTTTTTATATTACTTGTTTTACTCATAGAAACAAACAAATATAAGTATCTAAATTGTTTTTATTTTGACTAAAAAGATTTAAGCCTCAAAATGGAAAATTCTGGTGATTACAGAAATACAAGAAGAATAAAAAATCACAACATTTAATGAAAAATATTATATTTAAGAGTTTATCTCAAACTTTCGATCAAAACATGCATAAATTCGGAGAAATTACCGGAAATAACTCTCTGAAACTGGACTTTAGATGGTCACCCTTGTTAAGGAAGTTATTTTTTCTACGCACGATTAGATTCGGACTTATGAATTCTAATTTTCCCATCCTAGCGTAACATTTTCTTGAATTATGATGTTACTCAAGAGTAGACTGTAATGTTTATTGGCATTTCAAAGAATAGACCAAGGTACTCTCGAAAATCGATTGCAGTTTAAAAATCAGTCTGAATGTCTCTTTTTCTTTATTTTCATTGAATAAAACCCTGATGCATTGAATAACTGACCAGAAGGGATACAAGTGGCATAGAACAGCTGTTGACAGCAGGTAGGGAATGTATTCTCAGGTAAGTTTGATATAAAATTTATATTTAGATTTTATGTAGAAAATTTAAGCATCAATGAAATAATATATGATAAATGTTGAATTAATACTTTTCATTTATGCATTGAACTTCAACTTCCTTTCGTTTGTAGTCAATGATATGCTAGAGCATTTTATTTACACAATATGAAACTTCGGTTCGAATAATTGTAATTAGATATACATTTGATAAAAATAAATCATTTGTATTGTTTATATTTTTAGCAATTGTTCAAACCTTAGAAAATGATCTAGAATCAAGATTTAAAAAATTGTAGTCAACGCATTAAGTGTCTAACCTACTTTGTTCTATCTAATTCTATTTATATAGAAATATCTCTTACCTTTGACATACTAATAATCTGAGATTAGTGTAAAGTTGTGATATGATTACTTTTTGTTTTCAATGGCACTTGTCATTGAAAAGACCGCTGATCGCTATTTGTATTTAAATGTATTATTTTGTGATCTTCAGATTAAAATGTATTAAGAGAACATAACTTTTAAGAGAATATCGTGCTTCGTCAGTGCTTAATGTAACCTGAATTAAAATTGCATTGTCAATCAACATAATTGATATGGCGTGAACGAAGATTAGAAAGGCAGACATTGGTGAATAAAAAGGTTTGAAATTAAAGTATACTTTTATCATCGATAACAGTTATAGCACTAAACATGCTAAGGATCTGGGGTAAAATAATACTGGAGTTGCAAAATCATTTGGGCTCCTTTAATTCTCAAATTCTTCAGTAGCTATAGTTTAAAAAATGGCGAAGATTGTTTTAATATAATGAATGTCATGAAAATTGCAAGAAAATTTGCTTAATTGTACCCAATTACTGACAATAGGGGAAGATTCCAAATCATAAGAACATTAAAGGAAGTCACTATAATATTGAATGCAAATTATTTCAGATTCTTAAATATATATAAAGAAAATCAATGGCGAGAGTTAATTCTTAAGAATCCTAATTAAATTTTTACTTAAATTTAATTTCATTTGATTGGACCTTAATTAATTTTGTTTTTATTTATATCCGTAAATAAAAAATTGGTACAATTATGGTTCAATTAAAATCAATTAAGAGTGGACTTCAAACACTTTCCAAATTTGTGTTTTCATTATGTTTGTCGAAATTACTTTTATTTTCCCGCTAAAGAATCTTGAAATAAAACAAAATTAAGCGATATTAATTTTTCAGCGCAAATATAATAAAATAATTTCTTAAAATAGTATTATGTAAAATTCTCACATTCCTATGTTAATAGTTGTATTAACAAAGGAATTAATATTAGTATTTTAGTATTAGTATTAGCATACGAATTAGAATCAGCATATTATTTAGTATTTAGTATTTGTATTAGCATAGGAATTAGTATTAGTATAGTATTTAAAATTTTCTTGTTACGTGATTAGTTTCAACTTTAAATGACACATGATCTCAAAATTCCCAATTTTTAATTGTAGAAATAGGCTATAAATTAAATTTTTGGATCAATTTTTCCGTTTGATGCATTTTTAAAATTAATTAATCATATTTTCAGAATGACATTTCAATGTTATCTGTTAATTAAAATATCAATCTTTATCATAATTTATCGAAAAGAATGTGGAATTTATCATTACTTTGTAATAACATGATTTAATTTTTAACTGTAAATATAGGTCATAAATTAAATTATAAAGATTGGTTATAAATTAAACTGCAAATACAGCTTGATTCTAAATATATGTTATAAATTAATTTTTTTTTAATAAATTTGTCACAGACGATGCATTTTTTAAATAGAAACAAGATTTCATTTTTCGAGTGCAGTTTTGTTACATTAAGTGTTAATTAAAAAGTAGACGCACGGAATAAGTACCGAATTTATGATTTCTTTATAATAAATTGAATTTATTTGTCCCATAGGAAATTAAGAGAATAATGTTTTTAATTAAATAATTAAAAACATTTACTCTTAAATTCAATTAAATAGTTAAAAATGATGTATAATCATTTTTAGCAATTGCTTATTTTCATAATTTGTATGCTCATAGAGATACTCTACATACTTTCAATTATAAGATACTTACATATTTATTAATTTAATATTGCTCACTATTTTTAATATTGCTCACTATTTTTATAAGTAAAAAGTTGGAACCAGGCACTTTGATGCCTCAGAAGAGATAAAAGCTTGTAAATATCGTTTGGAATTTGAAATATTTCTGTTGTTTAATTAAGAATGATAGGAATAATGGTATTTATTTTCTTATCGGTGATGAATACATTCATTGAAATTTAAGGAGAAGCATAAATAGTATTTATTCTATTTTTATTATGCTATTATACAAATAAAATACTCATTTTTATGTATTAGATTTGTATATTCTTTTAGAATTGTAAAGCTTGGTGTTCTTTCAGAATTGTAATGAAAGAAACTCGTGATGTATTTTGTGATTCGTTTAATATTCGTTCACAATTCTTAAGTTTAATGTTAGAATATGAGATTAAAATATTTTCTTTTAAAATTGATTAAACATAAAAACTATATTTACACCATAAAATCTTTAATATAGTTGAAAAGACAATTTTTTGAAAACTAAGATGGTGCAAAATTATTTGTAATATAATATTTTCAGAAATTACTGTAAAAAACTCTAAACTTTTATTAAATGTTTAGTTAAAATTTAAAACTTTCAGAATGATTCCAATAAACGCTCCCACACACTCTCTAATAAAACTATTACTTCAAAGAAAGACTTGCATTGCATTTATATACAATTGCTACTAAACATTAATGTCTAACTGAATTTAACATCTTTACTGAATCTTTTGTATCTCTTTGGCAGGATATTTGGCGATTAAATCATGGCTAATAGATGCGGTAAAGAGATCTGAAAATATTTTTATACTTTAGATAATTTTATCATGCTTTTAACTTTCGCGTAAGTGCAAGAAATATGGTGTTGAATTTTAATCGGAATCGGATGAGCGGTACGGCAGCCTATAAGAAACATACAGACAAACATTCATTTTTATTTATATGATTTAATTATCTCTCTTTCCAAAAGTGCGTGTGTGTATGTGCAATAAATCCGTTTTATTCTAACGCTTAAAAATGTACTACCATTGTTTTTCTCTATGCTTGAGATTGATCCCTATATTGATTTATCTCTTTATTAGTTTTTTAAAGAGACCTAATAACCCCTTTTTGCTGGGACTACCCGTTTTGGAAACTATGTGCCTTCTATTTAAGTCAATCATTCTATTATCTGATGCTTGTAGAAAACATAAAGGACTTTTAAGTATCTAAAATAGCTTCTAAATATTTGTTCCCTCCATTAAAATTATATACTTTAAGAAAAAAAGTTTTTTTTTGGGGGGGGGGGGATTTTAATATGTGTAATTTTATATGAAATATTTTTATTTTTCAACTCACTATTACTTACACTTATCTCAAATTTTGTCAAATATTATTAATAACTGCTTGTATTCAAGGAAGTCTTAGAATTTACGATATTAATGGGGGTTTTTTTGTTTATTTTTTAAATAAATTATTTAGGATCGAGTTTAATTTGCTTTAAAAGAAACTTTCAGTGAGGAAAAAAATGCTCTATAACTACTTCTTTAATTAATGGAAATCAGTTTTGCACTTCTTTTAAATTTAAATATTTAAATTTGGACGCTCTTTTTAGCTTAGTTAAGAGCATCGAAAGTTTTTAAAAACTTTAATTAGAATTCTTAAAGGAACAAAGATTTTTAAAAGTCAGGTTTTTTTAAAGATAATGGCCATTAGAAAATATTTGGAGAGTAAATTTTGCTCCATTTTCCTAAAAAAAAGAGGTTGATTAAATATTAAAAGGACCTGAACCCTCAAAATATGTGTAAAAAAATAAAGCTACTATACCAATTTTAATTAGTTACTCCTACGTTGCACTCTAAACATCCATTCTCATTAATTACTGTGTTTAATCGAACATCTAATTAATTCAAATGTTAATTAGCAGTCATTTTATTTTAAATTCAATTCGTTGTTAAAGATAAAGTAAACAAAATTCTCTGAATTAAAAAGAAGAAGAATGTAATATTAGTTTACATAAAAATAATTATTTTCATATACAACATTTAATTTTAGTTAATTGAAACTAATCAGCTTTCTTCACTAATAAAAATTGCAAAATAGAATAAAAATTAAAAATGCCTCTATTGATTCAAAAATTGAATTTATAAAAAGGCAAAAGTAAGATGTCTAAATTTACCTTTCAAATTTAAAAATGTTAAATATGCATTAAAGAATTGTTTATATAATTAGATTAATACTAATTAATTCACTTCATAAGAAATAAGTGGCTATTGAATTAGACTGAATGTTAATCTCTTCTAATAACAAAAAAACAACTATCTCTATCTTTCCAGTGTGTGTGTATGTATACGTGAGTGCACGAGTGTATGTGTATGTCATATACTATATTTTTGAAGGTGAGAAATCGTATTTCAGATCCATTTTGTTAGAAATTTAATTAGAAGTTTTATTAATTATATATAGAACTAAAGTTTGCAGTTCCACCGCAGTAACTTTCAGAAATATTTCATTCTGCTTTTTAAACAAAAAAAAAATCCAATTTTAAAAAAACTTTTGCCTTTTAACTGGTATATTTGGTTTCATGGATGTTTTTTCAATATTCTTTCGCAAAAGAATTTTTTTTTAAGTATTACTATTTTAACCTTTTAAGAGCGTGAGTTGTAAAAATGTTTGAAACCAAATCAATGTGATTAATAGATTCTGTAGACATCGATTTTTCAATCAAAATTTTTTTATAATATTCCTCCTACCACAGGGGATAGTTTTTTTGTTTGAGGATACCACCTTTCAGACAGTCTCTGTGTAAGAAATTATTTCGAAATAATTGTACAAATTTTTTATGATAATACCATTAATTTAGAATATTTTAGGTTAATAAATATCTTTATTTATGTTTTAGGTAATTTAAGCGTTTAAAATATTAAAAATACATTTCATGACGCATTTATTACGAAATTTCTAAATTATATCTTATATATATATATAAATAATAGAAATAGAAATCATTGCATTTTAATACAAAATAACAATTAAGGAAAAAAATTATCTAAATGAAATAGCAAAATTATGAATTTTCAATAATAAATTGATAAATGTCAAATAAAAAGCAAAACAAATACAAAAATAAGAATAGCTTATTATTTGGCATGGAATATTTCCAAACATGTAAGACTGTCTTTTTATCTAACACACAATGGTACACTGTATGTTTTGCGCATTGTTTTTGTTTTAAGCACATTATTTTTGTAACTGTGCAAAGCACACCTATACTTTTCGGCATTTTATTTTCATAATTTTTAAATGAAAATACAATAATAATAAAGAAATAGGGCTATACAAACATAAAAAATTTACAGGAAAAAAATTGCAAAAAATTTTAGATGGTTTTTCTCCCAAAATAAACAATTTCCATCACCAACCCCAAATAAATCTGCTTCGCACCTTTCTCTGAAAAGTTATAACTATTTCGTGGATACGAGAGATGGCAAAATAGCATAAAAGCGAACAAAGAAACAGATTCTCTAATAGGGTGATGTCACCATACAAGAACACCTAGAAATAAACCACTTTGGTTCGTTCTTAAATTCAGTAGAAGTTTTAAAAAACTGTGATTTAAAACCTCATAAATACTGTTTGAAAGTGGGAGATTAATTTTGATAAAATTTCAATTCTCATGAACTCAAAAAAAAATTCTCATATTTCAAGCAAGAAATCGAAGAAATTTTTAACATAAAATTAATACTAAAAAAATTTATAAAATTACTCGGGCTGCTATCTGTTTAGTAGAAAAGAAACCATTTGTACTTTTTAAAGAATTTTTTAATTTTAAAACCAAGAGATTTTTTTAAAGAATTTTTTTAATTGATGTCCTCTTTTGTGATCACTGCTCCTGAAAGACATCAATAAGAAAGTCAAAATTTCAAAAAGATAATCGCCATCAGTTACTTAAAAACAAAAACAAGTGATGAATTTAAAACTAGTCGCTTTATATTAGCAAAAAAATATTTTAATACCTTAAAAAAAGCACTCATTTTATAAGAATCATTCCAAAATTATATGATTATCTGTTAAAAATGGGAAAAAGAATTATAATATTTCCCGTATATATAATATTTCTAACCATATACGTAATCATTGCAGACACGTGCCATCGTACTCATCTTCGTACTTATCGGAAGTTCAATTGCAAATCTCCTGTTAGAAGGAAAAGGCACAGATGAAATATCCGGTTACATCTTCTCCCCGATTATTGGACTTTCGAAAATTCAGCTTTCCAGAAAATTTCGTCGCCAGGTGAACTGGCACGTTCCGGTTGTTCCTTACATCGAAACCAAGGAGGAACTGAGTCCGATTAGCGAGAATTATTTCGAAATCGATGAGGATGAGGATGACGGAATCGTAGGCACCGGCCATAAATCTTAAGGTATTATATATTTCGTCTTGATGTTTTTATATTTCATCTAGTGAGAACATGATGTGGTATTGGTTTGAGGTTTTTCAATCTTTAAAATACGTAGGCAACAAATTGCTGAAGCCTCGAAATGCGTAAATAAAAAATTGGCGATTTATCGCATTTGAGGCATAGGTTTTCGCTTTTTATGTTATTAGAAAATAATGCAGAAGGTTGTCACATTTGGCGACTTATCGCATTTGAGGCATAGGTTTTCGCTTTTTATGTTATTAGAAAATAATGCAGAAGGTTGTCATATTTGGCGATTTATAGCCAACTAAAATTTTAATTTTATTTCCAAATTATTTATTCCCCGAATTCTTAAAAATGTTGTTAAATAATTTAAATCATTAAGCCTGTTTAAACAGGTTTGGAACAATCACGAGACTATCAAATTACGCATGCGTCGATATTTAGAAAAAGATCGGAGTTTAGGTAAGCATTGTAGACAACTTCTCAGGAATCCCAGAAACTTTGGCAGTGTTGGGATTTTTTTTTCCGCATTACTTTCAAATTTATCTGTATATTTACTTTGGATTGATTTATAAGAACCATAAATTTAAAGTTATTTCTATTAAAATCAAATCCTCTGTAGTTCATAAAATCAATCTTGTGTTTTCTCCCATGTTTTCAAATTCGCATAAAGTGTTATCAAACTTTTTTTAATATTTGAGTAATTGACTCACAGTTCATACAGTCGATACTGCTACGTACAGTGGTGACGGGTTTGTCGGCTGTACACAAAAAGAATGACTCATGACTCGGAAATTGCTTATCTTATTATATTATATAGATTATCTCACAAACTTTTTTGTTATTCTAGTAACTTTTTAAAAAATTATTTTGAAATTCTTATATATGAGAGACACTGGAAATTTTACTCTTTAATGTGACATAAGATTTGTTACAATTTAACTTTAGTATGTTAAAAGGACATTTTTAATAAATTAAAAGGTTTAACATTTTTTATATTATATAGATTCAGTCATAAACTTTTTTAAAATTATTTTACGGATTTTTTTCAAAATTATTTTACTGATTTTTTCAAAATTATTTTAAATTCTTATGTATGAGAGACATTGGAAATTTTACTCTATAAAGTGACTTTAGATTTGTAACAATTTAATATTGTCATCAGATTTACTATAATAAAAGGACTTAAATAGATAGTAAATTAATAATAATGGAAAAATAGAAAGTTTTTGAAGAAGATGGTGGGGAAAGTGAAGCTTCTTAACCTTGCATTTTTTAAAGAAATTATGCAGAAACAGACCCATCCTTGCACGTGCAAAATTAGATGATTGAAATGAAATTTTTTTCATGCATACACTAAAATCCTTCTTTTTTCAGGATCAGATAAAAACCTAGGACTTGGACTGAAATGAAACTCGATGTTTTTTGTTGATGCTGTAAACTAAATATTTGTCAAATAAAAGAAAATAGAAGAAGTTTTGAGTTTTTAATTTTTATCACGCATTGAAAATTAAAATGTGGCTTTTGAAAGTTTTAATAACATAAGAATTCTTTCTTTGATTTTAAGATGTTAATTAATACTCTGATTTTTATTTAAAATACAGCAACTAGAATTTGCAAAAATATTTTCGAATTTTATGAATGTTTAATTACTATTTCATTTCTTTAAAATATGATTTTCTAATTTCTATTCTCTGAAATCTTTACTAAAATATATAGTTTCTTTCGATAAACTCTTCATAAAATACATGCTTAGAAATATAACTACTGTATAAAAATTCAAGTAATTCTTTGAATGAATATGTCTTTTAGAATAAATGTAATATTTGAATAATATTATTCTTAAAAAAATGAATCCGTCTCCAAGATAATAAATATCATATTTACATTTAATTTAAACTTATCTTTTTTTCAAAGTGACACATTTTATCATTCAAATTATCAGAGGAAATGATAAGTTTCGAATATAGAGGTTGGAGAAAGATCTCTATATCTGTACTTATCTTATTTGAATCTCATTGCCATACTTAATAATAAAAAGATATAAAATTGCGAATTTTAGAAAACATCTAAGCAAAATTCAAGATTTTTTTTGGTAATTCGGAGCTTTTGCTAAAAAAACGGCTAAGTGCATTGCCTTCCTCACAATTTATTGAATGGCTATACATCTGTAGTAATAATGGTTAAATGCTTACTTAGCTCGTAGTTTAAAAATAGTAGCAGTAATATCAAGAATGAGCTTCGATAAAAAGATAAAAACAAAATCTTTACTAATAAATCATAATCGCATGAGCAATCAGCATAAGCGAGTAAGAAAGTAAAAAATATTTCGTGATTGGCGACACAACCTTTATATAGTCAAGAATTGGTTCATTTCAGCTCATTTCTTAGACTGATACTTGATATATTATCACTGACACAGTAATTATCCAATAACATTCTTAGAATCTTATGAGCAGTTGTCAAAGCATGTTTCTTTTTCTTCTTTTTGCTTCCCTCAAACCCCCGAGGGGAGGGGGATGCACCTTGCAATTGAGGATCATATGCTTCCGGCTTGGTGGTTGGATCTAGTCAACACGATGGGTGGACTAAAGGGGGGGGGACTCCTCAATGACAGAGCGTCATTCATACGGAGAGGGTTGTACCGTGTCAGTGATGACCCTTAGGATTCAACCAGAGTACTCGCCAGTGTTGCTGTAGCGACGAGTCGGTCATTCAGTGTTTATTTCAGAGTGCCTTCAGGCGGGACGGAGAATCAGTAATATGGCTTTTGCTTTCCTCAATGAGAACAAATGAATTCATTAAACCTTTCATAGAGAAAGAGAGGGAAAACACAAGCAGGGCGAATAAAAACAAACATGTTGTCGTGAGGAGTTTAAAATCATAATGACTTCATGCCATGATTGTAAATTTGCTGTACTGGTATATTATTATATTGTAGTACAGATATATTATTAGCAGCATATTACAGTTACAGATATAATATTTTGATAGATAAAAATGAGCGCATTAAAACAATTTCTTTAAATTTTAATTAATTGAAAATTAAGAGAAATTTGTTGAATATTATTGTTCAAAAATAATTTTTGCACCATTTTAAATATTAAAAAATATATATTTTGTTTTCAATCATAATATCCATACAATTTTTATTTATTATTTTTTGCATAATTTTTGTAATAATTTTTAGTAATTCAAACTTTATTCATTGTTTCATGAAATATTAACAGCATGATATTTTTTGGAGACAAAAGATGTTGCTTTATATTTTCCATAAAAACTGTTTAAATGAAAAATCGGAAAAGGAAATTACATCACTGTAAAAAACAACAACAGGCAGTTGGAAATATAAACGCTCAGGAAGTTAAATTTTTAATTAACATTTGGTACAATGAGTTAATTTTAATTTCATAGATTTTTTTGCAATCTTTTTATGCAAATATTTAAAAACATAACGATTTTTGGAGATACCTTGTTGATAAAAATACACACAAAAAATATGAGCCAAGCCATAAAATACAGGAGCATAGATTCTAGGAAAAAGTTTTTTTTTCTCCCAAAGCAAAGGATTCAGAATAAGGATGTCAGAACTGTTCGTCTCCAATTAGCCAAGCCTCGCATTCCTCCCAGCAACAAAATAAACTATAGGAAGGTTTCTTCCCCTTAACACAATTAGTTAGTAGCTGGACACACAAATGCAATGAATCCAATATAATGCAATCGTGGTGTACATGGTACAGAAGTCTCCAATCTAAGTGCTACTATTTTTTTCCATTGCTAGATTACATAGTAACAAAATGGAAATTGATTGACTCTAAAGCAATGTCAAATCACTATGTAATTGTATCTTATTTTAGTAGAATATTAATATACATACTTTCATATACGTATTAGAATCATGTAACAATGGCATTTCTTATTAGTTGATCTTAATTCTAAGTCTATTCTATAGCTAGATCAAGTGACTACTTTATACTAGCCACCTTTGAACAGCAAATGGTTCGCCTGGAATATTACTTTTGTTTAATTTGAATCTTAATTTTCAAGAATTTCTCAACAAAATATTTTGAATCATCAAGCTATAAGAAACATTAAAGAATATTTAGTACATATTTTCCAAATACTTATTTTACTTCTCACAGATGTTATTTTTGTTGTGTATTTGAAGCTTCCAAGAGGAGCAGTCATATGATGTCATGGTGTTACTAAAATCATAAGTAGGTAGCTGTTCAGTTTAGAATTGCTTCTTGCCTTTCTCAATAATGCAATTTCCCATTTTAAGTTTAAATATAAATTGCGAAGATAATGAGCAGAACTTTTATTCTGTAGCTTTCAAAAATGGAGTAAGATCAAGCAAAGAAAGATTTGATGAAGCAACGGGCCACTGCAACAAAGAATTTTATTGTTGAATTCACCCAAAAAATACATTTTACAAATTATCAAGATTGAGAGGAAAAATTTATGGTTATTAAATCGGCATCATAGCAAAATAAAATGCTTTAAATTTCCGAATGGTAATTTAAAATCACTCTTTAAAAATCAGTTGGGGGCAATAACAATTTCGGGGCTTGTCGTGGTTGAAATCAAAATCTTAATTAATTTTCATTTGAATTATTTTTAATCACTCCGGAATAAACTGTTCACTCTCGGTAAACAATATTTGTGTCAAATGTGTGTCTTGGTTAAATGGCCAAGTCCTGTAAATGATCAACATAAGTCCCGCTAAACAATATTTGTGCCAATGTCTGTCTTGGTTAAAGTTCCCTGTAAAGGATAAACATAAATACATATTCTCTTTTTTATTTGTAGCGAATATTTCGTTCAGATGGAATAGAGGCACTAGAAAGGTCATTCATAAATTATCATGGAGTTTTAAAATCTATCTTGAATCTAATATAAGCTAAAACACTTTTAATCAAAATGACAAGACATAAGCGTTAGACTAAAGTTATCACTTTTGTCTAATTGTTATGTTACAGGGCTACAATCTAAAAGGTAACAAATTATTTGCCGATTCAATCTCACTTACCTCATTGGTGGCCTCGAAACGATGAATCTTGAACCTTCAAACAGCTGTCTGTTTGCAACAAACGCAAGCAACGCAAAATCAGCAAACTCTCTCTGTCAACAACCAAAAGTTGTCAGACTGACTTGGTGCAGCAGCAACAACTGTCATGCTCGCCACAACCTTTCAAGCTACAGTAGCTTTCATCTCTTCTCTGACTCACTGGGGGGGAGGGGTATTATGGTGGTATCTTAATAAGCCAATAACCGTCACTGGACATCAGTGATCATTTTTGTCCAGTGATTATGATACGCGAGTATAAACCAAAAGGATCCAATTTCTATTCTGACTGAATCCTTCTTACCACAAGACGTTAATCGAAAAATGTGCAAGTGAAAAACGGATATTTTAAAGAAAAAAATTTATATCTATTTACATTTTAAGATACTCTTACTATTCAATTAATAACTGTGAAAGAATACTATTTTATAGCATCTATGCAGCTACAAGCACCGAACTAACTGCGATTTAAATAAAGTAAATAACTGTTTCACATACATACACTATTTTCTTTTCCTACAAATATTTTTTACTTTTACATATATAAAAACGCGAATTTTTTTGTTTTGTTTATTTTTTAAAAATAAATATGCAGTTTAAGGTGATCTAAAAACCGATTTGTACACATACTCTTCAAAACAAGAGAAATTCGTCTAAAATACACATAAACTCCAGTTTTTATTTTTTTAAATTAATAATAGTATTACGACAGAATATCCCTCTTTAAGGAAAAATCCCATTTAATACAAAAATATGTTTATTTAATCCACAAAATGTTACCCAAAATCAATCAATAAAAAACACATTTCAATATTACACGAAATTTGCACCACCTAATACCTGTCTATCAGGCTTACATCTTTAATATTTTAGAAAAATAAATATCATATCCGAAACATACATTTATTGTAGCAACCTTTTCTGGGTCAAACAAATACAAGAAAAGAATTGAACCCCAATCTTCTGAATGTGGATACAAGAAACCTTAACTATCCGAGTTCTCCAAAAGCAGAGGATTTCTAGAAACCTATAGCAGCCATTTGAAGCATTCGAATACTCTGATGACCTGGATTTCATATAAGCTTCTATAATGAAACTTTTGAAACGCAACTCTCCAGCTAAGCTGTTTGTTGGAGTACATTATAAAGCTTTCTTTCAGGCTGCAATTTTGATTTGGAACATTTTTTTTTAAGATTTCAAATCCTTTATTTATTCCCGAAGTTTTCTCAGAAATGACTTTTATGATGATTTATAATACTTATGGAATGTTTCTATGGGCTATCATTAGATTTTACTTTTGGTTTTTTTTAATTAAAAAATTCGATTTGGCTGTGATTAAGAGTGTTTAAAATTATAAATAGATTGAGTTTAAAACAATGTCTGTGCATCTAATTCACAAAACAACTGACATACGTTTTGCTTAATTTTAAAACAGGATTTTTGTCGTAAAACATAGTTTATATTGAAATAATAGTTTTAACAATTTATATATATATATTGTGAGCATCACGTATGTGTAATTTAAAATCTACCGTCTAAAATGATAATGATGTTTTATATAGTGAGTAGCTGAAAGAAATTTTAATCAAATCTTTTATGTATAACTTGATATTTATTTTTCATTCAAAACGTTGTTTGTTAGCATCAAAAATGTCCCTATTATATTAGCCTTGCACTTGTTCTGTTGATCATTTAAAAATTTCCATTATACTATCATCATTTAAAAAATTTGGATCATCAAATTCCATATATTCTGCTCAAATTCTGCCATTATTAGGCTTTATTGAGAACTAAATATTCCCCATAGAGAACTGAAATTTCAGACAAAAGACGCCATCTCAGATCTGTTCATATTGATATTAGATTGCCTTTCAAAGTAACGAATCTCGTTCGAAAACTTTGCCCGTATTACTTCATAGTAGGATATTCATCAAATAAATGAAGGTAAATTGTTATATTTGGTATGAGTTTTTCTTAAAATGTTCAAAACTAATTATATTTTTGAATATTTGCATAAGAAAAATTAAAAAATACATGTGGTACAAAATTGTGTCTGTTAGGGGGTAATTTAAAAAAAAATGGGAAAAGGAAGTGGATAAATTTATGGATATAATTTATGGAATAAAAGAATTTATGGATAAAAAAAGGTATAAAGCAAAAATCTTCTTGATGCTGGAGGTGTTTTTTCGAGTTATTTGCTTAACATTTTGAAGATAGTTTAAGAAATATATAATCTAGTTCTTGAGTTAAAAGATAAGCTGTAATTATATCCCATCTTATATATTGTGTTTCGACAAATAGAAAACACAAATTTCTCAATATTTTTCACATCGTGGGGTACCAAAGCAATTATAGGTTTTTTCTACGTTAATAGATTACTTATTATCTAGTTAGAAACTGCGGAGTCTATTGAGAAATTTTTATACAAATTTTAATAATATATATGCATCAAATTTTAAATAATGAGGATTTTCAAAAGACAATTCTATCAAAAGTTAGAACATGGGAAAGTAATATCTAAAGTGGAATTAAAATATGCATAAATGCAAATATAAAAATCATTGTAACGCCCGCCGGAGTGTGCCATCTTCATAAACGGAACCAGAGAAAACCCTCATCATCGCTAGAAAGTCTATGGTACAAAACAGTTCTTAATAATCCATCTTCTAAAAATAGAATCATAAACATGATTAGATTCCTAATTGATTAAGGAGAGCTGCTTCAATTAGATTAAGTCTATTATTTTCTTAGGACACCATTTAATACAGCTCGCACTTTATTCATAATATACTTTTCACACACACTCGAAAGTAACTAATATTTATAGCCCTATATTTTTTATTTCATACTGCAAATTATAATGTTCATTCATCCAGTTTTATTGTACTCAAGATATTTTTCATTCAACATTTATCATTTTTTCTTATGTTGTATTTATATATATTTGGCCATTTGTCTGCATCTTTCACATTAATTGTTGTGTATTATTTTTTGTGTAATAAAGTCCACCTACATCTATACCAAACAGAAAAGGGGCCACACGAGCTCTGGAAACGAGGTGTGGTGCGGTGTTAAGTGTTAAGAGTGCCATCCTCTTATGAGCTAGATGTCACACTCTGGGTGTTCAGGGGTCTTTACCCTCAGCAGCTACTAGACCCACTTTCCGTAGAAACATGGGCACGACATCATCATTATAATGTCCCAAAACACTAGCTTATAAACAAAATTCTAACGGTTTCAAGGTCATAGAATTCTCTTCAGATTGCAAATGATCAAAATAGCAGAATCAATGTTTATAAACAGGGATTGAGGAAAATTAATGGAGAGGATCTCGACCGAGTTAGTGATGTGATCATGCAGTCTGAAAAGAAGGTAAAAATGCTGGATGGCATGAAATGTTCTTTTCCCCACAGTTTCCTGGGCATTCAAAACAGAAAGATAATTCAAATTGTGTAATAATTTTCTCATAACTTGTAAATTTTGCTCGAAAATTTTGTTCGTGGTTGTAGTTTTTTAGAAATTA
>JAPMOQ010001131.1:6052752-6070942 GCA_026543055.1 Argiope trifasciata | reverse complement strand
TCTAACATCTAGATATTTATTTATTTTTAAATTTCTACAATGAAGTGGTTTATTCTTGTAAGGTAATCATTATATAATTTGAATTATCTTTTTGTCTCCAATAGTAAGGAATTGAACATTTCAACCATCTACTCTTCACTTTTTATTTGATGACCCTTCTCAATTCACTCGGTCTATAATGTATTATTCGCGTCTTCAAATCGATTCAAAATTACTCTAATTATCGTGCTCACAGTATAGCATTGTAAAGACATCTAGAAAGCACCAAATGTCATTTCAAAGGCTGTGTTTTAAACATATTCGGTTTGCACTACAATGATTTGTACTTAATGATGAGAATGATGATATTCAATGATACTTGATAAAATAAGAATATCAATTTCTCGAAATGATTTTAAGAATCGTTGGAATATTGATTTTAATCATTAGTTATTAATCGTTTTTAAATAATGATGATAAAATGATAATTAAATAATGATAATCCCGATTCGTAGAAAAATTAAATAATTTCAAAATATTAATACCATTATTTTTTAGGAAAGGGAAAAAGAGAAATAAAATAATTTTTAATAGCATCGATAATTTATTAAAACCTAGATTTTTAGCTAATTGTTTTACAACATTCACCATAATTTGTATCTATCATAATTTGAAGAAATTTTATTGATTAGTTTGATCATAAGCACAAATTATTCTTGAATTTCACATATTATTGTGCATTTATCATTTCAATCATAATTTTTATATTTTTTGATAAATCATTATTTAGTTTTTGCATAACACTCAACCATTTCAATCAAAGTTGCAAAACAACAAAGTCGTAATTTTGACAACATTTCCTTTTCTGATGTTAATTTCGCTAAGACCTGTAAGAAAACTATTCATAATGAATATACTCATTTAAGTTTTAATTAGTGTAATTTATATTATTAAAATTGTTTAAAATTCTTAGTAAGATAATTTATTAAAAATTCGACAACATATAAAATTATTAGTTACTGATAAACATAACTGATTTTTATTGTAATTATTAGTTACTATAAAAATCCATAATTTTTGCATATTTGAAAGGCTTTTCTTTAAGTTTCATTTAAGTTCTAACAGTGATG
The DNA here is from genome assembly GCA_026543055.1 of Argiope trifasciata. Classification (NCBI taxonomy): domain Eukaryota; kingdom Metazoa; phylum Arthropoda; class Arachnida; order Araneae; family Araneidae; genus Argiope; species Argiope trifasciata. The sequence goes on along the minus strand of JAPMOQ010001131.1, from coordinate 6,069,833 downwards.
AGAAATCGAATAATGTAACAGCTAATCTTCAATATACTCTTTGAAAGTTAAATCAAGCATACATTGCTTCCTTTCCCATGTTTTTAAATTTATACAGTAGATGGCGCCACAAAACAAAAACGAAATCGGTAGCTCTGCTGCTCAGCTTTTAGAGAAAGTATACACCTAAAAGGTAAATCAAAAATAATAAACTGCGTGACTAACAGTAAAATAAGAAATTGCAAACTACAGACCTAACAGTTCATTTGAAAGTGATAAGTTGCATGAAAGCTCAAAAAACATCAAAATTGCATTTAGTATTCTTAATATATATTCGTTTTAGTATTTTACAGTACTATAAAATTATAACATTTAATATCTTTCTCATGTAAGATAAATATAGATTTTACTTTTCAGAAATGTAGTTCATTTAAATTTCACTCAAATATAAAAAATATAACTCTATGATATAATTATACATAGATAAACATATTATATACGTATTTTCTCCAAGATAATCACTGAATCTTCCTGAATATTCAGCTTTCACTTTTTGAAACATTAAAACTTCAAAGAAAGAGTTCGTGATTTCATTTTCCAATAAACATTATAGTACAAAAATCATATGAAATCCCCAAACCCTAAAATAGGATAAAGACAGAACATCAACCTTCTTTTTGATGCTCATTGTACGTATTTTTTCGAATATAGTTTTCTACGTATTTCTTCGTTTCATAGCATCAAATATTGTTTGAAATTAATTTGGAACTATACCTGTTGCTATAAAATTAATTTGAAATTTTTTCTGTCAACTCATCATAGACTTCTCGTTAAGAGTTATGTGTTTTGTAATACAGTTTTACAAAAAAAAATCAAGTTTGTAATTTGTACACTTTTTTTGCCCGTTTATAGTTAAGTTGTCACGATTACTCAAAATACAGTTTTAATAATATCACACAGAAAATTTCTCTAATTACATTAATTCTTTCTCTCACTGAAGGAGGGCTATTTCAATAATGAGTATGAGAAATTTCGGGCGTTGGGGGTGGGGGTCTCGTCATCCGGCTGAGTATAGAAATGATGGAGGTCAGCTACCTCCTACCGATGACGGAACGTGCATCTTAAGGGAAGGGTTGTAGCGTGGCCGGTGATGGCCTTGTAATTCAATTCTAATTCTCATCAATGCTGTCGTGGCGGTCCTGTCATTCCGATGTATTCTGTTTCCTTAGGGCGTGTTGGAATGATAAACGTGTGATTGAGTAATCACTTAAGTAATTACTTAATTATTTGATTAAACACATGCATGAAAAATTGTAGGTTGATCCTTTGATAAATTTATTCAGAAATTTGATACGGTTCTATATTTTGGATATTAAAACCGCATATCAATTTTTTTTCGGTTAGACGATTAAATTTCTCTTATCTATTAAAGTTCACTTGTATTTGAATAACCAGACAAACAAACTTCGATTTAATTGAGCTTCCTACAAAATTTGATTAAAAAAATCAATGAATGTGATGCTAATTCATATGGTAAAGTGCATCCTTTTAATTAAAACATTTTTTAAATATCATGTTTACAAACAGATTAAAATAATTTCATAAATTTTTTTCGGGGGCTCAAAAAGGTTTGAAATGTAAAGACTTCTCAAAATTTGACGATCAAATATTTTCTCTTTATACGAAAAAAAGACCTGAATATGCTTCCCAAATTCCAATTATAAATCTGTCTTCAATGGTAAAAAAAAGTCCAAACTCATATTGTTCGATATTTGACAACATTTATAATAATCAATTTATATTGAAATAACGCGTAAGAAATTTGACTCAAAAACATAAGGCTTATTTAAAATAATGTTATTTTTTAAAAAAAGATTGTTTTCATTAATATTTACAGGTTATTTCTAAAAAAAGGGTTACAGTGCTTCTATCTTATAAAACTACGCAAATAAAATTCACCAGATTTTGTAAAAATCGCACGCCAAATTTTAATACAAAAGTACCTCATGAATCGGGAAGTTTTATTTGATCACCAGTATTACATAATCCTGGCAGTAAACTCTTAAAAGGAAATCAATTTCAATTATAATAGTGTATCAGCATGTTCAGCTCAAATCCATGAACTGCACGTTAACAATGCTCTTTTGTCATTAACAGTACAAAATTCAAAAAAAAAAAAAGATTTAAAAATGATTCTGATGAAAACATAAAAACTTATTGTATTTCTGTTTGAATCAGATTTTAATATCTGCTTTGTGTTGGTAAAATTCTATGAAATTTAACAATGCAGTTACAATCATATTGCATCATAATGCAAAGTATGAATTGATCGATACATTTATTTATTATAACAAAGAAGGAAATATCTGAAAAGCTTAAGCAATGGTTCACATGTTCCACGTTGAATAAAAATAGATTAGTGTTCGATCAATCGCGACATTCTCTTTCAGTTTTAACTGATTGGATGGGTAAAATCTTAGAATGTATCTTATATATCTATATAAATAAAAATAAATATTTGTTTGAATGTTTCTTCTTTTCCTCGACCATTCAGCCGATTACGATAAAATTAGACAGCTTATTGTTTACATCGATGGGATGGTAAGAGGCATAGTACAATTATCTAAAAAATTCGAATATCAACCACTTCAATTTATCAAGGATTAATCTCCAAATAACAATAGATTCCGGAGACAATAGATTCCGTAGAAATTCTAAATACGTTATGGGTTAATATTTTGTATTTATAATTCGCAAATGTCATGCAAGTCATTCTTAGAGGTAACAACTTTATTACAGATTATGGGATAAAGTTTTGTGGAAACCAATATTGGTGGGTTTTAAAATTTAATTAAATGTTAACGTTTTTCGTAGTAACCACTAAAAATCTTGCAGTACAAATAATTTTGCAACATCTTAATTTTCAAAAATTATCTTTTCAACTACATTGACTATTTTATGGTATAAATATGTTTTCTATGCTTAATCAATTTTAAAAGAAAACATTTCAGTCCCATTTTCTAAAATTAAATTTGAGAATTCTGAGGGAATACGAAACGAATCACAAGATGCAAATAAAAAGTTTCTTTCATTACCGTTCTGAAAGAACATTGAGTTTTATAATTCTAAAAGAATACACAAATCTAATACATATAAATGAATATTTGTGTTCGTATTTTATATACTGTCGTACCGTTCATCTTATTTCGATAAAACATTGCCAAATTACTGATTGATTACACTTAGTATTATTTTTTTTCGGCGGTAGTAACGCGCCAGGTTACCAGCTAGTTAATGATGTAACCGTAATGTAACCGTAACTGTTCCTCGGCCCTCTATCGGTCGTTACGATGAACAATCAGTCCATGTCTTGGAAGCGAACGTAAAGCATGATGTAATCCCCGAGTATTATTTTTATGCATACATTGAAGTGACAAAAGTCATGGGATGACTGTTAATATCGTGTCGGTCCTCCTTTTGCCCGGCGAAGTGCAACAACTCGACGTGTGATGGAGACCACAAGTCGTTGGAAGTCCTCTGCAGGAATATTGAGCCATGCTGTCTGTATAGACGTCCATAATTGTGAAAATGTGGATGGTGCAGGAGTTTGGGCACGAACGGATCTTTCGATGATGTCCCATAAATGCTCGATGGGATTCATATCGGGCGATCTAGGTGGCCAGATCATGCGCTGGAATTGTCCAGAATGTTCTTCAAACCAATCGCGAACAGTTCTGGCCCGGTGACAGGGCGCATTGTCATCCATAAAAATCCCATCGTTGTGTAGGTACGTGAAGTCCATGAATGGCTGCAAGTGATCTGCAAGCAGCTGAACATAACCATTTCCAGTCAATGATCGGTTCAGTTGCACCAGAGGACCGAGCCCATGCCATGTAAAAACCGCCCACACCATTATGCAGCCGTCACCAGCTTGAACAGTGCCTTGCTGACAGTTTGGGTCCATGGCTTCGTGGGGTCTGCGCCACACTCGAACTCTACCATCAGCTCGTAACAACTGAAATCGTGACTCATCTGACCACGCCACGGTTTTCCACTGGTCTAGGGACCAGTCGATATGCTCACGAGCCCAGGAGAGTCGCTGCAGGCGATGTCGTGCTTTCAGTAAAGGCACTCGAGTCGGTCTTCTGCTGTCATAGCCCAAGGAAGACAAATTTCGCCGCACTGTCCTATCGGACGCATCCCTCGTAAGTACCACATTGATTCCTGCAGTTATTTGACGAAGTGTTGCGTGTCTATTAACATTGACCATTCTACACAGACGTCGGCGGTCTCGGTCGTTAAGTGCAGGTGGTCGCCCACTGCGCTGTCCATGATGGTATGCGATGCCTGAAATTTCATACTCTCGGCACACTCTTGATACTGTGGATCTCGGAATGTTGAATTCACTAACGATATCCGCAATGGAATGATCCATGCGTCTAGCTCCAACTAACATTCCACGTTCAAAGTCTGTTAATTCTCGTCGTGCCGCCATAAATCACGAAAAACCTGTTCACATGAATAACTTGAACACAAGTGAAAGCTCAGGAAAACGAACTGCGCATTTATACTTTTTCGCTGCGATACTACTGCCATCTGTATATTTGCATATTGCTATCCCATGACTTTTGTCACTTCAGTGTATATGTTAAATGTTATTGTCCTCAATAGTTTTGTCCCCTTGTAAATTATGTCCTTTAATATCATTAAATGTATTTTTAACTAAATTTCATGATTTATTGATTTTAATAGTCTATCCTGACAGAGTTAGACTTTTGGCGCCCTTTCGGTCACAATAATAAATAACAAAACGATCTAAACTTAACGTGTGTCAGCAGCTATCAATTTTCTTATGGTAGGTCAACTCATATTAATAAAAAAGCAAAAAGGATTTACGTAAATGCCAAATCAGGAATAATAAAATCTAGACAATAAGTCTAATACTTTTTTTAAATTAAATTAGGACAAAAATGAATAAAACGAGCTATCTCTGGAAAATTTACATAACTATAAAAAGGCGTAATTAATAATAAAACTATTCCTAGAACACTTAGGTTTAGTTGAAAATTATAAAAAGATAGCTAACTTATATAAAATAAGAAAAACTTTGAAAAGTTAATTATATATATTTAAAAAAGTTGTTGCCAGCTGCAATAGTAACAATGACAGCAGGAAAAATTATGACAGTTCCATTATTTTCAGGAGAAAAAAATGAATATTTACGAACAAAAAGTTTGTGGTGTTTAATAGATAATGTCATAAATAAAAGCAATTAAACTGAATTCCTATTTTTCTTTTATTGAAAAATAATAAACAAAGTCGATTGCTCATTAAAAATCAAAAAAATAGTGTAATATAATACATAATAATGCACACTCAAGGATGGCATATTACACTTTTTACTTTATTTGAACAAAATTTTATATTAATACTTTACATTAAGAATCAATCCATCAATAATTTTAATTTTCAAATTCTTTTTTTTACAGTAATTCAAACATATTAGATATATCCTTTTCCGATCTTTACTCATGACTGTAATACAGTATAATACAATATTCGATAATATATATACAAGGATGACATTCACTCATTTTACCTTAATTAAACAAAATTTTATTTTGATTTTTAGGATATTCAAAAGATAATACAATAGTAATTTGTAGACTTTTTTATACTATGAGAGAATATTTTTTAGAATTATTGAGATTTTTATAATTGTATTTTTAAATATGTAACCTCTAGTACTATGTCTATATATAAATACTTCATGAGTTTGAAGCAGTTTAACATAGTTAACAGTTTCAGTTAATATCAAAGATCAATTGACTGTCTTTGAATTAGAACTTCTTTTAACAGTTTTCTCCATGAGGGGCAATAATATTGAAAAATTACTCTGCCTAAATCAGTTTATAAAAGTTTGGTGAAACACTATTACTAATAGTTGCACTCGTAAATTAAATTACTGAAAATAATACAGAGAGTTTTTTTATAATTCCTTTTTATGGATCCAGTTCTGCTTTAGGCTGAGGATAATCGCCTTCTGTTTCAGTCCCTTCTGCAGGTGGTGTTTCAGGTTCTGCAGGTGGTGTTTCAGGTTCTGGAATTTCACCTGCACCTCCACCGCCACCTGCTCCCGCACCAACATCGCCACCAACTCCAGCGCCTGCACCAGCATTAAAACCAAAATCAAAACCTGCTCCTGCTTCTGCTCCAGCATTGCCACCAGCACCACCATCGGCTCCACCACCTGCTCCGCCACCAGCACCTCCACCCACACCTGCATTGCCACCGAATCCGAATCCAACTCCAGCGTTCATATTTGCACCCGCACCCGCACCTGCTCCTGCCCCGGCTCCTCCTCCAGCTCCAGTCCCAACTCCCCCTCCTCCGTTCGCACCTCCACCAGCATTACCACCTACTCCACCTCCCAAACCTGCATTTGCTCCAAAATTGAATCCTATTCCTGCTCCAGCTCTTCCTCCAGCTCCTGCTCCTGTTCCAGCTCCTGCTCCCGTTCCAGCTCCACCTCCTGCACCTCCACCTGCTCCCACATTTCCACCAATTCCAAAGCCAAAACCTACTCCTGCTTGGCCACCAACACCAGCTCCTGCTCCCGCTCCACCCCCGGCTCCAGCTCCACCACCAGGCCCATATCTGTTTGCCCAATTACCTCCCCAGTAACCACCTCCAGGTGCATACTGAGCATTAGTTTCCAAGAACGTTGAAAATATGTAGAAGATAATACTTGATACCAATATGAATGGAATCTGAAAATAAAAAACTTCATTTAATTTTTCTTGTTTTTCTTAATGCATAAAAGCACATTAAAATATCAAAATAGATCACACATATTGAAAGACAATTCCGCAATTATAACTCGTAAATTAAACTGTGAAATCAGCTTTGAAAAACTAATTCTCATAATTTTGATTTGTAAAATTATGTTGACTAGGTGTCGAAATTGCAGTCATGTATCTGTCTCAAAACATATTTCGTAATATTTTTGTTTTGCATTTCCCATATAGTTTGCGCAATGATAGTTAAAATATATTTTAGTCAACACGCTCGATATATTGAGTTTTTAAAAACATTTCTTTATTCTCTAGTAATAAAAAGCAAAAAGTAAAAAAAAATATTGTAATAACTTTTTTTAAAAAATGATTTCTAGATTTTTACAAATTTCCACGTTTCAGACCTTCTGGAATCTGGAAATTAATAGGTCTATCTCCGAACATGATAACTCAAAACTATTTTGAGCAAAGCGTTTAGTTTAGTTTAGTTATATTAAAGTCCTGTTGTAAAACAACATTGGGGCAATTTTGAGATGGACCTTGTAATTTTGGGCCGCCGTCAGATAACGAAGACGACACCTGAGCTGTCAACCCCTTCTCCCCACCACATCAGTGGGAGGACGTTTGATCTGACGGATTTAACGTGCATCAGGTCCTCTTACACTACGGTTCTTATGTGGAATCGGGACATGAACCTAAAATATTGCTACTCACAAGCCGATACCTTACCACTAGATCACCGCGGACTCATTTTGAGCAAAACGGTTGATATCCACCAGCAATTTCTTGAATCTTTTAAAACACATTTTTTTCATAGATACACTGAAAGTCTGGTTCCCGATTATACGTGAATGTGACTGCTATCAAACATAAAGACTAGATTAATAAAATTTGGTACATAGATTTAGCATGTAAGGTGTACATTGATATTAAATTTGGTATAAATTTCTCAAAGGATTGATCGAATATTCAAAAATATACTCACGATAACTCAAATTCGCAATGATTTAAATCAATAAAACCGATGTCCTGATTTAGAGCATTTTCTTGATATGGTCGTAACAGGTTCGAGTTCTGTTTCAGAAATGGATGTTCTTTGTATTCTATCTGTCAGGTGTGTGAAAGATTAAAAAGTTCGCACATCCCTCCCCCCAGTAAAAATGTTGTGAAAACCAGTGTTTGGGTGTCATCTTCATAAGGGCTAGAAGTCAGACTTTTGCCCCCGGGTTCGAGGGGAGTTCCAACCTCAGAATCTTTTACACATAACACAGCTTAAAATCACTGACGTCGTCAGAGGGCTTCTATAACACCATTAACAAACAATAACAAAACTGTATTTCATGTCAAATTTTGACTTCAGTCGTTAAAAATGCGGATCTAAAAAGCATATTTGACTTTCTTTTCTATAATATAAAGCACAAAACGTTCATCTACAGAATTTTGAATCTCAGCAGGCATAGACTCCCGCAAAACCCAGGACTCTAATTTATGCAGAGATGGAAAATAATACCTTTATTTGAGTGTATAGAGGAGACTTCTAGGGAGACTCCCTGAGTTGGGAACTGAAATGAGTTGAATAATTATTTCCAGTTGTATCGTTGCCTAGCAACGTATTACTGTTTCCATGCATATGTGTCTTGTTTTTAAATAAAGCTGTATTGTACTGTTTTTTTTTTTAGCGAGTGTTGGGTCTTTTAATTTAATCGAAAGCCGTAAAGGCATCTTGTGGATACAAGAGTCCCATTAAAAATGAAAAGATTTATTTCGATATATTTTATTTGCTTTGAAGATTTTTGCTTAAAAAGCTGCTCTATAGGCCGATATATTGGACAATTTATATCACTATTCTACTTAAATGCCTATACGATTCCTTGACATTTCAGCACCACGATTTATGAGAAATAAAGTGTTAAATTTTTCATAAGTTAATATTTTCAACTTGAATCTTCTAATAAATATATTGAATCATATAATGATTCAAAAAAATGCTACATATACTTCAGTATTTAGGAATTTTCTGCATAATTTAAACTGTTGTAAATTATGTAAACAACTCATAAATATTCAAAAATTACTGTTGAGTTATTCGTACTATTTGCACAAACATCAGAATTGTTTAAAGTGTTACATACTATTTTATAACTGAAAGCATCTTTGAGCCTTTATTAGCTGACGCAGCATAACAAATGCATCAATTAATATGAAGTGGGAAATGTTTTATTGCAAAGATCTGTTTTACTCTATAAGGAAAGATGTCCCCTTTTTTATATTACTATATAATAATTATAAAATAATGGTATCTAATTCAAGGATTATCATTTAGTTTGAATTCAGTGTTCCAGTTTACCTTACCTGTTCCAATTTCAATAGAATTGAGATCAAACTCCAAGCAAATCAATTCCATACATTTCAACACTTTTTTCTATTATTTTTATATATTTGAATTTGCATCAATGTAAACACTTGTTGCTTTTCTTGTGATTGAAATATGGAAATAAAAATCGCTACTTCCTTAAAATTTTATCCTAAAATATTTCGTGAATATAATATTTATCCTAAAATTTCTTGAGTTTTAAATTTTTAAGTTTGAGAGAAGGAATACGAACTTTTTAGAATAACTTCTTTTGACTATTTTTTATTAATTTTCATTATTACTTTAATGCATCTTCAGACAATGTTTTAATTTATTTTAAAATATTCATTGAACTATGCTTAAAAGAATGCTTAACTCAATCGTTCAAATGAAAACCTTTCTCGTACTTCAACATTTGTGAATAAAATTTTCAATATTCATATAACAAAAGCTTAAAAATTTATCAGTGTTTTCTAAAATCATGTGATTCAATGGATATTCTAATTAAAAACAGGAGATAAAAATTGTAAACAATAAAATTTTTTTGTATATTATTATTATCGTAATATAAATAAAATTTTTTGGGGCAATGTATATATGCTCTGCAACAACTATTTCAAATATAATAAAATATATTATTTCATGCAAAAGAAATTGTATCAGCTTTTCAAAATGCAAAATTTTAATAAATATTCACCATGTAGGAATAAACCAAAATTTTACTATTTTTCTAAGCTAAATTTGGAAGATATAATTCTAGAAAAAATAATGTAACCGCATTTAAAATATAACTTTTACTTAATTCAGATTTTTGCCTTTTCAATGGTACAAATTTCATTAAAGTGTAATGTTTCTCATTTGTTACTAATTTTCAAAAAAATTAATTCAGACAATTTTGAGATAAAGAAATATTTAGCACGTCTTTGTTAGACAACAATATGACTTTGATCTTATGAAAATAATTAGTTATCGGTGACTTTTAAATTTTCCTATTTTATTCGGTATTCTAATTTTGATTAAACATTTCAGATGATTAAAAAAATTAATATTTATAATATACGACTGTATATTTCATGTTAAACGTAATAAAATCTCGAGCAGTCATAGCTACATTATCTGAATAATTACAATATTGTTTTTATTTGTAAATCATTTGCACAGATGGAAAACTGCTAGCCGTAGAAATGGGAGAATAAATTATTTTAGCCAACGATTTAAATTTATTATTTCTATGGGATAATTTTATATATTTTTAAGCGGATAGAATTATTACAAATCATTAAAATTACTGTGCCAATTAATATATATATTGACACTTATTACAATGAAAACAATAAAAATAACAATAATGATGATATTAGTGCTATAAAAACTATAACACTAATATTCTCATTACTGCTTACTAGTTACTAGTTACAGCAATTATTGTACTTATTAATTACTGAATTCAGAGTAAAAATATGAAAATCAAAAATAGATTTTATATTTTAAATAAATAAATTCCAGCCAGAAAGTTTAGAATTAACAGCTTATTTCAGAGCATGCTTATATCAAATCTTCATTAATTAAATAGTCCTTAAATAATTTTTATAAAATATTCAGCAAGTTTTCTAAATATATACATTTTTTAACAAGTCGTTTCGAGTTTATAAAAACAAATGCAAATAGTTATCAAATTCCTGATGCATTACTAAAATTGTTAGGTCTAAATGCATCCAACTTTTAAATTTCTGGTGTATTTTTAATGCTTTTAACATCAAATATATTCAATTTTTTGAAAATCTGTCTTAATGTCTTTCATATTGTTTATTTTCAGCTTTTAAATTCATAATGCATTTTAATGTTTTTGAATTTATTTCGCCTTTAAGTTTTTTTTGTATATTTTTAATGTTTTAAGATTTCAGATTTCACAACACCTTTATTCTTGGAGTATTTTTAAAGTTTTGACTACAAAATCTATTAACATTCTAATCTGTTTATAATGTGTCATCACACATTTATTATAAAAATTAATTTTTTGCGTGTTTATTGTTCATTTTTACATTCATTCAGTAACTGGATTTTTTTGTTGCGTGTTTTTACTTTTAATCTATACTTATAATAAAGCTTAGTGTGTGTGTGTGTGTGTGTGTGTGTGTGTGTGTGTGTGTGTGTGTGTGTGTGTGTGTGTGTGTGTGTGTTGGCGCTCTACAGACCAGACCATTTGACTTACAGTTACCAAATTTGGTACATGTATATCTTGAAGGTCGAGAATGTGCACCTCGGAGCCCTTTTTTGAATTTTTAATTATAATTTGAATTAATTCAAAATTTAGCGAAGTTTCAACGGTTTTCCGTTATAACTTTCTAAAATATTAAGCACAGAATGCATTTTTACATCGTATTAAAGACCCAAAAATTATCTTTTTAGCAATACTAATATTTTAGTCAGCAAATTAAATTCCTATTTTTAGTGATTTTTTTAAAAAATAATTTTATCTTATTTTGCAACAATAAAAACAAAATTTAAGCTGCACGCTCATCTTACGAGTGAGAGGGAAAAAATTATCTTTTATTAATACAATTCCATCAAATTAACAAAAACACATTTAAAAATATATATAAACAACTGTGGCAAATTAAACATATAAAAATGTTATTTCAGCGCTAGTCTGTATGAAATGAAAGGAACAAGGAATATGATTTTTTCTAAAAAGAAAATGTAAAGAAATTTTTTTATGTTTTTTACAGTACTATTAATTGAATAAATCAATTTTTAAGACAAATATGATTTAATATATAATTTTTAAATTCAAGGCTTAACGGCTAATTTGTAAAACTTTAATATTTAGAAATTTTTGTTGAATAATTCTTAAAATATTACATAAACTATGGAAATTTTTCTGTTGTACACACAACTATTCTCTTTTAATTATTTATATTTAAAAAATGCTTAAAAAATGTTTTTATATCAATTTACAGCTTAATCGTTTCCACTTTAAATTAAAGTTGAAATTTTGTGGTAACTTATAGATGATTAGAGAAATATAAAGTTCATAACGGGCTTCATATCTTTATAATTGCATGAGTGAATTATATGACTACCAAAATGTGAAGCTTAAAAATGTTTTGATGAAGTATCTATTGAAAGACAAGTTACATAAAGTATTTAATTGCCAAAGACATTACATAAAGCACTTAACTGGCAATATTAAAGAGCAATAAGATTAGCAAACTGGCTGGTCACCAAAGGTGGTTAGTAAATAAATAAATTTCATAATGGATCTCAAAGATCTGAGTGTTCTCCTTTAAGCTTACTAGCAAAGTTATGGTGAATTTGGTGAATATCATGTGGTGAATTTGTGTGTTTAATTTCGTGTTAAACAGTAAAGTTTTAGAAAAAATTTTGGAGAAAAGAGCTTTTTATTGATGACTTCGAAAATTTTATAGGTTAGTAAATTTCATTTAATGGCTAAATATAGGTATTTTATCAATAATTAATATTACATTTAAAATTTATTACGTTTTAATCTAACGGAAATCTCATACACAAAGAACAAGAAAACTGGCAAAAAGTCAGCCTTCGGACAGATTAAAATGTTTCATACATTCACACTTCTAATTGTAAAACCATGTAACTAAACCCTGTAACATACCTACATAAAATTTAATTCTTTCTTTATTCTTTATAGTGTTTGAATATACAAAAAAGAGAAATAATCATAAATATAGACTATAAGTCAAACAATTGTTTCCAAACTCTTGCAGATAATTGTCGCCGACTTTCGGCGGCCAATCGCTGGGATGCAAGTTAATTCACAGCTAAAAAATAGTATAAATATAATTTATCGCCTCACTTAAAATCTATTAATAACCAAAATTTAGCACAGAAATACACTTTTAATCAAAAATAGCATACACAAATACATTATGGCTGCCTGTTTTAGTTATCGTGTTTGAATGCACATGAAAGAACAAATATAGTAGAGATTTTTTGAGGGATTTATTTCAAACTTTGATAAGGACATGCAAATTGTACACATATGCTGTGTCCAAATTTCATTCATCCTAATTGTTGAGGTTTGCAAATATTGCTTTCCCGTGCGAAAGCAGAAATCGAATAATAATCAACCTTTGGTCCTAAATGGTTCAAAATTTGATACATATTTGCATTTTGGATGGCAAATATGAGTGTGTGTGTATGTATATACATATGCATTTCTCTCTTCATACATGTGGCCTATGATAAAGAAGAAAAATTGTACACTAACCAATTTGACATCATTAAATGATTTTTTTTTCACCTGGCATCTAAATCATTTGTTTTTAAATCAATAGTGATATACCTTCAATAGTAAAAAAATTTATTGCCTAGTTAAAAAAGGAATTTAACAGATATGAGTTATAAAAAGCAATTTTAGAATACATGGGAACATTCATATTCTACAACACGTGATAAGTTCTATCTTTTTGTCACCAGAGAAACAAAGGATAGCATTTCAAAAAATTTCAGATTGATAGAGTTTTCTCTGATAATTTTTAAAAAAAGTATTAAATTTTAATTCACATAAAAATTAATTGCTTTTACATTTTAACGGAAAGATAAATGAAGTTTTTTAAATTTTACTTATGTAATTTTGTGAATAGAAATTTTATTAATGATTTTTTTCAGAATGTATTTATTAAATTTTGAACGCTAATGCATTCTAGATGACAATACAGGCTTTTAAAATTTTCGATGTTAAATTACCTGTTAATAAATAAATTTTAATTAGATTTTAATTCTATATAGCTGTAATATATTTTTACCTATTAGAGAATCTTCGAAATAATTTAGGTGCGCTACTATTCATGAAATATAATCTACATATTAAAAATTAGAAAATAACTTAATATTTTAAACTCACTTTTTAAAATTTAATACTTTTGTAGTATATTTACTTTCTTTGAACTATTCTTTCCAAAACTGCAATTATTAAATTAGCATAAAATATTTAAATGAAATGGCAAACAGTTATAAATCATATCCTTCACAAAAAATCGAATTTCTGCATTCTGAAATCTTATTATTTATTGCTAGAAACTTCGTATGTAACACTCATAAAGGTTTTCCTCATGTAATGATAATTAATTATTTTTCTAAGATATATTTTTTTTTTATTTTAGAAATTGTGTTAGAAAAAAAACGTTTTTGTTTTTATAAGATTAAATAATTATTTCTTAAGATTTAAAATACCCAAAAAGCAATTAAGTTGTCACTCTAGCATAAGGTTTAAAAAAATTATTTATAATAATTTGCTATCTGAATAAATAATACTTTCAATAAATATAATAGTCACAAAGACATACAACTTACCTTAGTTTTCATGATGCTGAATGTATTTAAATCCGCCAAACAACCTATGTGCTGAAATAACGATTTTAAATTTTCAGTTCGTATATATGTATCTACAAAAATGTGCGTGAAGATTTTTTGTTTATTATCCCATCAAATATTTTTGAATCCATATTTGCATGAACAAATACTCTCTATCTTTTCATCGCAAGATGTCAATGTCTCTGTATCACGATTCAGATTTTTAATTCTTCAGTACCATTTCCGCTCATTCTTCTTTGAAAAGAGTCACGCATTATCAAACTGGAAACAAAACAAATGATTGTTGCAGGTCTTTTTGTGTCAATGACCAAATATTTGGGTGTGGGCATGGCTGGGTATTAACCGCTCTTAAAAGATCGGAAATAAAACTTGTATGAAAACAGCAGTAAACAAATGTTCATCTATTATAAAAGTGCAATGAGGTTAGTAACACTGAGCAAAAAAAATTTTTATGTTATTTTGATTGGGACAATATAAATGTTCCAATCATTTTTTTTTTTCGTTTATACTCTTTTTTAACCAAATAATTAACAAAATTTAATATTGTAATAAACAACTTTTAATATTATTTTTAAAGTATTAAACAACATTTTTAATGATGCACAACTTTTTCTGTTATTTTGATTTGGACGATGTAATTTTTAGTTTATTATATTTTTAACCAAACAATTAACAACTTTTAATGCTATAATAAGCAACTTTTAATGCTATAATAAGCAACTTTTAATACTATAATAAGCAACTTTTAATACTATTTTGATAGTAATAAACAATATCTTTAATTATAAACAACTTTTGATATTATTTTGATTGGAACAAAGTAATTTTTTTCGATATTATGTTTTTAACCAAATAATTAACAACTTCTAATGTTACTTTGATGGTAATAAATAACATTTTTAATTATAAACAACTTTCAATGTTATTTTGATTAGGAAAATGTAATTTTTTTCCATATGTTTTTGATCAAATAATCAACAAATTTTAGTATTATTTTAAGAGTATTAAACAATATTTTTAATGGTAAACTGATTTCACTTTTATTTTGGATTGAAACAGTATAATATTTTTCGTTATTAAGTTTTTAATCAAATAATTAACAACTTTTAATGTTATAATGAACAAGCTATAATCTTATTTTTGTAATAATAAATAATATTTATTAATGATAAACAACTTTTAATGTTATTTTGATAGGGATTTGTGAAACAAATTTCAATCGTTTGGCTCAAAGCATTTTTGAATTGTCTTTATCACAAATTGACACTCGTACATTTTTCCAAAAGTTTGTTTTTCGAACTCTGAGAAGTTTGAAACATGAAAATTCTTCGAAGTCCTGAGTTCAAATTTTTCACAATTACAATTATTTCTCTATACTGTGTATAAGAGAAATTAAAAAAAAGACACAAAAAAATATATTACTAATTACAAAATTATAAACTCTTTTTGTGTTCACCCATCCTATAGAGTTTGCATCGTGTTTTTATTTAAGAATCTAAATCGAAAAAAAAACAGGAAAAAAAGTGTGTGGAAAATTATTATTGAATAAAATATAAACATCATCAATTTAGAGTCACCCAAAGATGCATATTTAATTCAATGTAGCGTAAAATTACTGAAAACATAATGCAAATAGAGCTAAGTAATAGCTGAATCAACTCAATTTTGTGATTTATGATTTTGTTATGCTCCAAAATGTGGCAAAAAAAATCTTTTGTTCTTATTATTACAGTGCACAGATATCACATTTTTTATTTGGTAAAAGACTTCAATGTTCTTATTCATTATTATTTCCACATAACAATTGTCGTTTAATTTACCATATAGCGTTTCGGACAGCTGTATCATTGCTCAGACAGGAACCTGAATAAACTGTACCACAAAAGAGCGTTCTAACCTTATTTGTCTTATTATATGACCTTAAACTAAAAAGAAGTTACGAATTTGTATGAATCAGTCAATGAATTTGTTGAGCTATTTCCGAATTTTGATTGTCACTTAGATGGTCGCGGTATCACAAATTATATTAACCTCTTGCATTTAAATTTACATCTTAAAACATTTTCAATAAAGTATCATTTGATTTGAAATGACCATTGCATAATATAAAATTTTATTGAAATAAATAATTATAGTTAATTATTCTATTTAGTTAAGTAAATTTATATACATCATGCTAGTGTGTTGTGTATGTATGTGGCTGCATAAGTTTAGTTTAATGACGTGTATTTACTACTCATTTGTCATTAAAACCTTATAATTAGTGTAATCAGTATGTGTGTGTGTATGCATGTTTGTCTATAATTTTAGTGACGAATAATTACTGCTCAGTTTGTCATTAAAAACTTATGCCAATCTAACCAGTGTGTGTGTATGTTTGTGTGTCAATGTGCGTGTGTGCTCCACATATCCTAAGTTAATTCACTGAATTAAACTAACTTTCAACATGAAAAATAATACTGTCTTTAAAAGTACAAAAATAAATTACATTTTTAAATTTTCAATTAAATAAAGCTTTGGCAATTTGAATTACTGCTTTAGTTTTTAAAACTCTTGTGTGTGTGTGTGTGTGTGTGTGTGTGTGTGTGTGTGTGTGTGTG
>JAPMOQ010001131.1:6011229-6041039 GCA_026543055.1 Argiope trifasciata | reverse complement strand
GAAAAAGCTTGGATAATATTAAAAATGGACTTGAATAAAAACAAAGCTCCATTTCCAAAAAGTAACATCTATCCTTCTAAATTTCAATGGAATATTTTTTAAGATTTTTGTTAAAGCAAGCATAATTTAGATTATCATTCCTATTGTTCATAATGATATCATGAGTAAATTATCTTGACAATGCCAATGATGTGGGAGTTTTCTCTGAAAGTTTTTAACTTTACTGCCTTTCGTCTTCCGCTCAATTGAAATAATATATGAGTGACAGACAAAAAATGTTGAGAGTAAATAAATAGTCTAAATTACTATTGTAAAAGCTATATTAATTTAAGGGATTACTGTTTTTAATGATAAATGATAAAAAATGGAGAGAAGTAGTCTAATTGGGCTATTCAAATTTTAGGGGTGATGATATTTGTTTTCTTCTTATAAAAACCTCTCTTGCTATTTGATCAGGAAACGCGTTCTCCATATTCTCTCTAAGAGTCTTTAGAAAATTTCAAGGCAAATACTTTAAACAGGCATGACTTACTACACAACAATAAAAACTATCTGAAAACCGCCGTGATTAAGAATGAAGAGGTGGGAAAGGGAATATGGAGTCTGTAACCACACAGCAGGATTATTATTTAATGAACATGTTTTTAACAGGTAATTTCTAATAAATTAATAATTTTTATTTTCTTCAGATGGAATAGATTTTCACTTTCATCCATGGGATATCTTTCTAATCACATAGAATTTATAAACAACAAGCTACTGCTAATATAGTATAATGCACAAACATGAGTGCATAGTAATCATGTATCAAAAAATTTGAAATTCGAAATCAGCTATCGCAAAATTTCAAGTTGTCATGTGAGAATTTTTTTTTCATAACTTGATGATAGTAATGTGTATGCGTCAGCTTTTAGAAAAACAATACTTTTTTTTTCTTTCATGATTAATGAGAGTTCATAAAAAAAATTTTGGTGGCCAAGAAAAAATTGAAGATGAAAATGGCCATTTATGCTTTATTCATTAACTACGCTATTTCGAGCTCCAAAACCCCCTCATAAAATAATATCATGTTCTCACAAGATAAAACTATTCACAATTTTATCAAAATAAAAACTATCTCAAAATAAATAATTAACATATTAATTCATTTAAAAGTCTTTTGAAGTACGAAACAGGATTTATATATTTATTAAAAGAGACATCTCAGTATGTCCTCTTTTATTTTAATCTTTTTCAAAATTAAAAGCTGTATTTATAACTATTTTATAACTACAATATTTTGTGTCTAATTTCAGCATAATTTAAAAAATTAAATGTTGAATATAATGTGAAATATTGCCTTCAAATATTTTAATAAAATGACAATTTATAGTTCATGCTCATATTTGGGATGAAATACATTTTGTATGAAAACCAATTACTAAAATATATTTACAGATGAATTATATATGAATTTAGTTATTTGTTTCATACGAAAATGTCAATTTTTTTCGTATTTTATAGTGGAAACATTTATTTGTAGCAATTATCCAAAATATCCCTTTATAATTTAATGATGGAGCTTTTATTGTATTTAAATTTTTAAAGATGATTAAAACACAATAATAATCAATAAATTTCCTATATTTTAAGGATGTTTCTGCTTGAATTTTTTAACAGCTAAAGATTAAATTTTAATTCCTTACACAAGCATTTAATACAATTTCCAAGTAGATGAAGTTAGTGCATTAAACCGTGTGTTAATTAAAGTCAAAGATAACACTCGCTGATCTGAAACCGATAGTTTTTTCAAGGAACTAAACCTTATGTCTGTTTTTATCCACAAGACGAAATGACTCAAATCTTCCAGATTTAAAAAGATAAAGAAACTTCAAAAATAGTCAAGTACAAACAAAAAAGAGCGAAAGTAAATCAATAATAAAACACTTTTTAGGCAGCTTGCCTGTAGTAAAATAAGATTTACAAGCTGTCGTTTACAATTCACAGCATTCTTTCACAAAGCTTTTCAGTCCACATAAAATTAAAACAAATTTCGTTATAATATTTTAAATTCATTTTTTCATCTTTTACAGTAACACTTTCAGCTTACCAAAGATTAAAAATGCCATAACTATAAAGTTCAAAGATAAATAATAATAATACACAGTAAAAATGTTGAGGGAACAAAATGTTCGACGCAGCTGATTTATCAACAATATTTATAGAATGAATTTAGAATAATAATTCAAAGCAAAAATCAGGGGGGAAACTTACCATGGTATTCATAATTGCAGTCTTACGAATTTCCAAGCAAGTTAAAAGTGCTGAGAAGTTTTGGAGTAAGAATATAGCATGGTTCCCAAACTGAAAGTTCTTTTTATACAGAAGAAAAATTAATTATTTTTATATACCCCAATAAAAAATCTATACATTCGGCAAGAATCTATTGTGCATAAGATTATGATGAATTCATGTGTAGTAAATATCGGTACAGCAAGGCATAAATAAAATATAAACGGCCTTAATAATTCAACATATAGTTGTGCAGTAAATTAAACCTAAGAACTAAATTATCTGAACAGACATCAAAAGACAATAAGCATAGGCCTTTGATTGATACTTATATTACACTCATTTATTAATCATCAAAATTATATATCTTATGATGGCTGCATTTGGGAACCAAGTAGATCAAATTATAGTATTACGTGATCACACATCATAAAATAAAATGAATGCGAAGCACATTCTAAAAATAGAATGCAGTAAGTTTCTTACAAGCTGAATGAATCAGAAATTTTTTAATGGAATGTCACAATTCCAGTTTGCGAAATTGCATTAATCTGCAGAATATTATTTTGCTTTTTATGATAATTTTTTGGACAAAACCGTATCTTTTTAATCTCTTTTAAAAAAAAGGCGATTTTCATATGACATTTTGTTTGCAATCCTGAACTCTTTTTAATCTAAGAAATGATAAAAAAAACAATGGTTATTAAATGGCTTTTCAAATGAATTTTATTATTGAATATTTTTTCTTGCTTCCTCGTTTACGTACTACAAAGAAAGTATAGCAATTGTCAAAAAAATTCGAACTCGAAATTTTGATGAATCTCCATGTTTTTCGAATTCTACCCTGAATTCGAAAAACGCATTTTTAGAGAATATCCATCTGTCTGTGACAAAGATAACTCAAACAGTTTTTCAGTTAGATGGTTCAAATTTGGTATACGATCTTTACGCCATATGTCCACTATTAAACGCAAGCCAGGAATTATTCGCCAAAAAAAATCACCATTGACACGGTAGATTCAATAATAATGCTAAGTTGTTCATGACATTAGTTAATATTTCATAATTATTATAAGCTAGTGTCTTGTAAGATGTTTTCTGACATGATAAATTTATTACAGATATGAGAAAAGGTATTCAGGAGGTCACTCTAATTCTAATTTTTTTCTTGGATTTTTTTGGTTAGAATCTAGTTCTCCATTGGTTTAGACTTTTAGAAAACATTAATATAGTTTTATGACTTAGTTGTTAATAAACTTAAAAGATATATGGTTTTATAAACTTAAAATTAATCTATATCACACTTTTGATTTGAATACTTGAGATTGTATGTGTGCATGTGCGTGCATATTTACATTTTGTTTTTATTTTTTATTAGTTAAGTGACTTCTGCCCACTCAGGAGTCTTTACCCTCAGAAGTTACTGCACCCCCTTTCCGTGGAAACACGGACACGACATCATCATTAGTTAAGTAAAATATTTTTGCTTAACTCGTAACATTGTTCTTTTTGCAAACATCAAGACGAAAAGTGGATTTGAAAAGTCCTACAAAATTAATATATCACCTGCTTAATTTAAAAACCATGTAAATCAAAAAAGGAAATTTTTGAAAATACACTAGTAACTGCTTTATATATCTACTAGGAGCATTAATTAAGGTTTTTAAAATATCCTCTACTTTATGTTAACTGACTTACGAGAGTTTTAACATATTTCTAGATTTTTTTTATAACAAGTCCAAAAAATCACTGTTTCATAAAACTCCGCTCTTATTCGAAGTTTTGAAACTAAATAGATTATATGCTATGAAAATGATTCTAATGCTGCTTTATCTTAATTTCTACTACAATAACTATGGACTAAAATCTAAAACCATGTAAAAAAATCCATTTATTTATTTAATTCTTTTGTAAAAAAATCTTTTCTTTCTTCAAAACAACTTTGATTATTTTAAAGCGGTCTTCCTTTTTCAACTTTTTTAATCTTCGTTCTGAAATTACAATTAATATTGTTTTGAAATCTGTCAAATTGATTTATTCGCAATGAAAAATGGAGATTTCAATATTTTCTGAACATAAGTATCCATCAATGGATTTATTCTATTTAATTTGAATTATAATTAAGTTACAGTTTAGTTTAGTTATATTAACGTCCCGTTTTAAACCAACACGAAGGCTATTTTGGGACGGACCTCGTTATTTTGAACCACGGTCAGATGACGAGGACGACACCTGAAGTGGCAATCCCCCCCCTCTCCACACCACGCCACACCAGAGGGAGGACGTTTGGCCTGATAGATTTAATGTGCAAGAGACCCTCTCACACGACAGTTCTTCAGTGGAATTGAGTCTCGAACCTGAAACCCTACGGTTCCAAAGCCGAGACCTTACCACCAGGAAACCGCGGCCCCATTAAGTTATGGCACCGGGTGGTGAATGAAAGAAAAAATTTATCGTAAGATTTCCTAATATTTAAAATAAAAATTCAAAATTTGAAAGATCAAAAGTAGAAAATATTCAAAATCAAAGATTTTTTTTTCTTTTCTTGTACATTCTCATAATATTTTAAAAGCGTTTTATAATAAATTAAAAAACCATATTAAACAGGTACAATTTAAAATGTTAGGATTGTATCTTGATCTGTTTATTTCAACAATATAACAAATCTCTTTATTTCCCTTCATCATTTTATCCTTCTCTAAGACTTCTTTATATTTAAAATATAGAATCAAAAACTGAAAACTCAAAAACAGAAAATACTCAGAATAAAAGATATTTCTGCTTTTGGGTACACTTATAATAATATATCTAACCTTTTCTAATGAATTAAAAAACTAAATTAAATAAATATTTTTTTGATATTAGAATTGTATTCTGGCCTGTTTATTTCAATATTCTTACAAATATCATTATTTCCTCCAAACAGTCCATTCGAATTGGAAAGAATTTAAAAAATATTAAATCTGTGCAACTGACAATATTTTAATTTTTCAACTGATCATATTTATATAATTTAATCTCATCATTCTTTACTTACTTGCAATGTCTTTCATAGTAAGAATACTATACAATTTCACTTTTTAAAATTTTAAAAATTTCTAAACAATATCAAGAATAATATTGTTTCCAAAAATGTCTTTTGTGTATCTATCATTTTTACTCATACAGCATAAATTGATGCGAATGAATTGCAGTGTTGACAAAGCTTCTACAAATTTGTTCTACATCAGGCACTTCTACGTAGAAGTAATTTGTATCTGAGGCATTTACTTTAATTATCCATTTATCCCAATAAGTATCTTACTGTACGTCATTTTTGCATTCAAACACTTGTTTTTATGATCGTTTGTTTCGTATAAGGCAAAATAATAGCGATATAAAACGTTTTTTTATATTTTTTTCCATACATGCATCAAGACGTCACGCTTTGATAATCTCCTACACGCTATGAAATATTATAAATATAGTATGCTTCCAAAAGTCGACAAAAGCCGCTTGAACCCCGAAAATTCAGTATTTTTTTGGACGTAGAGCGTATTTTGTGTTTTTAATGCCTACTTATTCTCAGTTTATGTCTATGTTGACTGCAATACAAAAAGATAATTTGGCCATGAATAAGCCCGTATCCTTTTTAATATATTTGGATGCATTCATTCATTCAGTGATAATAGATATTAGTAAATAAAACGTGTTCATTTCAACACTTAATTCAGGAGACAACTAAGAGAAATTTGAATGTTATCTTGCCATGACTATTATACGTTTGTTGAAACAATTATTGGTCATTGAGAATAAGATATAACCAAAAAATTTGTTTTCATTTAACGTATGTACATTTCTGCAGAAATTATCACCAATGAATTCGTACACTTAGGTTAATAATAAAGTTTGTATTCGTTTATAATGAAATGTACTATATGAATCTACTATTCAAAGTGCAATGTGTTATCTTCTTAAAGCACAATATCAGTCATAAATACGCACTTCTTGTTACCAAACCATGTCAAAGGAAATATAAATTCTTTTGATGACATTTTTTAACATTAACCAGGGGTATTTGTCTCTCTAAAACTTTCTCACATACTGTCTAATAAATTTTCCATGTCAGAAGACTCCATAAATATCCCCTACAATTATCAAATTTTAAATTTTAGCTTGAATTTTATCATTTTTACAGAATCTATTGTGTTATCCTTAGCTGGGATTGGGCGATTAATCCCTGGCATGCGTTAATAGTGTCTAAAAATCAAATTTGTGCTTTATATATATTTTTCTTAATCAATTAAAACATTAATTTGACAAGAAAACTGCACTTCCAAGACAGATTTCCATGCTATAATTTAATCAATAATTTAATTTTTTGAATTGTAGCGTTTACTTATTTCTGAAAGAACAGACTAACAGAAAATCAACCACTTTATAGGATTTAGTTGAAACTTTGGTAGATACAGGTAGTATACAGTACACAATTTGGTAGTACACAGATTTTAATTCTGTGTACTGAATTTTATTTCTATAGCTCTTTATGTTTTGAAATTTACCTAATTACTTATGCTCGAACATCCTGAGACAAAATGGACTTCTTATGAACAGATTTTATTTAAAATGTCATAGAAATCTATAAATTTGATGTTAACATACACCAAATTTAAACTATCTAGGTCAAATCGTTCTTGAGCTATCTTTGTCACATACAGACAGGTATTTCCCAAAAATATAATTTTTCAGATTTAAGGGAGTCTAAAACGAGAAGATTCGTCGAAATTTGGAGTTCGAATTTTTTGTCGATTTCTATACTAAATATATGAGAAAGTGAAAAAAATAATTATAATTTTATAAATATTACGAAATTTAACTTTTAATTCGGTACCTCGTTCCTTATAGTCAGATGTTAAAAGTAATTTATTTAGTATACTGAGGATTATAACACACACACAAAATCTAAATTCACTAGTACAAAAATTGACAGACACCATATCCTAGAATTTGAGATGATTAATTTTTTTATGTACGGCTGAGCTGCGACTGTTTGCAGTACAAAATATTATTCAAAATTTTATAACACAGCTTTCTTGAACTTAATAATTCTGCTCATCATTTATACTTATTTGAAATTTATGCAATATTTCCTAAGAATTTTTTAATTTTAAATTTCTACATAATATGAAATTTTTAATCATGATTAAATAAAAAATATCTTATTATCTTATTTTATCGTTTAAAAAATTATTCATAATATATATTCTCGACAATTCGCTGTACCGAGCGAGGAGGTTTTACGGGAATATTCAATAAAAATTTTGCAAAAGATACTTAATTGCATGCACTTTTTGACAAATTATTTTTCCGATTTTTTTATTTTTAATTAATTTGGAAAAATAAAATAATTCTTTATGCCATCTTTTTATTGCAACAATAGAAAATAAATACTGTAATATTTAGAAACAAAATTGGAAGATAAAAGCATTGATGTATTCAATAGCGTGCTCTAGCGCCAGCACCAGCTGCGGCACCTAAGCCGATTTCAAATCCTCTAGAACCTTGTCTTCTGGTACCAATTCCACCTATTTCACCTGCACCTCGTGCCACAGTTCTCATTTTTGCTGAACCTTGTCTTCTGTTGCCATTTCTACCAATTTCAGCTGCAGCCCGTGCCACAGTTATTGATCCTGCTGAACCTCTTCTTTGTGCATGACACCATGGAAACAGGACAAAAATAATTAGAAGAAGCACCTGAAAGACACAGCCAATGTCGTATTTATCAAGTCATGTATATAACAATAAATTATAAAAATAAGTGGAACATTAAGATCACTATATAAATTTTGGTGGAATGAAGATCATTATGATCTACGCAATGGAAGCAAGAGGACGTATGTTTTCGGCAACATTTCTTCTATAATCACATTTTACGCCAAACATAAAAACAAGATGACACTAAAGAGAGCTCCTCTTTTTAGAACAGCATCTCATCTCATTATAATAATAATCGTAATGCATTAGGGAACGTGTATGCAATCAGGTATCGCCATCTATTATCCAAAAGAGAAAATAGAATAATGCAAGCGCGACAAATTTAGATTCCTTGTGAATAAGAATCCCAACCAAATTTTTAAAATAGGATTCCTGGCAGAGAAATGAGCAATTACTTCATTAATCTCTCTTTTCAAAAAGAATATATATTAATGTCTGAGGTCCCTATGGTGATTTAACTCTTTAGAATATAATTCCGGGACACTGACACAAAAAAAAATTGGGAGTTATATCATGATAAACTGATGATGAAAAAACCGAAACATCAAAATTTCTTTAATTTGCCATTTAATATTTGAAATAAATGATGATAAATAAAGTTACCAGAGATTGTTCAAGGAAAACTGAAAGTGGTAGGCATTCTTACCACTGAGGGTTAAGGCTAAAAATATCATCAAATGTTCTTTTGGTAAGTATACTTATCAATCAATTTCATGTAATTTAAAACAACTATATACAGTTTTTTAGCTAGAAATCATGGAATTCAAATTCATAAATGTCTTACGTTAAAGTTTGAAGCTCATCTTGTTTTTATTAGGCTGGCTGTGCAAATTGCAATATTGTATAAAAATAAAATAGTTGCAATCTGATGAAATTGTATTAAAAACATCTTAGCCAGTTTTTGCTTTAAGAACTAAAAAGGTCATAAACTACAACATTCAAATAATCGATACAGTCAAAACATGCATAAAATCATCAACAAGAAGATTCGGAATTTTAAAAATTTCCAACTGAGTCAACGGTTTATTCATTTTTAGAAAGGAATATTGAATTTAAATTAAAGAAATTCAATAACAATTAATGATAATTCGATACAAGAATATCATAGATATGAGGGTCAAAACACAGTGGTATTTCATGTTTGAAAGCTTTTTCAGGAGCTAAAATTTAATTATAGACGTTGGAACTTAATGTTGCTACTAACACCCTTACATCTCGAACGGGCAGGAGTAAGTATATTACATCTTTTGAATTTAAATGGTGTTTAACTAAAGACAATGTATTTCAGATAAACTAGGGTATCTCAATCAAATTTTAAATTTTTAATTATACTATTTATTGGTTTGAAATTTTGTTTTGAGCTGTCATAAAAACTATCTTAACGATGGTAAGAATATATAACTAAGAACTGTAAAGAGTCGACAGTAGTTGGGAAGTAATCCCTAAATAGGGAAATTCTTGAGTACATTTTCCCTATCCTTTGAGAAATTCCGTCAGTCTTAAAATATGACCGAATGAAGACGAAATTGTCGATTGCACATTTCGGTAGGTTGAATCGACAAATGATTGATTTAAGAGGAGAGAAATATATAACTAATTATTACCTTTATGTGGTTAATTTGCTATTTGTTAATTCCATATCTTCTTGAATTTGTAAAATATTTTTGATTTTATAATAAAATACATAAAGTGCAAAGAGAAACTCTATTGAATATAATAAAGAAGCGTTGGAGAATAAAACTTTTTGTGTTTGTGTTGCCATATAGTCATTGCTCACAATACAGTGAACAGTTTGATCTAATCTTAACAGTTTGATCTTAATTTACAAAATATGGATTTAAAGGAAAAAATTTATGGATTCTATCCTATGATTGAGTTTCTAACTAGCTGTATTAATCCTTTCACCACCCTCTTCTGAAAGCGGAAATTTCTTGTTTTTGCCGCGTTAGAACAAACAAAAATAAAAAGCGAACAAAAATAAAGTTTTTAAAAATTGTTTTAAACGTTTTAAAGTTTTAAATGTAGAAGAATGCTTGATACGCGTTGCGGCCTCTCTGCAAAAGTTTCACTTGAACGCACTGGACGCGTTACGGACGGCGAAGAGGTTAAAAGAACAATCAGTGTAAATAATATAACTACCCTACTGACGGATTTTTTCTTTAATCGAAATGAAAATGGTGACCATATTCCCTAAAAGTCTAAAGGAAAACAGCTCCCAATTATAAAATGTAAATCAGTCTTCTCTTTTAAGACCGAATCAATCTTTTATGCCAGCTGTTATCTGCGCAATATTTTTAAGTAGACATCATCTGATTCTTGTTCATTTTTTTCAAAAAATAAAAAGATAACTTTAGATTTAAAAAAACGTTTCTTCATATTTTTGCTTTGAAATTTAAACCGTTTTCCTTGTTTCATCAAAACTTCAATCACGTGATTTTCTTCCGTTGTGGAAAACTAAAGAAAAAGAATTCTGTTTAATAACTTTCTCTGTATAATTTATAAAATAGAGGAAAATAAAGTAAAGTTACAACATCAAGAAGTTTATGAAATGTATAAATAGGATATCTGCCCTTTTAACAGCCCATGATAGGACCGTCTCCAATTGAAAGATGGTTCTTATGCGCAACAAATAACTTTTTATTGTTGCTTACTGCACTCCGAGTAAATTAGACCGCCAAAGAAGTCAGAGATTTAAAACCGGGTATTAGTATTTCTTCTTTCACTAGATCCACCTAGTTCTAAGAGAATGTCTTAACTACTCATGCATCACAATTTCACGGAGGTGGGGGGTACTTCATTCATACATTTCATTTATTCGTCCACAGATTGGAATTCAGACCTGGATCAGATAATGATCACCTGTGAATTGTCTCTATCTGGAGGACTTTGTGGCTACTACAGATTTATACCTGCACCAGCCACAATGTACGTAGGAAGTCTTTGGGCGTGGGGTTCAAGTTCACAAATAAAGGATGAGAAACCAACATCCTACAAATCAAACTATCCCTACTTAAATTGGAATTAAAATAACATGAATTCAGCGTCAAACAATATGAAGAAAACATGTACAAGGACATACATGTATGTATGGGCTATTTAGAAAGGAACATATACATATCTAAATGATTTATCTGCAAGCAATATAAGCCATTAACCAGGCAAAGCCGATGGTCGATTGAGTGGAAATAAGTTATTCATCAAAAATATTAAATCATTGAGAAAAATTTAATTTTAAGATGATGTAAAAAAATTTAAGATGATACTGTAATATTTTCGAAAATTTCGCTTAGTTAGTATTTAGTTGGAATTTCTAAAAATCGTTCCAAGGTGTACATTTCCATTCTTCCTTACAGTTTGCAAGTTAGGAAGCTTTGTATCAAATGGCCTGACCTGAAAACACAACTAAACAATATCCATTTTTAGTTTAATAAAGATTATAACATAAAATGTTTATTGAGACCTGCGAGCTCTATCTACATATCTATAGTTATTTTTAAACATTTATTTTTGTTATTACACACAGAATTGTATGGATTTATACCTCACAATTTTATATTCTGATATCAAATTAATATAAGGCTTTGACAAAACATCATTCGTTTAATTCTTTAAGGGGTAAATAAGACAGTTTTGGTCAGTGTTTTCTGAAAAGTCATTTCTGAATCAATGGTTGAAAAGTCAAATCTGTCTGACTGTTTAAAGTTAGACGCCTTTCGCGACTGCATATTCATCCACCTATATTAATAGTATTAATTTGACAATATTAATCAAGTTGATTAAATTTGTCTTATAACATCAAATAAAAGTATTTATTACAATTATACTCAAACAATAATCGTTTAGCATTGATCAGTTGAACAAGAAAAGTGGCAAATAAAAATGGTGAAATCTCTACGGCTGATGAGGTTGGTGGCGCTAACAAAGTTTTATTTTACCTTATATCTCGAATATGGAGACTGAAACAAACAGGCAGACATTTTTTTTAAATATATTTTTCAAACTCAGGGAGATCTAAAAGCGTAGAAGTTCGTTGAAATTTCAATTTTGAAATGTTTGACAGATGCAATACTTTATACTATGTTTACGACAAAAAAGAAAGTAAAATTACAATACCACAAAAGTAACATTAAAAGATATTTACTCTTTGAATAGAGCCATGGTGTTATGAATCGAACTTCAATAAAAAGGTTCATGTGCAATATAAACAGAATTTTATTAATACAATTAAAATGACACGACCTTAATGTCAAATGGTTTTGCGAAATTTTGGGCATGAATTTGTATTTAAATGATATTTCGGAAATCCAACCAGCTATTTCTGTCGAATTAGCTGGTTGCTTGTGGGAATAATTTGGACTGAATACCTATTCAAATCATGTCTAAGAGATTGAAGAAAGAGGGGTACGGTAGCTTCTGAGGGTAAAGACTCCTGATCATCAAAGGGAAGGTCTGACTTTAGCTCATATGACAAAGATACTCACACAATCCCTTTTTACCGGAGAAGGGGAGGGGTGCCCTTTTACGCATCTCACAGACAGAATACAGTTTAAACAACAACTATGCCCGAACCAAGACTCGAATGCTGGACGTCCAGTTTATAGATAAAGACATGCTACCCTTAGACCAGGACGCCATAGGGGAATTCAATAGTATGATTATGCAAAAATTCAAAAATATTTTCGTAAACAACAATTTATCTTTACTATCAGCAAGTATCTTTGTGCAACAAGAATTGTAACATTTTCTTATCATCCAAACTGTTACCAGGCATTAGGCAAAAAGAATACGACAGCTTACCTTAAAATTCATGGTGACAACTTTAACTTAGAAGATAACAATGACTCACTAGAATAAGGCGACACTCAGTCTAGGTGAGTTAAAGGTTCTTTTATACACATTGGTATACTAAAAGCTGTTTGTAGAACACGTCAAACGACAATAAAATAAAGAACTTAAGACAGTGTGATTCACCAAAAATATTTTCCAACTTAATTACGCCCAAAACTATGCATTTTTCTTGAATAATGGTTGAAAATAGACAGATGTTTAAATGAAATAATGCTTCTTTACAAGTAAATTTGTCACATGTTAAGCAAAGGAAGAAAAAAAAATATAAAGGTAGCTGAACACATTAAAAAGTCAAATTTTTTGACCGATTTTTTTTTTTTTTATTTAGCATTTGCAATGTTTAAACAGGTTTCTTTATAAAACCGTTAGAATTTTGTTCCTAAGCCTAATTATTGAGAAGTTACACTGATTTTTATATTTGCATTCATATACGTACGGCATCACATTTTATATTTTAAAAAGATCTCACAGCTTTTAGAAAAGCTTCGAAATATATATATCTTCTAATTTCTTTTCTAATTTCAGTAGATTTATGATTGATGCTTTCTTTGAAAGGCAGATTTTTTGCGAAATTAAAATTTTTTTTTTATTTTATATTGTTAATGTTTGAACAGATTTCTTTATAAAATCGTTAGAATTTTGTTTCCAAATCAATTTTTTAGAATGTTATGATAATTTTTATATTTTTATTTACATAAGTTATAATCTTATTTTACATTTTAGATGCTGATTTCCCAAATTCTAATCTTTGATAGAATTTTCTTACTAAAAGCGTCATAAATTAAAATGTAAGGTATAGTTTTATTCAGATTTGGTATACTAATTTATCATTGAGTTCTAAAGTTTTTGAACTAATCTCAGTAACATTATTCCTTTAGAAATAGTGACAGTATACATTTAGAAATATTTTATAGTAGATTCTTTACATTGTTAAAAAATTTGAAATTTAATTGTTATTTATCAATCCAATATTTAAAGAATGGATAAATATACAGCTTTTTTTACATTTTTAGAATAGGAAACAGGTAAAATAATTCTTATAGTATCTACAAAATTTTAAGAAAATCATATGATAAACCTCTGAACAGTTCGGAACTGAAATGCTTCCATTCATAATATTTTTAACGTAAAAGCTTCTTCCTACAGTATATAAAACCCTTTTGAAGTTTAAAATGTTTTTTTTTATTAAAATTGTACTTTCGACAATATTAAAAGACGAAAAACCATAGATTGATAATTTTCTTTGTGTTAATGTTGTAAACCCACTACCTGAGAATTAATAAAAGTGTCGACCTAATGCATATCAAAATAAAACAGAAATTTAAGAGTATAGTGATAAAATATTTCAAAACGAAAATAAAGACAAAATTTTGTATACTTTGCAATTAATCGAACATTTAATGATATTTGTACTTTGAATAATGCTATATATTGTTTGTGTACGTCCCGACTATGTTTTGTCATTTGCATATTCATTTCTTCTTGTTATTAAAAGACATTATTTGTGATATAGGTTTGCTGACTGTGTCACATACTACAAGCGATTCCGTCGGATTTTAAAGGGACTTAATATTAACTTAATAATTCATAACAATTATGTGATCTGATGTATATCGACTCTAGAGAATTGATAGATATTTACAAAATACAAAATAACAATTCGTAAATATTGTTGCCAATAACATGCGGTTAATAATACACACATAAACAATCTCCTCATATATTAAAAAAATAAAATTATCATGTAGTTACGATATTAAGTAATTGATTTTTGTCGATAAGAATAATTTATTCTCAAGAAGCAGAATTGGCATTTTATTTTTTAATTTTATAAGCAATATGTTATTTTTTCGAAAAATAAATGATTTCAAAGACAGCTCAATGCCTATTTCTCAAATATGCCAGCTTGAGAAAGGACATTTAATTGTCTTTTTTTTTACTTTTTTTGTATATAAAATCTAGAGAGAAAGTCAAATTTGAAATTGCCAACATATTCGAATGATGAATCTCTTCAGTTTCATTTCTCTCCGATTCTGACAAAGACATTTTTGAAATTATATCTATCTCTCTATGAGTACGATCAATCAAAAACACTATAAGCTAAGGGGATAAAATATGGCATAAGTCTTTGCACTCGATTTCTGTCTTACTTTCAACCAAATGCATTCAGAAGAAATGAGTCTATCCGGCAGTCCGAATATCAGTTAGCGTAATTGCTACAAAACGAAAAGATACAATAGGTAAAATTCGTTCCAAAAATTTAATATCTAAAGGGTAAATATGTATTAAATTTAAAATTTTTAAGTCAAAGTCATATTCGATTGGTCTTTACTTTTTATGCATATAAATACAATGCAACAAATATGCAATAAATTAAATTAATTAAATCTGGCATGTAATTTTGAGTACTATAAGAGCTCTATGTCAGATTTTGTTTTTAATCGGTTGGAGGGAAAAAAACCCTTCAAAAAGCACATTGCGTTTTCTTGTTCTTATATATTAACCGCATCCCATCGTCAAAGATCGAATTCAAATAGAAATATTTCCTAAATATTGTTGCCAATAACATGCGGTTAATAATTTATACATGTTTTTATTAGAAATAATGAAAGAATGTTTCTGATTTCCCACTGATTTAACACTATTATCATGTAAATCTAGATGTTATAAACAAGTAGTATAAAATGTCGCGTTTGATTATTCCTTTGAACGTTGTGGATTAATCGACAAAGCGTGCCAACTCAAGAAAAATTCAGGGAGTCTTAGCTCTCTCACCCCCATTTCAACACGTCCAAGGAGCCAGATAATTTCACTACTGAATAGCAGTTATAAAACAGCTGAGTAAAGCTATAAAAGTGACAAATATAACAATTTAGTCTAAGGCAGTTCTCAACAGTACAGCTTTATGAATAAAAATATAAAGCTCGTGTAAAAAAATGGTATCAGACAAACCTACAAATGCTATTAAGTTAACATAATTATCTGGATACTTAAATCCTTAATGATAATTTTTGTGTAGAATAATGATTTGGAGAATGCAATTGTAAGAGCCACTCGGTAATTAAAGCTAATCAAATGTTCCAAATATGCATTCCTATTCTGACTCATTCCAAATAGCCGGTCCTTTTGCCTTTTTGTTATTTATGGCGTCATGCATGTTTTACTAACACCTGACGACCCAGAATGAACAAATAAAAGGCCACAAAAAAGGTAATAATTCAAGCTTTATTTTTGTTACAGACTGCTTGACGATTTCATTCTCGGTCAGCTATATATTTATCCAGATGTTGAATTTCTCCTCAGTTAAGGAAAATAAAGGCAAGATTTTCCCTCTTAGAGACTATTGAGACTATAAGGAGGGCCGCGGTAATATGGTGTAAGGTCTCGGTTTCAAAACCGGAGGGCTGCAGTTTCGAGCCCCGACTCCCTCGAAGAACCACCGTGTAAGCGGGTCTAATGCACGTTAAATTAATCGGAGCCAAACACCCTCCAGCTGGTGTGATGTGGTGTGTTGTGGAAGTAGTCTGGAGAAAGGGTGCTAGCACAGGTGTCGTCCTCGTCATCTAACCGCGGTTCAAAGTTAAAAGGTCCGTCCCAAAAATTGCCTTAGTTTTGCTTCGAAACGGGACGTAAATATTACTAAACTAAACTAACTGAAGCCCGAAGTTCCCAGACAAGGAATAGAGAGCAAAAAAAACTGAATGAGGACGCTGTCCAACAAGTTAGTTTCTTTTTTATATATTTTAAATTTATTAATTTGAGTGCATTTTCTAAAGATTAAAATTACCTTATAAGTAGACAAAACTGCATTTTTCTGGGCGATTTGCTGTTGTTTTGCGTTTAATGTCTAAGGTATTAAGGCATCACATACGCAGCATAAAAAAACCGCTAGTAGAATTGTAATCTAAACACCTCGTGATAATTTAAGAAGATTGAGAATTTTCTCTCACAGATGCCTAAAATCCAAGCCTATCTTTCATTTTCATGCCTCAAAAAATCTGATGCTGGCGTTCTGGTGTAGGGGTAGCCCGTCTTCCTCGTAATCTGACCATGCTGGGTTCGAGTCAGTGTTCGGGCATGATTGTTCTTCCCTCTGTGTCTATCTGTGAGGTGTGTGAAAGATCTCCTCTGTAAAAAGTGTTTGTGCAAGCGAGAGTGTGATTATCATCTTCATATGAGCGAGAAGTAAGACTTCAACACTCAATTGCTCAGGAGCCTTTACCCGTAGAAGTTAATGAACCATTGTAAGACGGACACAACATTATTACCATCAAAAAATTTAATGAACAATTAAGATTATTCATTACTCAAGAAACCTGAGGAATTTCTTTAAAACATTTATTGGAAAATTTTAAATGAATACGAAACTACAGATCGTTAATCATCATTCAAACCAAAATTGGAAAATAATTATTAGCAAAAACAAATTATTGTTTTTTTTATATCTGAATGCATTTTCTTCAGATACTGAATAGCAATCCTTTTACTCAGATTTGTGAATTTTATTTTTAAAAAATTTCATTGATTAAGGAATTTTCAAGCATATTTACTGTTCGAGAATAAGTTGCTACATTCACTGCATTACCTCTGTTACTTCCTCCAAGCTGCGTAACCTAATATTCGTGTTGAAATTCATTTTTATGCTTTCTTTCTAGAAATAGCTCCTAATTACTCACAAATATTGACTTAACTACAACAAGTGACGCCTACCTACAATAAACAATCTATGTATCTATATGCAAAAAATGTATCTGTCTATCTATTTCATGAGCATCGCCGAAACATCAAGTATTAGACATAAAATTTGACGCATTTCATTCTAAATAATTTTTATAAGAAATCAGTATTATTTTCAACTTTCAAAATTATTTTCTAAAACATTTATTTAAATAAAGTTAAACCATAATCACCCTAAACAGTACTCTTGAGATCATCACCATCAACAGTATTTTTGATATTACACGTCTTGAACACGCTTTGTAACAGTTATTAAAAGCGATTAACCATATCTAAAACCGGTGTTTTCATGTTGTTTAACAGTTTGATACAGTTTTGCAAACAGTGCCATTACGGTCCTGGTAGTTGAGTGTATAAACTTTTTTTGGCAAAAAAAAAAAAAAAATCCCATTACCACCTTTAAATTATTAACAAGTTTGATAACATTTCGCTGAGTAATTTTTCTTTTGTGATCATTTCAAAGTAGAACTTTGATTTATAACCACGCCTATATTAATTAGTAAAAATAAAACAATCTAAATAAAACAAATTAGTAACCATAAAACAATCTCAAGTTTAATGTAGCTATAAAATATGAATTGTTTTCAATCTGTTTTGAATCCACTTAACAGTATGTGTTTAAGAATCTGTGAAAACCATGACACTTCTTCGATCTTTAAAAATATTTATATTTTTGTTTAAAAAATGATCATATATCTTTGGCAACTTTGATATACGTTTGAAAAAGTTTTTCTAAATTTATTTTAAAATTATTAAATAACCAAGCAACATGCAGAAATTATGTGTTTACTTTTTTGTTTTTAATTAATTTAACTCAAACTAATTGAAATTGTCATTTTTATTTCTAAGATACTTTTCCTCATTCTGGTTATTATAACTTTCAAATTAAGAAAATTTGATTGAAAATTCCTATTGATCAAATTTTGAAAGTAGATTAATGTTTATATCGAAATAATTATTTCCGAGGTACAAGTTGTTAAGTATTTATTGCAAGAAAAATTAAGTATTATTTTGAGGGTATTTTCAATTATTTTCTATATTAAATTATAAAACTTCATAGATACTTCGAAAATGTAAACTTAATTCTGTAAATTGTTCTTTTGTCATGTTTATGAATTCTAAATTTGAAATGAATATTAAAAGAATTAGAGGATAACAACTTTATTGTAACATTAAAAAAATCATATTAAAAGATTTAGAAACAAATTTGAAAAATTTAGAAACAAAATTGTAATATTAGAATATTCATATTGAAGTATTTAGAAACAAAGTTGTAAAACTAAGGCGTCAGCTTTTCTTTATCAATACGCTCCAATTCCAGCTGCAGCACCGACGCCTATGCCTCCTCCAATTCCACCAACACCACGCCCTCCAACTCC
Organism: Argiope trifasciata; assembly: GCA_026543055.1. Taxonomy (NCBI): domain Eukaryota; kingdom Metazoa; phylum Arthropoda; class Arachnida; order Araneae; family Araneidae; genus Argiope; species Argiope trifasciata. Next base: position 6,022,050 of record JAPMOQ010001131.1, on the reverse strand, counting down.
AGTTGCACCTCCAACTTCCGCCCCAACTCTAACTCCTGCTGCACCCCTCCACGCAGCATCGCATGCAGCGAAGAGGGCAACGAAGATCAAAAGAAGCACCTGCAAAACACAGAAATTGCCATGTTTTGATAAATATACTGTACATGATTAATGTTTAAATAAATAATTTCAATTTATCCACATTCTTGAAATAAATATTTTTTATTACAAGAATTCAAATTTCACAATTATATGAACTTCTGAGTTACGCATGTTTTTATTTCCCACTCTCTTCAGTCTACAACACTGAGCCTGTTACTAACTACTTACTGTTCGTTGACGGATTCTGAGATGATCTTATTTCTACGATTTCATCTCCTTAAGGGGTGAGAGGCGGAACGATTAGTATATTTGCAATATTCACCTTTGACTTTGGATTTCCCTCATTAGATACTTTTTGGTTCAACTTCTTTTTCAAGTTAATGTTAATCTTAAAATATTACCAAAAAAAATTCAATCACATATAAAAAATAAGGATTTTAGTATAAAAAATTCGTTATTATTTTGTAAAGAAGTAATTGCCGAATCTTAAGAACAGTTTGTTTTTTCTTCATAATTCAATGTTTATGCTCTTTGCATTAAATAAAAATTGCTCTGAAATATTTTATTGTGCATTAGTACTTTTTTTTCCTTCTGTATTACTAATTATCTGTCATGTTTAAATCTTATAAAACCACCTAGCTCCATTGTTAAATGTAAATATCTCTTCCTTTCATCTCTCCTTTCACCCATATTTTGATAAACCCATCCTAAAGCATGCGCAAAAGCTCAGAGGGTTTTTCAGTCTGTCGAACTGTAGTAAAAACCAGGCATGAGTAGAAACTGTAAAGTAGCAAATACTCGTCCCATTGAAACAAGAGCTTGCTATTGTCCTGTCTCTCAGCGTATGCGCAATCTTTCTTCTGCGCATGCTTGACTTACTGGAAACTTATATCTGGTGGAATGTAAACCTACCTTTAAGTCTGGCCAATTATAAGATAAGGCAATGTAAGCGTAAATAAGGACTGATTTATGTTTGCCACGATTTCATAAGATAAATTCATGCATTCCATGTTTGATAATTACTGTTTTAGCGTTCCTGAATTTTTTATTCTGAGTATCGTATTAAAATAATGGATATTTACATAAAAAAAACGTAACAATATAAAAATAAAAAGTTCGACATATCTAAATTTAAAAAACTATAGAAAAGCAAAATTTAAAAAAAAATTAACATAATTTCACATTGGAAGAACAAAGTAAAAAATTACCGGAATCGATATTTGACAGGTGATAAATTTTTTCAAGACAAAAAACAAACAATTTTTACAAACTCACGCACAGTAAGAAAAATTCAATTCAGGGACATAATTACTTGCCATCAACCAAACAGCATTTTTCAGCCTTTCAACGCATATGCTGCCTGCTAGTTCTCGCATAACTGGTCGAGTATAAACCCGGCATCAAATTAAATGCTATCAGAGTTAAATTTAGTGAAATTTTCTTTGTCAGTTATTGTTGTGAATTTGCAGTATTACTTTCTGTAATGTTAAATTCGTCTCAGAGAGAAGAGGTATTCGTATTTTTCGCTAGATCAATGACTTCTAGCCTTGGTGATAAATTTTTCGATCCTAGGGATTAAAATTAGGGCTCAGAAAAATTAAAGTATTCCAGTCTTATCTCTGTAAAGAATAGAGATTCGAGAACTCTTCTAGAAAATGCCATGAGATGTCACAACCTGTACTGAAACTGTAAAAGACGATATCCTCCAACAGGAGAAATTCACCTTCTGTAATAATGTTCGCTAGAGGCTTTTCTAGCTGTTTTCACTGAGCAATATCAACGTGTCCTAATACACGAAAATCAAAACAATAGTCTCTGCTAAAATTTAATTGATTTTGAATACGAATAGGAATGAAATATCAATGAAAGCATTGATAAAGCATTTAATCTATTTAAAATTTTTATAAGTAAACATTATTTACCCATTTCGTCTTTTATGTACAACAAGGACTTGAAAAATTTTATCATAACAAAAAGCACAAATTAATATATCAGATTATCAGCACTTTAAAGAATTCAGTTTTTAAATTCCTTTTACAATATATTTTATTTTTATAACATCGTTTGCTGCATTTAAAAAATAGTTTGAACTCTTTTTGTTTTAAAGATTTTAAATCTTTGCAAAAATATTTTAAAGATTATTGTTACGATATTTTAATTTATTGCTATTAATTCTTAAATTTGATTTGTTTAACCTGTCATTGAAGGGTTGATGTTAAAGCATAATATTGTTTTTTTTTTCCTTGAATAAATCAACAAAAAATGTTTTTAAGAGTCTTATTTAATTTTAAATATGGATCAAGATTAAGAAACATCTAGTGGTCAATCGACAACTCTGAACTTTAGATGGATAAAGCGAATTGCAAGCAATAAAAAATGTATGCACAGATTTTTGAAAGTAGCATAATTTAATTCAGCATTGCAAAATTAAAATAAGATACTCTAAATCTTTAAAACAAAGCAAAAGAATTCATGAAATCACAAGTGATAAATATCAGTTTGTTTTTGTCATTGTGATTGTTGTAATAACATTTTGACTTTTATACTAATGGCAACAACTATTCAAAGTTTATTTTTACCAAAAAAGAATTTAGGAAAAAAAATTGTTTGAATTACTTAAATTTATACTCAGTAATTCATTTGTAATTGTTCAAAAGTTGACAATGACCAATGATCACATAGTACAATAATACAAAAACTGAAAAATAAATTTTATACTAATAATCCAAAGACATATTATGTTGTACCACAGCAAAGATTTTCTGACGTTCCAAAGATAAAAGAGAAAATTAAATTTTCCCACTTACCTTAAAATTCATGGTTGTAAGATTAGCAAAGTGGATGTCAGTGGATCAACTGAATTAAGCGATCTTCTGCCTGTATGATTTCAATCGTTTCAGATCTTCACTTATATACTTGTCGAATGTATAATAAAATTTATTTATAGATCAAGTTATATGTCTACAAAATGAAGATCTCATTATATTTGTGTGAATCAAGAAATTTACCTTGAAATTTAATTGCAACCAGAAGCACAAACTTTTATTTAAATTAGAAATGACCAGTTGTTTAAACTAAATAGTTCATTTTTTTTCTAACGAGTTTCGTCATGTAAATTTTTTTTTAAATTGGAGGATAAATTTAATGATAAAGTAAATATGACGTCAAAATGTGCATTTTGTTAAAACAGTTTAGAAGAAAAAATATTATAGAATGTTTTCTCTCATTCTTTGATATAATATCAAATAAATAATTATGTTTTTTATTATTAAAATATTTTACTGTCTTTCCTTTCGAAGATTATTGTTGTTTTTTTGTTTGTTTGTTTTCTAATTCCTACAAAAAATTTTGTTCTTAAACAAAATTTGAAAAAAAAAAATTTTTTGCATGCATTTTAATGTATTAGAGGGCAGCACGCGCTATCTTAATTCTTCGAAAAAATAACTTAGTTATGCATAAATTTCCGGTGTTTTTTGTTTGTTTGTTTTTGTTTTGTTTTCCAAAAACATGATAAAAAAATATTGCAGAAAGTTTTATTCTTTTCTTTGATATATTATCAGACAAATACTTATTTTTTATATTACTAAAACACTTTATTGATGTTGATGTTGATTCTAAAGATTATTGTTTTGTTTCTAATTCCCTGCAAAAAATTTTATAGTTAAAAAATATTTTTGCACAAAAAGTATTTTCTAAAAATAATGCACCCCCCCCCCATCCAGAGGGAGACTTCTAGTAAGGAACGAATTTTAAACATAATTAAATTATTTTTCAGTCATTGATTTGAGTTGCAAATCTTACTAATTGCGGTAGCAATAATAAAAATAATCAATGTTCTCATCCTCTTCTAATATGTATAAAAATCGTTTAATACTTTTTTATTTATCAATGAGCATCACCATCAAAGGATTTTAACAGTATGTAAATAGATATTTCTTTCTAAAAAGGGCATTTCTCTTATTATAGCAAAAAAAAAATCTGCTGCTAGAAAGATTTAGTGATTTAAAATATTTTTTATTGATGTAAGAGAAATAAGCAACAATTCGTACAAAAATTTTTAAAAAAAGCATTTATCTTAATAAAAAGTATTTATCTTAAAGAAGATAAATACTTTTAAAGTATTTATCTTAAAAAGTATTTATCTTCTTTAATTTAAAAATCAAAAATTTTAACACAGTGGTTATTAATACCCCTGTGATTATTAATGTTTGAAAGAATCCACAATCTCCATCAACTTATAATACGCTAAAACATATCGATTTTATTTAATTTCAGAATAATTTGCATATATTTTTAAAGGCTTCTCATTTGACAGCTTTTAAAACGGCTCTACAGCAGAAAAGGAAACTCAACGTTCAGTAAGTATATTTCAAAGATTAACCTCTTATACTCAGAGATATAAAAAAATTCTTTTTGGGAAGAATGTTCATAGAAATTTTGTTATTTTACTAAGTTCTTTATACACATCATTGCATTCATTATTTTGTTACATTCAGGATTTCTCGATATGTTTTTTAGGGAAGATATCATATGGCGATAGTTGGTGGCTTAACTATTTTGTAACCTAAAAGGAATAATTTTTATTTTAGAAAGTAAATGAATTAATTATAATAATAATATATGAATATATTTTAGCACATATATTAATATATTATAAACTTCTTTAATTACAATCCATCACCCCAGAAAATGAAATGCATCAATGAATTCACAGACAAAAATTCCTAATAGAATACATCATTCAAACATAAATAGTAATACATAAACATTTAAAGCTATTTGCCCTGTATGTAGAAAAAACGCAATAAACTCTGCAATAATATTCCAGTTTTTAATTTTAAAATGTCACTAAATTTTGAAATTTCACCAGAGTTAACACAAAATGTCCACCATTATTCTTTCGATATCTCTACGATATTGCTTGGCAATCAAACTTGCAACATTGCGGAAATGTCGTACAATATATTGTGCAATAAAGGATTTCCTTGAATTTCCCATCAGTTTAATTCAGAAAAAAAATACCAAGATTAGTATAGTTATATAAACATCCCGTTTTAAAGCAGCACTGAGACAATTTTGGGATGAACCTCGTAAATTTTAACACCTGAACTGAAAGCCCCCTCTCGATACCAACAGGAGAACATTTGACCGTAACGGATTTAAAAAGACTGATGTTATTATGAGTTATGGTATTTTACAAGCCCGCAGACAGTTACCTGCGAACGATTTCAGCCGAATGAGCATTTCTCTTTTTTTTCAGTAACCCAAACTAGGACCAAGAGTACGACTTGTCTACTTTATGTGTCATATCTGCTTGCAAAACCCCTTTTTACTGGGGAGCCCATTCACTCTCCTCACAAATAGAACACCAGAAGAACAACATGCCAGAGCCGGCACTCGAACCCTGGACCCTCAGAACGTGCCCCCCTTATGCCAGGACTCCGGCCATCAAGAGTGACACCAAAGCCATTTTTTTAATTTAAAATAATCGCTCTATAATGTATTCAATAACAAAGTCACATTCTAGTTTGTCCCTTCATTTTTCAGAATACACTGGTTTATTCAAGTATTTCCTTTCCCGAATCAACTTTTAAGAAATTGTTTAAAGTTTTCTTATTTGTTTATTAAATTTCAAAATGTGCCTCCATTTAAACTCGCTTGATAAATTTAAAAGAAAATGCTCACATTTTTAAGACAAATGTGGTTACTTTAGAATGCCATATTTTTTGTAGAGTACCTAAAAAAATTTACGAGAGTGATCTCCTTGAAACTTTCTCACATACTCTCTAATAAAATTTTATACCCTTCAAATGCAAAAAATTTAGGCATGTCTATGAACGGTATGAATTATCAGATTTTTGTTTTCACTTACGAGAACTGTGTGATTCGTAATGTGTAGTTCAAAAAATCGATCGTTATATATTAATTTCATGCCAATGGCGAGCAGAAGTTTCGGACGATTAATCTTTGAGTTGAATCTAATGTTTTTGCTGGAATCTAACTTGCAAGCTTCGACAATAAATCGCTGACATGTGATTATTGCACAAGTACCAGAAAACTGATACTTAGTAACTGGTACATGGTATTATTTTGCTACGCTTTTCTCCCAATGGATTGTAACTATTGTTAGATATAGAACTACACCTATAATCACAATATCATATGTCAAAATTCCCTTATTCAAATCAAGGTTTTTATGTGCAAAAGAAATTTCTCCTCACCAGCAAAAGACTCCCCGTGTGCGTGGTGGCTGGTGCATGTATAAATCTATCGTGATCACAAAGTCCCTCAAGTCGAGACAATGCCACTGATTCAGGTCTATATTACGATCTGTGGATAAGTTAATGAAATATAAGAATGAAGTCAGTCTTGTAAAAAAGAATAGTAACGCATGAGTAGCTAAGTCGCACTCTTGGCCCTAAATAAAGCTACTGAATCAAGATACACTCTCTCGGCTTAAAATCGCTGACTTCGTCCACTGGCTTGTCTTTGACAAGTATCATAAGAAATCACAATAACAGCAACAGAAATTTCTGATTGGCAGATGTCAGCCCTTTGACAAATTTGGTTCACAATAAAATAATCTATATTTTCTATTCTAAAATTGTGGATCAGATTCACCGACCTATATTGAGTTATAGCGTTTATATGCAGGCAAAAGTGATGACTGAGAGACAATAGACCCTTCTTTGGATTTGGCTCGAAATTAAATACAAATATACATTATAAAAGAGCTAAATTTTTTTTCCAAATTTTATTTATACAGTTATTTGTCTTTTGTAGTTATCATCTTTACCTGTTCTCGTCCAAAGGCTGACATCTGCCAATCAGAAATTTCTGTTGCTGCTCTTTTGGTTGCGCGCATCCAGGTGCTTCTCTGGCTACTGGTTTTAATAGACAAGAACAAACTGCTATCGCCCGTTTCAGAAGTGGCCATCTTACTAACTTGAAATTTGTCGTGGGTACGAAGAAATTTGAAATTTGCTCCAAGTGTTTAAATGAACAGGCGTCTGCTGAACATATTCTTCAGTGCCTTGGTCTCTCCGGGAGGGATCTGATGGAAAATCCACTTATGGTGCTGGACCTTTTGTACGCACTCATGGACTTCGTCTAACGCTTCTGACCTCGGGGGCAGGCACAACAGCAACAACAACTTGTTCTCGTGGAGACAGACTTCTTTGGAATGAATTTCGTTCAAAAATTGGAGATAACTACAAATCTATTTTATGACCACATGCCGTATTTGATTCTACTGTTCGTTTCAGTATTCTAAGACTATCTCATTAAGGGGAGAGACGCGGCTGAAGCACATTTTTGGATTTTTCACCCTGTTAGATATCTTTTTGTTCAGTTTTTTTCCACCTGTATGTAAATATCGTGTTGTTTCTGACCATAATATTTTAACTTAGTCTATTCAATCAGAATTTTATTGTTAAATATAAGCAATTCCTCCTTTTCTTCTTTCCTCTCACCCCTATTTTGACGAATCAAACCCATCCTAACGCATGCGTAAAAGCGGTGAAGGTTTTAGAATCCGTAGTCAAATAATCGTAACTCAAAGCATTTTTCAGTTATATTTAACTCCAAAAATATATTTAGTTCTTTTATTGTGTTACTTTCACTTGTTGAGAAGATATAATTTACTAATATAGGTTGATATTAATAAATTAGTGTTTTTAAATGGCGACGAAACACTTTTCGTTAAAGGTGGCACATCTTTTAAAATCATTCTGAATTTTTTCCTTTAATGGATTTTTTAGTCAAAATTAAACACTAATTGAATCAGAATTTTAATAATACTCATAACATATTTTTATTTTTAATGAATTCATGATAAATTTTTCTTTGTGAGATAAATTGTGTTTTAATATCTTAATAGATTTATTAATTTTTTTATTTAAAAATATTGTATTTTACTTTTATAATAATTTTTTAATTCGTAAAAGACTTTTTTATTTTAAGGTTTCCTAATTTTTATCGGGAATTTATTTAATAATTTGAGATTAAAATATTATGGAATTGAAACACTAAAATTTTCTCTATTCACTATTAGATAGCACTTTCTGCAATAAATTACTATAATAATAGGTTAGTAAAAATACTGAAACTGGCAAGATTTTACATTTTCTTCCAAAACAAAAAATTGCTGTAAAATTTTTGAATTATTGTATATCAAGAGGTAAATTAAATCGCTTTGCAAAATTCTTATTCAAGAATAAAGCAAGTCAAATTGAATTTTTTTTTAAGTGTTCAACACCGAAAGTATTAACAAAAAATTTGAACAAAAGAATTTGGCACATTTCACATTTCATCGATGTAATCTTTTTATATAACTAAAGACTACTTTCAGAATCCCTATTTGAAATTGATAATAAAATTTATAAATTTATTCTTTTAATTATCGGGTTATTTTCAAATATATTAAATCATACATATTTTGAGAATTTGTATAATTTGATAATTCTTCCTTCTTGAGATTTTAATAATTTTCCTTGACTAATTTCAAACCTGTTTCCTTATTTAAAAAGATACCTTGAATTATATTTCCGTAGTGAAATAAATGTAAACTAATTTTAAATAAAGTATTTAGTTTAGTTTGTTTATATTAACGTCCCGTTTTTAAAGCAACACGAGGGCTATTTTGGGACGGACCTCGTAATTTTGAACCGCGGTCAGATGACGAGGACGACACCTGAACTGGCACCCCCCTCTCCACACCACGCCACACCAGCGGGAGGACATTTGACCTGACAGATTTAACGTGCAACAGACCCCCTCACACGACGGTTCTTCGGTGGAATCGAGTCTCGAACCTGAAACCCTCCGGTTCCGAAGCCGAGACTTTACCACCGGGCCACCGCGGCCCAAATAAAGTATTTAATCTATACAATTAAATATTTTATTCCTGTAAAAAAGAAAATAAACAAATAATTAACTGTATCAAAGCGATACCTGATTAATTAATATTCGATCAAAATATATTATATTTGTATAACAAGGTAAATTTACATTGATTTAATGTGTGATGGAAAGTTTAAATTGTTTGTTTATTTGAATCATTTGAATATTTTTAATTAAAATAAAAATATCAATTGAGCCAAACGATTCAATCGCCACTAACTGATTTTCAACATGCCAATAAATCTAATTAGAAGCTGGTTCTTATATAAAATATTAATTGTCTGCTTTTTAACTTTTTTAAGTATTTTATTCGAATTTTGCTTTTATGTTCAAGGAATATTTCATGTTTGTTTAACAGTATTTTTGTTCTTTAACAAAACCAAAAAATACTATCGCGAATATTTCGAAACTGTTTTATCAAACCAATAAAATAGTTTCCAAAACTTTTTTTTAAATATAAATACATGAATATCAAAAAATTAAAGAAGCTCAAAGTCTTATCTTTGACTAACAAGGGAATATGTATGAATTTTTATTTTATTATTTATTTAATTATTAAAATTTATTTCAATTTTTATTTATTTTTGTCCATTTATTCAATTTTAGAAATTAGTAAAATTTAAATTAAAAAGGCTCAAAAATGAAATTGGTACCATGAAAGAGACAAACTTTCACACATTAAGAAAGTGTTTCTTGTGCAATTAGTTGTTCCAGAATTAATTTGGAAAATGGTTAGTTAAAATTTCTAATAACTTTTAATTAATTCAATGTTTATTTAACTCTGGCATTTTTAAAGAGTCAACAGTTTTTTTATAATCTTAAATAAGGAATGTACAAAATTTATTCGAATACTGTCTAATTTCTTAAGAAACGTTGTGGAAAGCATACAAACAAACATACATAACTACAAAGACTTTCGATTACATTAATAATGCTCATTTATAAGAAAAGAAACGTAGAAAAAAGTATTGAGAAGAATAGTATATAAAAACTATATAAATAGTATATAAAAGTATAAGAAAAGACTTAACAATATAGCAAATGATATTAAAAGTGATTTCTTATGATTTTGCTGTTGGTTAAGTATTTTGAGAAAATAAAGAAATTTTAATTTATTTGAGATTCCGAAAAACCTACAAAAAAGACAACCAAATGTCGTTGTTTTTTTGAATGAATATCATTTAAAATTTATGTATTAACAGCTGCACGCATGCAAACTAGATGTCCTGAAATATGGTAATAAAAACAGCGGTTTTCTTTTCTTACACTGAAATACCACGATGCAAAATGTACGATGACCTAATTTTTTTTCCTTTTAACTAAAGGTATACCATTTGCTCATAATTTTCCAAAACTCATAACTTTCTTTATATACTCCCTCATAAAACCAGATGTAGATTCTAAAGCGAAATTCTTTTGAGGCAGATGACAGAAGTTGGAAAATAACAAGAATTAGCTTTTTTCATCTGCTTTAGTTACAATAAAAGTGTGTGTGTGGGTGTTGGCGCTCTGCAAAAGGCAAAAGAATGTTCACACGTTATTAAGTGGTATTCGATAAATTTAGTCATCTCTGTGTGTAATAACCTTAACTTTATAAGTAACTTTATGTAGTAAATAATGATGAATAGTTAGCCATTCCATAAAAAAAGAGATTATTCGTGTTATTACTTGGATGAACCCATATTAGACAAATATGTTACCATTATGGAAAATACTAGATTTATTTATCCAAATACAATAAAACAATCAATCAAATCTATTGATCTAAGATGACTGTCTTCAGGTTGAAGCACTTGATAAACAATTTTCATGTTTATAGAACAAATTCTATCTGCCTAA
>JAPMOQ010001131.1:5970905-6008463 GCA_026543055.1 Argiope trifasciata | reverse complement strand
TAGATAGATAGATAGATAGATAGATAGATAGATAGATAGATAGATAGATAGATAGATAGATAGATAGATAGATAGATAGATAGATAGATAGATAGATAGATAGATAGATAGATAGATAGATAGATAGATAGATAGATAGATAGATAGATAGATAGATAGATAGATATAGAATCGGCTTTCGAATTCAGCGTTTTCAAAAAAAGAATTTAGCCGTTTTACATTTTTTCTTTAAAAAATGTAGAATAGGGAAAAATATTTTATTTCATTTATTTAAAATTATTTAAAAATGAAACCAATATCAAAGAGTCAAAATATTTAAAATATTAAGGATTGCATATACGTATTACTTACACAAAATAACGAGAACTCAAGCAAAAATTTCTCTTATGAAAATAAGATTTTTGAAAACATAAAATATTGTCTTGTCTGTGGGTTAGTCTTGTTCTTGTTTTGTAAATAATATTGTCTGAAATTGAAAATAACTTGTTCACTAACTATTGAGCTTCGTTTTATACTTTTCATGGCTTCAAATAACAAATCTCTTTTGTGCTATTTCATTCGTTGCCACAAATAACGAAAATTCACCTTCAATGCCTTTAGATTTGTAAGTGTTTCGTCAGTATCTTCAAAAAACTTGTGACTTTATTTTTCCATTTCTTCTTCTTAAAAACCATTACTCTGATGAGTAGTTTCTTCGATTCTTGTCTTCATCAGAATCAGTTTCTACATAAGAATTAGAAAATATTCTGAACACTATGCATAGAATGTACAGCAAACCAAATGAGTTAAAAATTATTTTTTTCATAATAATATGAATTTTTTAAACCGGCTTTCCTAATTTAAGAACCAGTTCTCAAGTGTGATAAATTTGCATTAAAAAATCAGGGTGTTTTTTTTAATCCGGTTTGAAAAATTGTCCAACCCCAGTCTACAAAAAGTTCTAATTAATTTTAAAAACATAAAACTCTTTCGATATTTTTGATTTTCTTTCTCCAAAGTATGTTCATACTAAGTTAGGTGGCTGTATATCCAAAAATTGCCCAAGTAGAATATTGCATTCTGAGTGCTGCGAATCACGTTGCAATCTAGTTGATATTTACTAAAGCCAGTAGAGGCTCTAAAATTATTAGAATGTCAAAACGTATTATGTATGACAAATATTTTTGAGTTCAGTTGCAGGTGGTAAGATTAGATATCCTTGAATTATTTGTTTCAAAGTAATTTTCAGAAAGTATGCCAATCTAAAAATATTTTTATGTTAAAATCAAACAGAATTTAACTTTGCATATTAAACAGTTTATATTAATTCAGTTTTTCTATTCCAAGTAAAATGAAATTTTTAAATATTCCATTTCTCCATTGACCTTGTTTTACAACATTAAATTACTTCTGTCGTATATCTTTTCCATTTTTTTTACAGATCAATTTTTTTTGGAAATCGTTTAATAACATTTTCAAGCAATGGTTAAACATAGCTTTCAACAAAGTAAAAAAAAAATGTTTCATTTAACATCAAATCCAAGGTTTTACTTATATATCTCATAAAAACTAGTAATAATTCTATTGATTTAGCTTACATGTTAACTAAACATGAATTGACGCAGTTATGTGGCGAGAAATATTATTTTATGAACTTTAGACTAACCAAACTGTAACAAAAAAATACCAACATATGAAATTGGATTAAAACCAAGAACTCATGCAAGCAATAATACAGATAAAATGTCAGTTTCAAATTCAATTTTTCTAACGTTTCCAAAATGATATCATATAAGAACAATTTAAAATTATAGCACTGTTAGAAAATATTTTTCTTTGTCGTTTTTAATGCTGTGATTTTGCACCACAAATCCGAGCAGAGAGAATAACAGGTATTTGCCGCATTTTTTTAAAATAGCAAAATATTATTAAAAAATGAAAAAATTGGTCTGTCAATTTTTTCAGATATTCTTTTTTGTATAATGTATTCTATGTATACATTATACAACTATCCTTGTATAATACATACTTTTAACCTTAAAATTAAAGTTCGTTTTCTTCCTGGAAGTCAACTGACGAATTGACTTATCTTTCTGGAAATCAACTGACTTGATACGCATTTGACAGTCGTTTTTTTTTTTTTTTTTTTTTTTTTTTTTGTAAAAGAAATTAAACTATGGGAATTTTGCTACAATTTATTTAAATGATCGAATTTTTTACTTTTTACTTATTTAAACTATCCTAATCTTCCAAGGCTTGTTTAATATTGTATGAATTCTGTTACAATTTGTATAAATAATCAATTTTTTTTCCTATTTAAGATATTTTATCTAATGTTCGATGGCATATTTTATAATTTTTTAATACCCAAGACTTTATTACATGAACTTTCCCTTTGAGAATAATATTACTTTATTTAAACGTATGAACTTTTTTATAATTTTTAACATCCATAACTTTTCTCTTTAAATTTTTCTTATGAGAAAAATATTCTTTTATGTAAACTTAAAAACCTCTTATTTCATAATTTTTTAATACTCATAATTTTTCCCTTTAAACTTTCGCTCTGAGAATAATATTTTTTACTTAAACGTAAAAATATATCCTTTTATAATTTTTAATAACCATAACTTTCCCATTTTAACTTTTCCTATGAGAAAAATATTCATTTATTTCAACGTAAAAACCTTTTACTTCATAATTTTTTAATCCTCGTTAACTTTTCCATTTAAACTTTTCTTTTGAGAATGATATTTCTTTATTTAAGCGTAAAAGACCTAAATTTCAACTTTTCTTTTTGTTCTCTACCTTACGGAATCTGATATTGGAATCTATGATATTTGCGTATTTTGGATGACCAATCAAATAATTAAAAACAATAAAAATTCTGTTTTGTGTTTCTTTTTCATGTCAAACTACAACCCAACTAATTTGTTTAGAGGCATAATAGCCATTTATTGATTAAACAACTCAAATTAAATTCTGCTTGATTTTGTCTGTCAAAAATTAAATCATTAAGAATTAAATCAAGTAAAATTTAAAAACATGTCAAAAGGAATCTGGATTGGGGTTTCACGCAACATTAATCTAAATGCTGCCTATTTATGTCAATCAAATTTTAAATAATTAAATCATTAGGAACTAAACAGATTGAATATTAAAGACTTATCAAAATTATTCTGGAATGATGACTGAAATAACATTAATCTGATAGCACCATATAAAAAGCAAAATTCATCTAAATCGCATTATAAAATCCAAATAATTTTTTAAACGTATGCTGCATTGACAACCAATGTAGAAAGAGTAGCTGAATTGATCTGAAATAAATGTAAGAACTTTGAATTAAACATTGGACATATTATCATATTATAAAAGACAGGAGTAACTTAATCATAATGAAAAAGTAAGAGATTGATCTACAAATAATAAATGTCGAAGCGTGATGCGTGTACGGTTAATGCGGAGGCGTGTTACAATAATGTCGATTTTTTTGAGGGAGGGGCTTATTAGCAAAATAATTCTGGTCCTGTAAAACAGATTTAATGCATGAAATGTATTCCATGAGGCTATTTTGATTCCACTGTTTCAAACCGTAATTGAGTACGTGTATCTTGCTGTCCCAAATTGAATAAGATCCTTACCATGACAAAGTTTATCAATTATAACACAAAACCAGATTTTATTGGTTTCACTAGAATATTTGATAAGTATCTCGAAAGCTGTTGTACTTTGTTCTTCACTGCGCCATAATAATTAGGACTAATTGACCAAATTGGACCAGATTTCTCTAGTAGCATTGCTTATCAATTATAATACAACAGCGGCTTTTACGTCTTACAATTTATATCTAATACTATAATAGGAGGAAAGGTTGCCAAGTCGAAAATCGCCCCAGAATTAATAAACTCCGGTAAACATGGCGGTCAGGGGTTTTTGGCCACGAGGAATCGATTGGCGCCGGTTTTGAAGCGCTACGATCGAGCAGTTCGAAGTTACAGATAGGATATTTTCAAACTTTATTAGTTCGCCATAATGGCTACTTAAATTTTCAAGTGGTAACATGCTGCCATTTATAGCCAATATGGCGAACTAATAAAGTTTTATGTTTATGCTGTTATAGGTTTATAATATGTTTCTTATGTATGTATATATGTTTGGTTTTTCTAAATAAATTTGTCAAAAATATTGAACTTCAACACACTTCAATCTTTACCTTTACTTTACCTTTGTATAGAATAGTTCCCTTTCCAAACTCTAACTTTGTTTAGAATAGTTTACAATGGTGCACTTTAACCGGTTATCTTTTCCCCAATGGTTTCACAAATTTTCTTATGCCATGTATTGTTTTGATAAATCACAATTGAAAATTTAAATCTTCGAGTTAGCTTCGATACCTGTTTTCTCCGAGCGGAGCTCGGTCACCCGCTGGTTTGATTAATTCGAAATCTGCTGTACTTTTTTCTTATCTGGGACATAATAATTAGGACTGATTAACCAAATTGGACCAGATATATCCTATAGCATTGCTTATCAATTATAAATACAACAACGGTTTTTACCGCGTTTACTGTAATGTTTGATAAATATCTCAAAAACTGTTACATATTGTTCTTCATTTCATCATAATAATTATGACTAAATAAATATGCCTAAATAATCAGGACTAAATTATGCAGTTATCCTGTTCAATAGATAATTTTGGATTCACTATTTCACGCCATGTGTGATTTACTGTCCAAAATTGGACCATCACTATTCCAACTTCGCTACTTTCCAACAAAATATAAACAATTTTACAACTTCAGCTCTATGAGTTTTGACGAATACTTCAAAAATTATGTTTTGGCTTAAACTTTCTACAGTTGATATAATTCCAAACATTACGACTAAAACATATTATTATTCAAACATGAATGACCAAGTATGAGATACAATAATAATAAAAACTGGAAACTCACCCCAAATTTTGTCATGTTTACAGATCTAAGAACGGAGAACATTCTAGACTAGCATTTCAACCTGTGTTGAAAATAGATATGAATAATCTTTTTATAAAATTTTATTATAGCAGTACACGAATCCAAAAGAAAGTTTTATACCCACCATCTTTTAGACTTTGAAAAAGATGGAATAAAAACAACGCAACCTGGTTTCACCTATTGTGTAATCTGTTTATAGGTTTTTGTTTACGATTCTATACTGTGAAGAAGATACCAAAGTCACGAACGAAGATTATGATTTTTATTGTCCTACCTAAGTATTTTCAGTTCAGTGAATATAAAACTCAAGCGAATTGTCATTCAGTTTTAAAATTGCCAGATCTTTGCTTATACAAGAAGCTATATTTTCTTATAAATACAATGTAAATGTTTCTATATAACATGCAAAACGTAGTCATGTTAATAAAAATAATAAATACACTTTTCTTTCTAGAGATTACACCCCACCCAGCTGTTTATCTCATGATTTCCGCTTTCTGAAAATCAGTCCATTTTCAATTTCATCTCACATTTTTCGAAGTTTAGTGTATTTATTTTCATTATTACTGATTTGCATTATATTATTGTCTTGGATCATATAGTATCAATTCACTTTGTTTGAAAAATAATTGAACTTATTTGCAAACATCGCATCCAAATAGTGATTTTTAAAAAGTAGACTGTCAGAGAGTTAAAAGCATTAATAACTGCAGAAATCATTATGAAAAATTTGAGAATCGAGGCAAAAGCAGAAAATCATGATTCATTGATATATTTTATTCTCATATATATTTTAACATCGAAAAAGTAAACTGAAATTTTTATCACACAAACATTAATTTATAATAAATGTCGAATTACAATATAAATATGCAATCAGTTTGTAATCGTATAAACATTTTTAATTCTAATTAATATTCAGAAAACATACGTACTAGATTCATCTAAACTAGATTTTCTCATCTCATTAGTTTTAATACTTTAATCTTTAACATTCTTGTTTTGATCCCATGGCAGTTGATGGTTAAACACGATAAACTACTCTAACTAAAGCATGTTTTATTTATTTTTTTATCTTTTTTTTTTTTTGAAAATATACTAGTTAAAGCGTGGGGAAGGGTTGTTTGTTTTTGTTTTTAATATTTTATTTGTTAACTTTTGTGAAGTTTTTTAGTATGTAATTTATTTCGTAAAATCGTTAGAATTAATCCTTTGCACACAAAAAGATAATTCAGTTCATAATTATTCACTTACACATAAACCTGTTTATTACACTAAAAAATAAATTCATGCAACTGTTTTGAGTTTCCATGAAAAATGAATCCACGTTTTTTTTACATTCTGCAAGCATTTTTAACAAGTAAATTTTAAAAATTAAATAAATGAAATGTCAGTTTAGTTAATTAGGACTTTTTGGCGCAAGGGCCAAATTTGGCCTTGCTGCACCAATACAAGTTATTTGTCAAATGGTATGGATCAATGAAATGTCAAACTGGTGCACCGTCTTGAATGGTGACTGCGACAAGGATTCGAGGGGCAAGAGTTAATATTTATGATCTCATAATCAAATTTTTCTGAAATCCTCTTGTAGACTGCTCTGCTCATTTTGAATTGAAATCTAACGATGGGCAACTAGAATTACACTATAATATCTTTAACAGGAACACACCTCATTTATAGAAGCTTTTAACCTTTTCATAAATTTAACTCTTAGATATAGTACAAAAAAGCGATTACAAAAAGTAAAAAAATACTTGTTTTAATCTTCCATATTTTTTTCATTTGAAAATTTCTGCGTTTTCATTATTTTTCCCTAGATTTTACTTTATATCCATTTCACCACTTATCTTCAGCGCAGGAAATTAGCATTTCTTTTATGGCAGTCTTTTCATAACTTTTTTTAGTAATAGTCATAACTTCTTTTTTGTTAATTAAAATTCATCTTCAGTAGCTACTGATTGAATTATCTGAGTACAAAGATTTAAATTTTAATCCATTTACTAATCCACATTGTTTATGAATAAAATAGTACACTTTAGATGGAATGTATAGAGTTCTCAGAATTAAGGAAAAACCTGAAGATTGTAAATAAGGATTTAAGTACAGTACTTATGGTACCAGGTAATCTCAAAACCCTGAAGGATATGATGTTAAAGATTGATAGTTTCATTCCAACTGTTTGAGAGTGTTCAGATAGGGAGAAAGACCTGTTTACTATCCAGAAAGGAATGTTAGTTTGACTGATCGCTTAATGTAAGGTTGGACAATACTTATTCAGCAGTAGACCACAACAAATCCTGTCAATACTACTACGCTCAGTGGTGGCGGGGTGGTCGGCTGTATACAAGAAGAATAATTTAGATAATTTAATCTCCAATTAATGAAAAATTCCGTAAATGGATAAATACCTCCAAATTATATTATTTTTTGTTTTGTAATCAAATTTATATTTATTCTAGTAAAAACCACTTGTCATAGTATCCCAAATGATGTAGAGAAAAAACTTAATGTAATAATATTATCAAATTATAAAACCCTTAAAAATGAAAAATCTTCAATAGACCAAACGTTTCGTAGTTTTCAGCATAAAAAAACTATAAATATCAGAAATTTCTGTAATTTATTATAAAACATAAACTTTGAATCATGCATAAATTTTCAGTGTTTCCATTTTCCAATTCCAAAATATCAGTTGAAAGCTATTTTCCAAATTGCTGGCCTGGATACTGAGGTATATACTGACTACCAGGAAAAGTGTTCATAGGTACACCTCCCATTGGCATTCCATTACCCATTGGTACTCCTCCCATTGGCATTCCATTACCCATGGGCACTCCTCCCATTGGCATGCCGTATTGAGGAGCGGCATTTCCATATTCAACGCAAGAAGCAACAAAACACATCACTAAGCTGTACTGAAAAAGAAACAAATGTTATTTTTGGCGTATTTTACTTCTTAAGGTAAGACAAATTTTCTTATTACAAACTAGCCGCCTTTAGCGACCAGCCGGTTCACTAATATTAATAATTATTAAAAAATACAATAAATATTTTAGGTAACATGGTCTTATAATATGGTTTTCAGAAATATATTAAAGCTTTAAATTTTGATAATAGTATAATTCACTTATACTATTAAGGTAGCCCTTAAGCTATTCGGTTTATCGTATTACGCATATCTCATTTTCACGTGACACCCGTAAAATTCAGTTTCAAATTAAGGTGGAAATGACTTAATAGCAATTAATATAAAGACATTTTTTACTGAAATCAAGCATATTTTAAAAACATGTGAGAACTGAGAGCAGAGTCATTTGTAAATGGAGTATTATATGCCCTACAAAATAATTTTCATAATTTCTTATACCTCAAAGATTTATTCATCAAACGTTTCACGGATTCATCGTAAAATTCAGTTTTTAGTTTTACTTTCAAAGCGATTTAAATATCGGGAATAGAAATATTTTATTTTGTTTCGATCTATAAATATACTTCAAAAAATTGTGGTGTAAATTTGTACATTCTATTGGTCATATGGAATCATATTCTAGCGAAATATTTGTGACACTTCAACATTTTAATTAGCAAATTAACATTTCTATCTTCTTTTGTCAAATCTGAGTGGCTTATGAAGTTTTAAATAGAATAGTTTAGAACAATCAACATTTTAATAATAAAACCCAATTGCTCTGGAGAAAAGCTGGGAGATGATTGGCTTCTTTAAAACAATCGATGAATTATTCTAAAATTGCCTATTTTTATAAAATATTGATCATCACATTTTCGCAAATCAGTCAGCTTTAGTGATTTACTTTGTTGATCGAAGTGCATCTCTTTTTATTTAAAATATTAACATCTCAAGAATATTTTGTTAATCATGACTCATAAATTACATAAAATGTAATTATTCATTTCATTTAGACCATTTTGTTAGAAGATGTGTCTATTAAAAATTGTTTACAAATTAGATTGATAAGATTAGAGTGGATATTTTGTATACATTGAACCATACATGTTTTAAATATGGTGTGTGTGTGCTTGCGTGTTGGTGTGTGAATTTCAATATGATGTAAAAATCAATTTTGTGTTGTCATATTTTTCGAAGTTATAGAGGAACAAAGCCAAAGCTTCGTTTGTTTATTAATCAATTAAAAATTAAAATTCTGGCCTCCAAGGTATACAAGTGCCAATTTTGAATGGTTAAACGGTCTGGTCTGTAGAGGGCCAACGCACACAGACACATTGAGCTTTATTATAAGTATAGGTTACTAACTGCTTTTAACTATCAGCTAGATCACCAAAAATAAAAGTTTATAAAATTTTCAACTTTCTGTAACTTGCTTAGAAAAAAGGATATCATTGATTTATGTTCAATTTTGAAATAAAACTGATAATATTTTATATTTGAAGACTCGATATTTAGCTATCAATTTATTTTTAAGCTTTTATAAAAATATTTTATGGACAGTATTTATAAAAATCAGCCATTTTTATTTTCAATTTTCAGCAAAAAGGCTACATTCAGAAATACTTCTCTACTACACATTATACTACACAGCAAAATATATAATTTGCGTTAGATTAGAAACGCTACAGAAGTAAATCGGATATATTATCAAAAAATGCACTGCTTCAAAAATTATATTAAACTCTCTATGACTTGTTTAAGTTAAAGTAATTTTTTTCAAATGAGCTCTAACAGCAGCTGAACTTTATGAACTTCAGATAGATATTATAGTAGAATTTAATTACATCAATTTTAAAGCTACGATTAAGCTATGGAAAATAAATCTGAAATTTTAGATACTGTGAAGTAATAATGGAGCATTGACTAAATCAAACATAGTCAAATTTTCTTGAAAATTTAACATTCTAATGCTAATAAGTTGATTTTTTTATTTATAAATTGTGTCATGAAAAAAAATTGCTCAGAACTCTCTAAGAGGAACGATGATTCGACTAAAAGAGTTTCTATAAAGTTACTAATTACACACAAGTAACATATCCCTAAGAGTGGAGTTTTATAAAACAACGGATTGCTAAAAAATGATCAAAATATATATTAGGTTTTTAATCGAAAAAAATCCCTACAGCATATTTTAAAGTTTTTCTTAAAGATCTTCAAAGCCGAAGTAGCTGAAACCATTTTTCTACTATTAACGATTCCAAAAATACGTTTTTCAGTAATGCCATTTTTTTTCTTAATGCGTCAATCCTTAATTTTTAACGATTTTTTAAAATCTTATTTTATAACGATTTTTTTCACATTTATTACAATCTCTAAAAGTAATTATAGTGTTGCTGAATTTATTCCTACACGCTTGATATCATATGGAACTCATTTTCACTTTCTTTACAATTAATAAATAATAATATATGAATAGTAAATAGAAATAGAAATAAACGAATCAAGTTTAAAACTTTAGCATACTTTAATGTTTTGAAAAAGAAGTTTAAATATCCTTTGAATTTTGTTTTCTTTAAACTATGCCGTTTCAAAATTTCTACTCCTTTATCTTAGAAAACTATTAGTGGAAATTAGTTATCTATTAGGTTCATATTAAAGATGAATACACAAAGAAATCGTCTCCAATCTGAGACATTTCTGTTCACAATGCCCATCGGAATTGCTTATTTAGAATATCAGAAGATTAGATTATTGAAAAAATTAGAAGGCAAACTTAATATAATTATCTTTAAAATAATAAATACTTTTTTTCAAATGTTCTTTTAAAACAAAGGATCATAGTTCATCAAAAAAATTTACAAATACTTTTATTTCTTGCAGTAAACGTCACTTACCGTTAAATTCATGCTGTCTGATTTAGACGACAACTTATGACAAATAAATTATTCGACACGCATTTCAGGTATTTAAAAGGAAATGAAGATAACAAAAACAAGTTAGCGTGTCCCTTGTGTAAAACCTGCAATATGTTGTGCAGAATGACACGCTCTTTCCATGAGGTAATCACAAACGCGCTATTGCACAGTGCACTTAATCATTGTTTTCTGGAAACTATCGTGCAGGATTTTTTACCTTGAAACAAAACGTTGTTACTTGGCAAAAAAAAGAGATGGAAACTAAAGGTTATTGTGAACGGCTCCAACGGCATCAATAAAAGGTATGAACAAACAAAGATATTCAAAGCATTGTAGTTTATTACTTGAACAAAAAAAAAGATTATCAAAAATGTTGGGCTCATTGTATTACATCAACAATGAGCATTCGTGATCATAGTATCATTGTTATTTTACAAATCCTTAATAATGAAATTTTATTCGGATGTACAGAAAATACAACCTAAAAATCAGTCAGTACAGTATTACAGTCTTAATATGATGAGATTCCCTAAAATATCGTTGAGAAATTTTAATCATACAAGAAATGAAATACCGTACAATATTGTTACAATAGTATTCAAAGTATGGAAGTTTATGTCTTAAACAAAAAAGATTGTCAATAATGCTGTACTCATTGTCTTATATCATCAATGGACATTCGTGATCATAATATCCTAGTTATTTTAAAACTAGACAGTAATTATGAAAGTTTATAGTATTGCATTCTTAAAGCCATAGGATTCTTTATAATATTATTAGGAAATTTTGATTTCATTGTAAGTTGTGATTCAATATTAAAAAATATCGTATACTACTGTTTAGTGCTATGCAAACATCTTAAATCAGTCGAAAACTTGAATTTGTTTTATGTGTTAGGTGTTTGGACATATGCTGAAGAATTTTCAAATTTATGAAGTCAAAAATTTTAATAAAAATTGATGGTTTCAAGAAATTATATAGTAAATACTTAAATAATTATAATCACTAATTATTGTTCACAAAAGTTACTAAAAACTGAGTAAAAATGTTAGTTATAATAACATTAATATTAATCTAGTAAATCTAATAATAAATGCTTAAAAGTTAATCGGTGAATTCATGAAACTGATTTTTTTATTTGCGATTTCCGATTTTTGAATTGAAATTTTGCAGGAAAATATCTGCCTTATTTTATAAAATAAATCAGAAAATATATATCTTAGAAGGTCAAAAGATGCTTATATAATAAATACTTTACTGTTCAAGGACCAAAGGATTAAAATCGGCAATCATTTTCCAATAAATTTCAATAAAATATCAAATATGGATTTCAATGATTATTTAAATATATGTACTTTCTTTTCCTTTTATATATTAAGATAGTTAAATATAAACAAAATATCTAATTATAATAATATTCATAATTTTTTAATAAAAAAGGAAGGCAAAAATAGGTTTTTTTTTCAGAAACATTAACTATGATTTATTAATCATTCGATTATATTTTACTATGTTTATCGATTTTATATCTCACCTTAAAGGTTTAATTTAAGGTTTCATATATTATTTTTCAAATTTGTGTTTTTTTTATCATATTTAATTAAATATTTCAATTTGACGGAAAATTTTTGGACATGAAACTACATTAATTATACTCATTAAGAATTGTTGTCTCCAAATAATTTTATATAACCCTCACATTTTCAGCAGCATTTACATGTTGGTATTAAATATTTTCAAGTAACAAAATATATAATACGAAATATACAATATCTATTAGACAGTGATAAAAGAAATTAATCAATAGTCAGAAAAAAGTAATAATTTTCTATAAACCAAACTTTTTGAAATTGCATTGCACTGTAAAACGGTGTGAGATATTAAAAGTTCGCGATTAATTAGAAACAAAATTATTATTTTATACACATTCACCTTACCATTTTCCCACGATTATTTTTCAAAATTCTCAACTGATACCTAATACATATAGTCACCGCAAATGTATACATCTTTAATAAAAATATACATGCAATGATCTTTAGTACATAGATCTCTTTATAAAGTTGTCCAGCAAAAACTGTCGCTCTCTTTTATTGTTTAACTTAATTCTTTCCATTTGAAAGTATTTATAAGCATGCATATGGTAAGGGTTGAGTTAAATCCTTTTTTATTCATCATTATATAGATAAATATTTGATAATACAGTATTTTTTTTCATTTTAATCGATTACCACTTGTTTCAATCTCATTTTAATGATTGGTTGCAAATGATAATTTCTAGTTTTCTTTTGGTATTGCTTTTATTTGTATTTGGGTTTTTTTTTTTCTTTTATCGAAAACGGGATGTTCTTTTGTTTTAGGATTTTGAAGCCTCAAAATGAGTAGGCAACAAATTACCAATTTATTACTTTTGTGGACTTCAATTTTTTATTTTAGGGTTATTAGAAAATAAATCAGAAGTTTGTTACATTTGGCGATTTATCGCTAACTAAAGTCATACTTTGAATTCCAAATGATTTATTCTCTGAATTCTTTCGAATTGCCAATTAATTTAAGTCATTAATAAGTTTAAACAAGTTTGAAACAATCACGACACTATCAGATTACGCAAGCGTGGATATTTAGAAAAACGAGGTGTTTTTTCATCTCAAAATTGGTCAAGCTCCAAAACTTTGTTTGCCATCTAGAAAAAATGAAAATTTTAAAAAGTTTTCTTGTCACTATTCATGTACAGAGAGAGGTATAGATACCAATAGTTAGGTCTCGTGATTGTGAACTTGAAATTAGAAATTGTAGATTTTTTGAACTATTTTTCTGTGTTTCTATATGGCTAGAATTCATATTTTTCCCGATTCAAATTTGTGTTGAATTCCTTTCTTTTAATGCACAAGAATTTGTTTGAAACTAGTTTTAATAATTAATTTTTATTCGGGTATTTGTAAACATTATGGAAAGAGGAAATTTCACTAAAAGAAATAAAACTACAATGATCTACATATTTGCATCTGAAGTGTAGTATCGTTTTCTTAAGAATAAGAAATAAGTTACTTAGCCACTCTACATTGCAACTCTGTTCTGTAACTACTACTCTGCATATAAAATTTTCATCAGAAAAGTTACTTAATGTATAAATTAAAATTTGTTGATTCTTACAAAAGATGGGTTTCTTTTTGCATAGATATCTAAAGTATAATATGTATAAAGACCCAATAGCAAATAGTAAATTGAAAGAAAAGGATAACATACAAACTTAATAGTAATTCTATTAATTGAATTCGTCATAAATGCATGGTTATAAATGCGAACAATTCGATTACTTCAGATAACTAATATAATTCTATTTTTCATCCTTTTGTTTTTAAATTATGGAATTTTTAGCGTGTTATTAATTTTTCATTTAATATTTTTATTTATCTTGAAGAACACCTGTTGATCCGTATTGTCTAAATGTGGTGTTAAAAATGTATATAAGAAATACTGTCGATTCTGAGAACATATAGTCTGAATATTGCTTTTAAAAAATTGGTTCCAATGAAAATATAATTTTTGTAACAATATTTTCTATTCTATTAGCTGAGAGAATTCTTCGCTAGTGCATTAATTTATGCAAATTTCAGTCTTTAGATGACGTCAGCACTGAATTGTACATCATGCATAAATTGTTCAAAATATTGCTTTATGTATTTATCCAATATTTAAAAGCTCTAATTCCATGTAAAACTTTAGGTAAATAAGTAAGTTATTCCTTTCAGATCAATTTCAATTATTTTCTTTTTAACGGTTTTGAGAAGGCTTCAATGCAATAGTCAATGTATTTGATTTACTTTACTATTTTGTAAGTGATTGGATTTAATTAATCATTTTTATCTAGTACCTTATGAGTGAATTCTAACCATTTTCTGTACTTATGAGTGAATTCTGCATTTTCCATTTTGTAAATGGCTTTGATACATTCGATCATTATTTACCAACCTAATTCTACTGATAAATTAACTTTACTGTTTACCTTAACTTTCTAAGGAATTATTTAATGCTTCTAGTCTTTGGGCTCAAATTATACTGCGTGTGATCTGGTTTAGTTATATTAACGTCCTGTTTTAAATCAACAGTAGGGCTATTTTGGGACCGACATCGCAATTTTGAACTGAGGTCAGATGACGAGAATGAATACCTGTGGAGCTTTCCTTATAGTAGCGGGAAGGCATTTAAATAATAACATGGAGCATTGTACAAGAACTTAGAAATCGTTCATGCATATTAAAACATTTATCGATAAAAAAAATTCAAATATTTTTGCATTTCACATTTCTTGTAATACTAGAACTTAGAAGATGCCTTTTAAATCAATCAAGCTTTTTTACCATTTTTCATAAACGATGTGATTTTCTAAAAATATAACTATGATTCAATCTTAAAGATATATGGGTGTCCTCAATTATTTGTTCAAATATATTTTATAATAATACAAAAAGCATAAATAAAACTGTTTAGTTTTTATTGTTCCTCCCAATTCCTTCAGAATCTTTTTTTTTAAATAAATGTGATCTTTCTTAAAGCTGCGAAATGAATTCATAGCATTCACAATCAATAAAACTCTTTTAACTCGAATAATTCATGATTCGCTTGTTTCTCCTCCTTCTTCTCCAGCTTCGGCTCCAGCACTTTCTCCTCCACTTGCTCCAGCACCTGCTCCTCCACTGGCTCCAGCGCTTGCTCCTGCACTGGCTCCAGCAGATGCTCCTATGCCAAAGCTTAACCCAAGGTTGCCTAATAGACCTCCTCCAGCCCCGGCTTCACCATCGGCACCAGCACCCGCTCCTGCACCCGCGCCAGCTCCAAATCCCAATTGAAGACCAAATCCAACCTCACCACCAGCGCCACCTCCAACTCCACCTCCAGCTCCTCCGCCTCCACCCTGAGGAGCACACTCAGCCAATAACGCACAAGCCAAAAGTGGAACAATTACCTAATAAAATTAAAATAAAATATCAGAAAATGTACTGTAATTATTATGATCAGGTAAAAAAGTTACCAGAAACTTTACTCCGAAACAAACCACTTTAAGTAAACATTTTGAAGAACAACAAATGACGCTAGTCATTTCAATACCCATATAGCACATCCTGTTGCACAGCATTGTACGTTATTGTTCAATATTATATCATTTAATACAGTTCAAATCCATACTATAATGTGAATGTGGGCTTCTAGAGTACAGTTGTTGTCAAAGTCCTTTGTATTTCAGACTAGTAATAGCAATTGGAATATTGAGGCTAAATGAAAATCATCATTTCACTGATGCTCACATTTCTTCTTACTTTATAAAAATACTTCAAACGTGTGACATGATTCATAGTCATATCATTGATCTTCATGATAAACATGGACCAAGAAAACATTGATCTTCATGATAAACATGGACTAAGAAAATAACAAGTCATGTTGTGGTTTTGTTTTTTTAAATCTGACAAATATTTAAGGAAAATGAATTCAAATTTCTTCATCTACAGTAAACATTACCGGATTAAATTAGCAAGGCTCGTTGCAGTATTATGTTCTCAGTTTACTTATCTCGATAGTAGAATCCTTCCTTGGAAACTAATTAAATTAATAAACCTGTAATAACAGCTCATTCGTATTACCCTCAAATATTTTATATAAATTTTATTTTCAAATGTTTGCTTGTATTAAAAAGTAAGCAAATATTATATTTAAATATAACAACATCATATACAAAATGTGAATGCAAAAACATACATTTATTTACATAGAAATATACAGGGTGTCTAAAAAAATACTAAAACTCAGTTTGATTTTTTTTACCCGTTAGAGATAAGGGGACAGTGTAAGTTGCAAAGTAATTCAAAATGAGGAGCAGAAAAATATTGGATTAATATTTTTTTAAATTGACATTAATTTTCAAAAAGTTACACTTTTTTACATTTGTATGCGATCCTTCTAAACAAATTTGGTTAATTAGAAAGTTTTACTTTACCATCCAAGAGTATTATTTTAAAATCCCGCATAATTGCATCTTTAAAATTCAAAGAATTCTGATACAGAAAAGTGATTTATGCCATTTTTCAAATCGTGTAAAATGCTGATTCTCCGATGAAAATAGGGATCCTATACAAAATGATAATGTAAATTCTTAGATTAAAAGTGAAATAGCGTATTTAAAAAAAGGAACTTAAAGTAAAGCTTTAATAATTAGAGATTAACAGTAGTCTGTCTATGCGAGAAGCGGGTTCAATTTCTTTTTATGCGGTCACGAAATTTGAGCATATAAGAAAAGAATCTTGTATACAAATAGATTCACATTTTATAAAATGAGTTTTAAAAAAACTTGTGATAAAAGAAAATTCGTTATCTTTTCACTACGCTGTTTTTTTTTAATATATTTGTAACGGCTAAAATTAGAGCTAAATAACATAAAATAAATTATTTATAAGTTAATATGTTAGAGCACCGCTTAGAAATATTATGATAAATTTGACAACAAAGTACTTGCGTATATTTATTTTGAATTTTAATTTTTAGAAGTAAAAATGGTAGTTTTACATTTTTTTAAAAAAAGAGTATTTGAAAGTAATGCGAATATTCTCCAAACAGACAAAAACAATTTTAATGTAAATGCTAGTATACATTTTATATTTTTATAATATGTAATAAATTTTATTGCTATTTTGGTATAAGTGCCCAAGCAGCGTGTTCGATTTTCTATTAAGTATAACTAACACAATTTTAAAAATATGAGTATGCGGGGGTTTGTAATTATGCTCTTGTATAAAATATTGAACTTTTTAATTAACTAAATTTGTCTAGAGAGATCACATAAAAATTTAAAAAATAGTAACTTTTTAAAAATTAACTGTTATTATTTTCACTAAAATAGTCTTAATTCGTACCTTATTTTTTGCAATTTAAATTTCCCATTAATCTCTAGAAGATAAAGGAAAAACCCCATTTCGATATTTTTTGGAATATAATGTATTTTCACATTAATAGTGGTCGTTTTGTAAAATAAGCAAATTCAATTTTATTATTTTACAGGAAACTGTAATGTTCTAATTTGGATTGACCCGTTATTTTAGAATTTGTTTGGCTTTCTTATCAAGATAATAGAATCCTTTCTTGGTAAATATTTAATTTGGTAAATTCAAAGTGAATACAGTCAACTTAGCAGTATTCCTTCAGATATTTGATATAAAAATGCGATTTTTAAAGAACTTCATATATTGAACATTATGATGATGCTTTGTCTACATTACCACGGAAAGGGAGGGGTGTGGTTTCTGAAATAAATCACCCCGGATCCATAGAGTGCAGATCTGACTTCTAACTCATATGAA
The DNA here is from genome assembly GCA_026543055.1 of Argiope trifasciata. Taxonomy (NCBI): domain Eukaryota; kingdom Metazoa; phylum Arthropoda; class Arachnida; order Araneae; family Araneidae; genus Argiope; species Argiope trifasciata. Next base: position 5,990,327 of record JAPMOQ010001131.1, on the reverse strand, counting down.
AACTACATTCGCTTACACAACCCATTTTTACAGTTGGGGTGGGAATATTTCACACAGTTCATAGATTCAGCATAGAATAAGGAACAACTATTCTCGGACTTGGAATGCTCAGATCGCGGGGAAGATGCACTACCCGTAGGCTAGGACACCGGTGTTGAATATCGTGAAAATTCTACTTGTGTCAATGTAAATGCTTGCATACTAGCCATAAAGATCTTCGTGGATAATAAAAACTGGTATTTCAATTTATAAAGAAATACAGATTCATTTTTAAAACACAGCATAATGAAAAGAATAAATTCGATGGAAATTAATTCCTACTTTTATTAATTGTTATTTTCTTTCTTTACGTTGCTTGTCATCTATAACTTTTTCTGCCCTGAGTTTTAGCTTGTCCAGCAGTAATACATTTCAAAACTGACTTGAGATTAGCTCTATGGACCCTGACCACCCGATATCGCCTCGTTCTACAGGGGCCGACTCAGGTGCTTAAGGGTGGATAAATGAGTTTAAAGAAGAGGGGTATATACCTTGTCGAGAAATAACTTTCATCCCTTAAATTCGTTCAAAAAGCCTGAATCCGACCATTGGCGAATGGTGCGATATCGGTCAGTTAAGGCTCATAGAGTTAATGCAAGTAATTTAGGATGTGATGTTTGATTTATTTGTTGAGTAAAATGCCGATAAGAAATTCCCGACAGAGATATAATTGCATAAGTGGATTGCAAAGCCTCTTTAAACAAACAGTAAACTGTTCATGAAATTCAGGTGTCAAAACTTCACTGGATTTTGCCTTAAGATTAATTTAACATTGTATCTTGATTATCTCAATCGACGTGACGTAACAATCACTCATTGGCGAATGTTCCAGCTATCATCAATAACTACCTGTCTACAGCGACCAACATTTCACTCGAAATATTACCTTCCCAGGCTGTTAAACGATTAACTTCCGAGAACTTCCGAGATTTCAAATACCCTTAAACGTCCGTTGATAACGTTTCACCACAGCAATATGAAATACATAAAACAATTGTAATAATTAAATAATTACAAAATTACTGTTCAGTAGGGTTTAGTTTTAAGACTTTTTAATATTACTTCATGTAATTATTATATAATTCTTTTCATATCATAAAATCTAACAATACAAGTTACTTCTTCAGATTCTTCATAGTCTCTTTCATGGATTTTTTTAGTTAGAACATGACTTATTTTAATCATGATGTACTTATCTTAATTAAAATCATCAGCATCCGTTTCATACTCAGAAAGCTTTCACAACAAATCAATAATTTCATAAGCGCTCGGATCTCTTCTAAGAGCCATCGTTTCAGGGTGTCTGCTCTGCACAAGGTTCGAAATTCGAATGAATTTCTTTATGAACAAATAAGCAAATGCTGTATAACAAAACATTTAGATAGAACAGTATGAATTTTTAGAATAATTGATTCATTTCTACGGTGAACCCAATAAAACTGCATTCACGACCAAGCAATTGTGCGTCAGTACTGTGGGAAACTTGTTTCACCAAAGGTATTTACTTTTTGTTGAACGAAAGCTATTTATAATGAAAAATTGCTTTGGTATCGAAACGAACCACCGGACGTTCTAAATATACTTATTTAAAATCACTCCAAATTAATCCAGAACCAGAAAATATTTTCTGTGTAATCAACATGTAAATTGATTAAAATTCAATAAAAATTTTCAAATTGCCTGCTAAAATACGGAAAGGAGAATAAATTAAACAGGTCCCGGTGTACTATCGACACCGATGGACAATTCTAGAGTTAATATGGAATACTTTAATTAAAAATTTAGTCTTGTCATTTTATGACTCAAAATTTTGAGTTTAATGGCATCAATTTGCTGGTGATTATTGAATAAGCAAATTCAAACGTATATACAGAGTGCCGAATGAAGTATAATAAGAATTTTTTCTCTAATTATTGCATTCAGACGGATACTTCAGATCTCAAATTTTCACTAAAGAAGATAGTCAGTTGTATAAAATACTTAAGCTTCTATAGAGGGAAATAGTAAAAAGTTTAAAAAATAAATTTTTGTACTCCTCATAATGTAAAAAAAAACAAAAACAAGCAGTGAGGTTCTCTTACTTTCAATTAATAAACAGAAAAAGTTTACAAATTGTCAAAAGCACATTTAGCTCTAAATTTAGAAAGGATTATCAGAAATTTAGATTGAAACAATTATTATATGCAAACTTTGATACATACATTTTTTTTGAAATTTGAGAAATAAAATATCTAAGTCATCCTAAAAAATTAGTGGAATATTAAAAAGAAAAAAATTCTGCGAGTGCAGTTGTATATGTGATATTGAACTTTTCAAGAGAAATATTTCAGTAACTAAGAGAGCTTCGAAATTGTTGATTTTGTATACAATCGATATTAGCTTGCTTGCAAAAGAATAACAATATTTTTTTCGAGTGTTTCTAGCATATAGAGCAATTTAATAATTGCAAATAACAAGATTCTGGAATTTCCTTGAGAGGACGAGACATTATAAAAGGGACATTGAAATAGACATTTAGTCTTATGTTTATATATTTTTAAAGTCGTCCTCATGAAAGTGAGAGAATAGCTAGACTTCAAGCTTTCAAAATTTGCAGTGCAGAAGATATTTTATAGTAATCACTCATATCCATTAAACATTCGTGGACACAATCGCTATTATTAGACTCGGATAAACATCTAGACTTGCACAATTGGATTTCATTTCAGATAAAAGAAAATCCTTCCTTACTTAGAAATATAAACCGGACATATAAAAATCGGCATGAAAGCAAAAACAATCACCTTTCAAAATCGAAATTAATCCATTCAGGCTCATCGAAGTAAGTATTTTCATAAATATATAATACAGCATTTTTAGAGCCAGCGCCTGATATAAGGGTAGAAAATCTTGCCCCTAATCTGGGTGTCCCGATTCGGGAATGGTTCTTCTACCTGTGAGATGTGTGAATGCACCCTCCTATAAAAAAGGATTGTTCAAGCGAGTGTGTCGCAAGAAGTAGCAAAGTCGTAGTACTTTAGACCCTAGATGGCGCTGTTGAAAAAACAAGAGACTTGGAAAACTGTCAGCGGGTCTGTTCAGTTGAAGAAGTCATAACGCAATAACAATATTTTTTTAAACACTATGTTTAGTCCCCTTTTACAAATTATAGTGAATGGATGCCAATATATTCCGTTAGTTTTGAATGGCATTGTATATAATTTTTCGGTCTTTGACAGTACTTCGATAAATGTAATCTCAAATCAATGATGCTTCACTCTACTAAAAGCCAGCAGTAAGGCGATAGTTAGAGGCTTTCTTTGATCGGAGTAGTTTACAAGGATTTTGTGAACCGCTGTAGCTTAAATGACTGACAGATGATCAACAGCAGGCTTGTAAAGTGCCATAAGTCAGAACAACAACAAGTATAAACCTACGTCTTTGGTCATAACATTATTTGGAGTGTATTTATTTGTATGTTTTTTTTTTCAAAAATCACTTCCAAGGCCATTAAAAAATTATAAATATATGTTACCTAGCCGCCTATTCAGGTTGCAGTGGCCTGGTGGTAAGCTCTCAGCTTCGGAACTGATGGATTTCAGGTTCGGAACCTGATTCCACCGAAGAACCGCCGTGTAAGAGGGTCTAGTGTACGTTAAATTCGTTCGACTTAAAAGTCCTCCCACTGGAGAAGGAGAGTGCCAGCTCAGGTGTCTTCCTTAACAGTAGAACACGATTTAAAATCATGAGGTATGTCCCTAAATAGCCATAGTGTTGCTTTAAAACGGGACGTTAATGTAACTAAACTAAGCTAAAACTACAAGAGCTTGTTGAATTCTTTCTTATCTGAGTTGGCACTTGTTACGTTTATTTACAGTATTGCTTATGTTTTTCAGTCTGCAAAATAAGTCTCCAGTGAAATCAGAAAATTCGGACCGAAGAACCCTGTTTAAAAGTCACAAGTGAAGAACAAAATTACACGTACTTAAATTTTGTTATAAAAATGTAAAGGTATATTTAGTATAGGTTTCTAAGATATTAAAATTGAACAAGTTTTTTAAGTATGTCCGCTATTACGTTATCTTATCATTTTTCAAAATTTAGTTAAAGTTAACGAATACAACATTACCCAAAAACATTATGATTCCGCTCTTTTGATGAGATTTCTGATATACATACGTATATTGTACCTGAGACACCCTCAATCACAAATCTTAGATATGAAAAAATAATGGCTCAAGCCAATAAATGTACCTTTTAATATCTCAGCAAGTTTTATTAAGAGGAAAATAAAACTTTGTAGATTTATCGAAAAGTGAAAAAAAAAATTATCACTCATTTTTTGAATATAGTGGTCGTATGAAAATTTAATTTTTGATTCTTTTTATTCTCAACCTCTATGAAAACCAAAACCTTCCTATATGTACCTTATTTCACAAAACTTTGTAATTGGATGTAATGCCTAGTTGCAATATTTTTAAAAGTAGCCTTTTATTAGACTTTTTTGAGATACTTTGTATTAAGGCACGCAAACTAAGTAAAAACTTTACTTCGAAGTTAATATCCAAAATAACTAATTTCTTTGATTAATTTTACTTTCAAGAGTACGTGCGACTGAACGGTGTGATAAAATAATAAAATTATTTGAATTTTATCAATTTGATAAAAAATATTTATATTGAATTGACATCAAATTATGTTATAAAAAGTTATAAAAACTCAAAAAAAATTGATGAAAATAAAATAGAAAGTTTTTTTAATTTTAAGAAAGTGCAAAAATTATTGTTATATAGTAGTTGAAAACATAAAAAATGTGCTTTATTTTTATTTAAATTTTCACAGTTTAAGAGTTTACTGCTACATTCTCTTGATTTGAAAAGCTCGAATATCAAATTTCATCAAGCTCAAGAAAAATTTTAGATTTGTATCTAATACATAAAAATGTACATATTTATGTATTAAAAGAAAAATTATACATTATTTGTGTTTTTAAAAATCCAATTTAAACATTTAAAAAAAATTCATTGATATGTTTGTTGGTTTTCATGTCTTTGGTTTCAGGTCGCGAGTTTGATAGCTTTCATATAAATTATATACTGCTTTTTTAAAATGTCATTAAAATCATCAAGTACAGTTTTTTGAGCAATCGGTATGTAACGAAAGGCCGGGTTGTAATAAATGCATAAGCAAAAAAAATTCAAGCAAAATAAATTTGGGGCACCAAAAATAAACAAAACAAAATTTAAAATATGAATTAAATGCAACTTTTAAATAGAAATTGCAAACTGCTAAGCCAAAAAGAATTCTCATGATATTCCATTTATAAATAATAATCTCGTAAGGGGAAAGATGTTTTTGGGAGTATCAAAAATAAAAAATGCGTACAAATACATAAAATACATTAAACAATATATTTAAATAAATAATAACTATTAAAAATGTTGCATTTGATATTCATTTAATTAAATATTATTATTATTAAGACACATTATTTCGTAAACAGCTTTAATGAAGTAAAGGGAATTAAAAATGGAAAAAAATTCCAGAGTAATATTTCTCCTAATAAAAAAATACTAAAATGTAAAAAATGTGTAAAAAAGATTTTAAACTTTTTTTTCAGATACCTTTAATAGGAATTTTCAGTTCAATCTTAATAACCTTCAATAGGAATTATCAATTCGTTGGTTTATGATTTCACTATTTGATATTACCATGAATAACAATAATATTTTTTTCAAATTTAATATAAATAATTTCTAGCAAATTTAAAAATTCTATTTCTAGCTAACGCTATTTTTTAAATAGCGTTGAAAACTTATTATTACTTATAATTTTTGTTGCCACTCTCAGAATTAATTCAGAACGTTATAAAGGTTTCACTAGTATGCCAAAAATGAAAATTTAGACATCTTTAAAAATTGTAGAAACTAAAATACTTAATTTCAGAAAAAGAAGAAAATTATTCAATTACAATTTTTTTTCTTCGGATAATAATTTTAGCAATTAAATTGAAAATACAAATTAGAATTCTAAAAACCGCAGTAAAATTTAATATTTTTCTGTGTTTGCAAAAAATAAGATAAATTCCTCTAGAAACAAATCTTTTTATTATATAATATATCCTTATATTTAAAAATAATCATCATTCCCAATCAGCATAATTTGTGTCTTTTATAAAAACAAGCTCTAAATTTAAGAAAAGATAGATATAGATATAAAGTTATAAATTTATAAGAAAGAAATTTTTTAATTCAATGCCTACAAAGAATACAACAATACAACAAAGAATTATTTTATTTTATTTACTTATTATTAAATAATTATCAAAAAAATTGTTGCTTTTCGCAAGAACCGAATTCACTTTCTTCACCTTCAAGGGAAAAATACTAAAATCCTTTCATCATACCGATTGAGCTACTGTCTGCTGATCTCAATTTTCATTGCAAACTGCAAAAACTCTATTTAAAGTATTAAAAAATAATTTAATTTAATTAATGAATATTTGAAAAAACTGTATTAACAACGAGTATCATCCACTAGAAGTTTTAAAAAATTGTATTTGAACTCAAGTGGATGAATAAAAAGTATTTTATAAACGATTGAAAATTTGAAATAGATATGTAAATAATACACAGGGAGAGTGTATGAATTGAAAAGGGAATCTTTTAAATAATCATAAAAATTCCACTTACCAGAAATTTCATTTTAAGTATCATAAAAAGGGTTCCTGCATGTGTCCAAACTACGTCATTCTTCACTCATAAATTTATTCCTGTCGATTTTATATTCTAGCTACATTTTTTCAAAAATAACTCTTGGGTAAAAAGTTATGAAATAGTATCTTTTTAAAAATTTTAATCTCCTTTCGTGTTTAAGTCCCTGTCCTTGTGACTGTTTTATCAATCGTTTCAAAAGTGAATCGTTATACACGCATATCCCTTTATAAAACGGTCTATATTTAAATAACACAAAGAATTTTGCATAAAGAGAGGCAAAATTTTTTAAACATTGTTTTCGGCTTTAGTCATCATAGTCATTAAATGTATTCATCCTCAGTTCTTTTTTAAAAAATCTACACTTTTATTTCATTCGAATGCAGATCGGATCGTTTAAAAATAGAAATGGAGAATATCCTCATAAAATAAAGTAGACAATTTACTTTTATATATTTAGCATCTTTTTTTATCTTTTTGAATGTATCTAGACATTAGGTTTTTTCCTCAAAATAAAATCACTGCTATCAAAAAATACATATTCAGGATGTCTGTCACAAGAACAAAACTATGGAGAGAGATAATTGTCATGCAATGAAATATAAAAATAAAAATGACACATTTAAAATTTAAATTGATTTAAGTGATGTTGATGATGTAGAAGTCATTCATATCTACAAGGGGTGTTCAAATGAAAAGGTACGAAAAGCACTGTGAGCATAAATGAAGACTTTATTCAAAACATGTACCATAGGTCTGAGCAGAACGATCCCATTGGTTTATGAGCCCAATTCCTGTGTTCGCTACCAGATCCAGTTCCTTGAGTTCGCTGTATGAGTTGAAGCTCTTCTCTTTCAGATGTTTTTCAAAGGACCAAACTTATGAAAATGGTAGTGCGACATGTCCAGGCTGTAAGGCGAAGGATCGAGCTGCTCCCACTTGAACTTGGCCAGTTACACATATGTGGTGCCCCTTAAGATGTGTGGCTTAGTGGTAAAGTCTCGGCTTCGGAACCGGAGGGTTTCAGGTTCGATACTCGATTCCACCGAAGAACCGCCGTGTGAGGGGGTCTGTTGCAAGTTAAATCTGTCAAGCCAAATGTACTCCCGCTGGTGTGGCGTGGTGTGGAGAGGGGGGTGCCAGTTCAGGTGTCGTCCTCGTCATCTGACCGTGGTTCAAAATTACGAGGTCCGTCCCAAAATAGCCCTCCTGTTGCTTTAAAACGGGACGTTAATGTAACTAAACTAAACAAACCTAAAGATGTATGGACGAGCGTTACCTTGGAGGAGAACCATACCCTTTTTGAGTAGCCCCAGTCTTTTTTTTTTAGATGAACTTGTTTAGTCTTCGGAGAGTCTCGCAGTACACATCGGAGTTAATGGTTCTTCTGTGCTCGAGGAATTCAACAAGTAACTGGTCGGAGACTTGTACTGTTGAAGGAGAGCCCGCTTCAGTCAGAAGCTATTTCCTGTAGAGGCAAAGATTTAGTGAAAATAAACTTGGTCTTTGTGGGATGCCATTTACTTCTGTCGCTCGTAGAGGTAGTAGTAGGGTGGAACGTCGTCCTATCAGCAGTCAGGATGAATTGAGTTGCAGTGGAGATTGGAGTATGTAGCTAACTTGGGTTATTGTTTACAACAGGGCATAAGCTATTGTTTGGTTAGAGCCAATCAGTATTCATTTAAATAGGTGTTAACTGGTTATAGGAGGTCATGACAGCTGCGAAGTGTGAAAAAGGCTGATTATAAATAAGAAGTACATTTCTTGGCCCATAGATTTTTGGATCAGGATCATATTTTTCTATTGCTTTAATTGCTTCGTTTTCGTGATTAACCAGTTTACTGAAAAAGTTAATTGCAATTTTTTTAAGGGTTTGTCTGAGAGTAGAGTACTGGAGGGCTTTATAAATTTCAGAGCTGGGCATAGCCCAAGTGGCTCTAAAGAATTTTCTAATGACCCTGTGCTGTTGGTTTTCTACGATTTTCAGATTGGCTTTGGCTATATGTCCACAAACCCGGCACGCATATGTCAGTATAGAACGTAATAAATAAGCATTTTAGAGTCTCAGTGCATTTTAGATTGTGGAAAGTCCCTGTGCCGAGAGATCAGGGGTAAGTATTTACGTGATTGAACTAGGAATTTGTCTTTAATGTAGCGAAAGGGTGCTCTTCAATATATTTTTTAATTAAGTGTGATCTCCAATTTAATTTCCCGTCCATTACGATATCTAAACATTTGTCTTCATGAAACCAATGGGGTTTTCCTTTTATATTTGCTACCTCGTTTTTATATATGGAAGCTTTGTAAAAGAGTACGGCAATGGTTTTATCTGCATTTATTTCAGTCTTCCATTTTCCCCTCCATTCTGTTATTTTTAATAAATGTCTGTTCAGTGATATTTGCATGTACTTTGCGTTGTGATTTTTGACCAGAATTGCCGTGTCATCTGCGTATAAACACAACATTGTGCTAAATTGTGTTGGGATGACATTTACGTAACAGGAGAATAGGACTGGAACAAATTTTGTGCCTTGTGTTACTCCTACTTGTATGTTTTTTAAAACTGATCATTCATTTTTCACCCTAACCCTGAAGCTACGATCGTGGAGGTATGAAACAATAATTTTGATTAAATATACTGGCGTGTTAACAAGTAATGGTCCTTGGATGGTGCTCTTTTTAAAAGCATCTGCTCTCTCCTGAGCATGTTCCGATCTACGCCGGAGACTCCAATCGCATCCCTAAATGTCTCGCTACGTTCTTCCACAGCGGCATAATCAAATATATTAATATTTACCTTGTTACAACGTTTCATACTTTTTCATTTAAACACCCCTTGTATGTTGTGGCATCATTCTTCTTTTAAAAGTCAGTTCAAAATTTTTCTCGTATATCAAAATTAAAGTAGCAGGAAAAGTACTATTTTAGCATATATGTCATTCAGATTAACCTTTCTTTGCATGATGATGGAAATTACCATCATAACATTTAATGAACAAAATATTGTACTCAAAGCAAGTGTACTGTAAATTGGTAGTTGCTGGCAACTCTTTTCACGACTTTTACGCAATAAGGAACGTAATTGTAAAAAAAAAAATCAAATGTCACAATCATAATTACTGTTTCGAACTTGTCATTCTGTTCATTGTTGTGGCTGGAAGAAGCGCGTGAATTCTTGCATATTTTTTATTATAATAATAATTATTATTATTGCGAATAAAAGAGATAATTAGAGGAGAAACTTAGAAAAGAGGAACATTAAAGATTTTGTAAACAGAACTTCAGATTTAAATTTGCATGATGATGGATATTTTTCAGCAAACTGTCTTTTTAAACTTTTTTTTATATATTTATACTAGCATTTTTAAACATTTTTTTTCTTTAATTTAGAGTAGGAATTATATAATTCTTATTTATTTCCCAAAAAAAGGGAAAATCTTGCAAATAAGAGTTAAATAGTAAAAAAGAAATATTTTTTTTAATATTAAAAGGAAATTTTATAAAAGATGTTTTTTTAGATTGATACAAAAAGACTGCAATCGCTGATAATTGAAATATGAACATTCAATTAAGAAGTCCAAGAAATGACATTTTGTAAAAGCACACACTGCACGAAATAGCATCCCAAGACACAGCCCCCCATTTTCAATCTCTTTACAAATTTCTTTAATTTTTATCTAACTTAATTAATCAGCTCATCAAATTGATAATCATCTAAATACGTCATTAATTATAGTTTTCCCCTTCCTTTCACTCTATTTTCAAGAACTACTGAAAAATAAAATCTTGACGTAGCCCCCAGCCTCCAGCCTAATGAGTTGGACTCATTATGCTAATTAATTTCGTCACTTCACGTATACTGTTCTTGAATCTGTATTTTTATTTTACAAGCATACATTTAAAATAATACTTTCATGTTGTGCAATAAAATACAGTTCGTTTATGGTGTTAACCATTATTAAACTGCTATTAGAATAGCTTATTAATAATGGACGAATAGATTTTCCAGGAGGCACTTAATTATAAATTATTATTAATTGAATATTATTAACTATCTAAAGTTAATTAGTCTAAAGTTAATCTTTACTGTGCCAAATTTAATTAGAAATTAAACTAAATATGAATTTTTTTAACCAGTTTCTAAAGTAAGAAGGCTTATCTCTAGATTAAGTAACATAATCAAAAAGGAAATAATTTAAATTTTATGGAATTAACTTGAGCATATCTTTAGATTTACAGAATCTTATTTGAAGGTTCTACAGTTTCTATAAAGTGTAATGTAATCCTAAACAAATTGAAAATTATTGGTTTGTCAATTATCAGTCATGACACACTCTGAAAGTGGTTTCGAAAATTCTTTTTAAAAGTAGCAATGTATTGATTGTATCTGAAGTACTTTTTTATTTTCGAATTTCTAGTTTTCTGAGAATTTATTGATAATCCTTCCGGTAAATTTGCGTCCCTCGTTTTCATTTATTTTTCAATGAATGACAAAGTTCTGACTGAATTGTTTCTTCATAACACTTTGTATTGTGATAAAATTTTCCCTTAACTCTTTTTTCAGTTCTATAGTGTTTAACCAACCTTATGTAGTATACTTCGTTATATTTAAGAGACATATTTGCTTTTAATCAGTGGCCAATAACTTTATTAAAGTCCTTTATGTGCAAATCTGATTTTGCAAAAGACTTTTACTAATAAATTTCAGATACGTGTTATTCTTATAGAGTTATGTAGGGAGAAAAATCCCAATGTCAATGAGAAAGTTGAGCCATGAGAATACAACGTTTTGCAAGTAACAAAAAAGGCGAAAGATAAGTGAAGTTTTTCTATTTCATTAACTGATATTAGTTTGATAAATTAGAATAACAAAGAAACATTGAAAAACCTCATTAAAAATTCATATAGTTTTTATCAATAATTAATCATTTGTAGATTATCGTTTATAAATATGAAATGCGTTTTGAAAAATATTATTATTAAACGTATACCAAAAACAATACAGCTGAAACAATTTAATAATATATTCTTTCAGCCGTACAGATTAAGAATTATTAAATTACTAGCCGCCTTTGGCGACCAGCTGGTTCGCCATGAGTAATGCGTTCTAAATTTTTAAATTAAGTCGCATATTCATTAGCCTTGAAGTAATTCCGGACATTGATTGGCCTGAAATTAAAAATGTTTTTTTTCCATGATGCTGCCAAAATATTTAATGTTTTTTTTAAAAAAGCGAAAAAGGAAAAAAAAATATTGAATAAATGATTTAGATGTTGCAAAGGATTATAGAAACCTTGGCTTTGCATTTATTTTTTAGAAACTATCACATTTTATAATGGAAAAAAATTATTGAATTAATGATACAGATATTGCAAACGATTACATAAATATGCCATTAAGTCGGGATTTCAATGCATATCCTGTCTAAATTCAATCAGGTTTACTATAAATAAAGAAAGATTTGTTAAATAAATGATTTAGATAATGCAAACGATTATAGAAACCTTTGCGTTGCATTTATTTTTTTAAGAAAATATCACATTTTATATTTATTTTATTTTATCCAGTCACGTGCAAAAAGTATCATTTCTTTAGACTTGATTTACGATCTCAGTTGTGAAGTGGGTTACAGCTCATTGGGGCCGCAGGCCCCACCATCTGTAAATCTTGCAACATAGAACTTTAGTGAGGATGAAACTGACCTTATTAGTTAAAAGTGTGCATCAAAATGAATTAAATCATGAAAGAGATTGACTTTTACTTAGTAAATTGAGAGAAAAAAAAAAAAGATGAGAATAAATGATAATTTAAATGTTAAGTGAACAACGCGGTCTGCGTTTGTTCGATTTTTCCAGGTAATCATAGTTTGGCAGATTTTGTAAAGTGGAGTTTTCAATATTTATAATGTTATTATAGAAATTTTGGGAAAGTTTAATCATGAATTGTTTAATAGGAGGGATGTTAAGAGCTTCAAAAATATCAACATTTCTTTGATACCATCTTGCTTTGACAATCATTCTTATTGTTTTATTTTCAAGAGAGATAATTTTTTGAAGATTAGTTTTTGCAGTAGCAGCCCAGACGGGACATGCATAAGTAAGGATAGGTCTGAGGTAAGCAAGATATATTAAAATTTTTCCTTCAAGGGATAGTCCTGAGTTCCTACAGATGAGGGGATATTGAGCTCTAAAAGCATTATTGAATTTTTCTCTTGTGTGATCAATATGTGATCTGTAGTTTAAGTTCTTATCTAATATGATGCCGAGGTATTTGACTTGATTTTGCCAATTGATTTCAGTGTTATAGAGTTTGATTTTGGGCCAATTCTTTTTATTTTTAAAGAAAATTATAGCTTCAGTTTTATCCACATTCAGTTTAATTTTCCAGCGAATTAGCCATTTTTCTAAGTTTGTGATGTAATTTTGAAGGGGAATAATGGCTTGTTGGGGGTTTTTCCCTTGTGAAAGGATGGCCGTGTCATCGGCATATAGACTAATCATGATATCTTTTTGTTGTGGGATGTCATTAAGATACAGAAGAAAAATTACAGGGGCGAGGATACCACCTTGCGGGACACCAGCTCTTAATTTCCTTTTGGAAGAGTCAGTTTTGTTAATTTGAACGGTGAAATATCTATCAGAAAGATACGATCTAATAATTTGAATAATATAGGAAGGAAAGTTGTAAGCAATGAGTTTGTGGATAAGGCCTGGAATCCAAACCTTATCAAAAGCTTTAGCAATATCCAGAAAAATTGCAGCAGTGTGTTTGTTATTTTTCCTGCCCTCATGAAGGTATTCAACCATTCTGAGTAGTTGGTGTGATGTTGATAGTTTTTCAGTAAAGCCAAATTGTTGAGGGATTGAAAAACCCTCGTGTTTAGAAAAATTAAGGTATCTAGTGAGGATAAGTTTTTCTGTCAGTTTGCTGAGAGTAGGGAGAAGAGAGATAGGTCTGTAATTAGTAGGTATGGACGGGTCTTTACCTGGTTTAAGGATTGGAAGAATTCTTGCAATTTTCCAACATTTTGGGAAGTATCGAAGTTCCAAGATTTTATTGATAAGGATAGTTATTTTAATGATAATTATGGGTGGAAGTTTTTTTAACATTTTGTTTGTGATTGAGTCAGGTCCGGGAGTTTTATTAATTTTAGTGTTTTTAATGAAGTCACAAATTTCTGATGGCCTGATCTCAGGGAAATCTATGTGAGAAGAATTTTCATTAAAATTTGAGATTGAGTTTTCAACCATGTTTTCTGTTAATTTGTCTGGAAGGTTGTTAGGTTTAAATTGTTCCTCGAATTGGTCTGCAATCAGTTCAGCTTTCTGCGAATCAGTATGTGCAATTAAGTTGGTATTAGGGTCGCGAAGTTGGGGGATTATAGTTCTTTTTCTTTTTAGTCTTTTTGTAGATTTCCATAAAGAGTTGTCTTGGGCATTGAGGAGCTCATTTTGATTGATGTAGGTGCTACGGTTGTAGTCTAAGACAGCATTACGGAATTCTTCCTGCGCTTTATTATAAAGTGATTTGGAGACGGGGTCTCTAAATCTTTGCCAAGTCTTTTTAGTTTTATTACGGTGAGTTTTAAGTTTTCTGACGTGGGGGGGAAGGTAGAGGGTCTCATGGAATTTTAGTGGTTTTGAACTAATATTGTACGCAGAGGTAATGTCATACGTAAGTTTAATAATTTCATCCTCTAAGTCATTATTATTAAGAATGTTGGGGATATTTAGTTTAATGTTTTTATTTAAATAATCTTTAAAGTTCGCCCAATCAGTGGATACATAGTGTCTATTGATTAATAGAGGACAGACATGGAAGTTAAACTCAATAAGAACAGGGTTATGATCAGATGAAAGATCCGATATTGATTTAATTTTATGCGTAAAAGAGAAATTTTTTGTGAGAGCTAAATCAATAGTAGAGGCAGAGTTTGGGCCAAATCTCGTAGGAGTCGAGGGTGCGAGAATATCAAGATTTTCTTGTAATGCAAAATTATGAAGGATTCTACCAGACTGGGAAGTCCTACTGCAGTTCCAACTTGGGTGATGCGCGTTCATGTCGCCGCAAATTATTACAGAGTCAGAGATATTGAGTATCTTTTTGATGTCGTTTGTAAAGAGTTTGTTTGGTTTGCACGGGATGTAAGTTGAGGCAATAATGATAGGGGGTCTGTTTTGTAGTGCTATTTTAAGAATAGTAGCTTCAATAAAATTGAGGTCAGGGATATAAATTTCCTCGTGTTTAATTCCATTTTTAATAAAGATACCAGTGCCACCGCAAAGGGGGTTTTGAGGGCCATCCTGACGGTAGAAGGAATAATTTGGAATGAAAGGACTGAAGTTCGATTTTAGCTTGGTTTCTTGGATTAAGATAAGGTCAGGTTTTTTATCATCAATGAAAGTTCTAAGATCAAGTAGTTTAGATTTCAGGCCATTGGCGTTCCAAAAAATAAAAGAAAGACCAGAGACATTAAACAGTGTCAGGGTTGGAAAAAATAGGCCTTAAGAAGACATCAATTTTATCGATTTGGTTTGTTGCATTTTTTAGTTTATTAACTACATCTATGATGTCTAAACCTTTAAAAAGATTTCTGAATTCTTGTATAATATATTTGATTCCTTCAAGTGCAGAAAGGTCTTGCACTGGAAAGTAGACTTCGGTCTGTACGTTGTTAATGAGATCTTTTTTATTCATTTTTTCTGGGGGTGGAAGTTCCACTTGAAATGGTTCATTACGGGTGGCTTTTGCGTAGGAGAGATTAGGGGTTGTAAACCGATTGTTTTTGAGGTTATTTCTAGCGGGTTTAGGAAACTTTTCACAGCCTCTGTACGAGGCAAAGTGTTCTTTTCCACAGTTGATACAAACTGGTTTTTCCGGTGTAATGTTACATTGGTCTTTGTGGTGTTCACCACCGCATTTAATGCACCTAGGCTTCATATGGCATGCAGCAGCGCTGTGATGCCAATAATTGCAATTGAAGCACTGGATGCTACCAGTTTTGCGCACGAATTTTTCGACTTTAATTTTTAGGTAAAGTAAAGAAGTAAGATTCCAGATTTGTTTGTTAGAGTCAATATTGGGTAGAGTAATTTGGAAAAGCGGAAGAGGGTCTTTAGTGCGAAATCTAGTTAGTTGGGCGACTTTATCAACTTTAAATTGGCAGTCAGTTTCAAGAGCTTCCTTAATAGTTTCAGTTGCAATGTTATTGGGTAGACCACGAATGACTACTTTAATTGGTCGGCTAGATCTAGGGGTGATTATGAAATAATCTAAATTGTTTACTTTGAGGAATTTAGTGAGCTCACGGTGTTGTTCGTCATCCTTAACAAAAATTTTAATGTAAGGACCTCCAAGTTTGCTCTCAATAGGGAAGCATTTTTCATTAATTAATTTGAGATCTTTAACAAAATTCTCAGTTCTTTTTAACATAATTGGGGGGGGTCTAGGCGTTAGATTTATGGTTTCAGGAGTTTCATCATCAATATCTAAGTTTTCCAGATTTTGATAGGTATTTTCACTCATAATAGAGTCGTTATCATTATCTTTAGTAGTTGTAGTAATTTTTGCTGTCAATCTCTTTGAGGGGAATTTAAAGTCATTTTCATCATTATTGTTAGAAGCTTTAGACTTATTTTTATGATCAATTTTGATGGTTTTAGTAGCATTGCGTTTCGCAATAGTTTCATCATTATCATTTGAATTTCTTAATCTTTTAGAGTTAGTCTTATTATTGGAAATTTTAGGGGAATGATACACACAATTAACTATTGGACAAGAGCCAATTTCACTCACCCTTTGTTGAATCAGGTTGACTTGCTGCTGTAGATTCACCAGAATTGAGGCCAGTTGTGGATTTTCCGGGCTGGATGGGCATTCATCTATTAGTTTTTGAAGTGATTTTATCCTTTGAAGACGTAATTCTATTTCTTTTTTGCTGGATAAAAGTTCCTTGCAAAGATCGTAGAGATTTCGGCCGTTTCCAAGAGAAGAGTCCGTTGAGGGAGTGTCACTAGGTGTGGCATCCATGCTGATTGGTCCGTTTTCGTTCATGGTTGAGAAGCTCCGCCCTCCCACAGCAGATCCTAAAAAGGACGAGTCGGGCGGCTTGCTAGAGACGGAAGACTCAAGGGTATTCAGCGTTTCCTGGAGCTCAAGAAAAACAAATACGCTACTCTACTCTCAGCGTCGACGATTTCACCTTCTCACTCATTCCGATTTCACCATTTCACCGATTCACCACTTGATTTACGATGATAGTATTTTTTTTATTATTTGAACTTCCGTCATTTTTTTATTTTATTTTATCCAGTCACGTGCTCAAAAAAAAAACATGGTTAAAATATTTCTTTAAAAATTCGTTAAAAATAAAAGTTTACCTTATAAATTAAAAAAACTAATACTGTTAGAAAGCTAATTTTTTAATCTTTAAATTGATGTAAAAATCATGTTTGTGTGATCATATTTTCGGAAGTTATAGCGGAAAAACGTCGAAATTTCGCTTAAATTTTAATTAATTCAAATTCTAATTAAAAATTCGAAAAAAGGGCTCCGAGGTGCACATTCCCGACCTCCAAGGTATATATGTACCAAATTTGGTAGCTGTAGGTCCAACGGTCTGGCCTGTAGAGCGCCAACACACACACACACACACGCACACACATTGAGCTTTATTATAAGTATATAGATATAGATTAAAGGAGTGTATTTGAAGCAAAATAAACTCAATCTCATCAGTGAATTTAGATTGTGCAAAATTTATAAATATGTAAGATGTTTTTCAGCTTTTCAGATTTTGAAAATCAGTTCGAATTAAATTAAACATAAATCATTTCAAAGGCAAAAAAAAATCATAAAATTAAAATAAAATAAAAATTATATTAAAAATGAAAATTAATAAAAGTTATAATTTTTATCGTTTTTATAAGTATTAGGAAAAAAATAGTTTGGATTAATGTGGAAATTCTATTTTCTTTTAAAAACTCAAATTTATCGAAAAATCGATGAAAATTATTTAAAAAGTTTGAACAAAGAAAAACAATTCTTCACATTTCATGTTCATTTTTTATTGAGAAGAACATATTTAAATAAATATCAAGTTACTAAATATGTAAAGTTTTTGTATCAAGAAAAATACAACAAATTTTTTTAGGTTGAACTTAGAAATTACATTTCAAAATTGCTTCTATATCAAAGTAGCTCTATTTTCAAAATCTGCCATTTTTATTTTAATAAATTTTCTTTGCATTTTTATTTCTACAGTCTATTTCCTTCTGTCATCACTACCACCGGCATCAGCACCAGCGCCAGCGCCAGCTTTCGCTCCAAATCCAAATCCAAATCCTCCTCCTGCTTTACTTTCGGCTCCTCCTTCAGCCCCATCATCAGCGCCACCACCCATTCCCGCTCCCATCTTGAATCCATATTCTGCTCCTGCTCTACCACCAGATTTTCCACCCTCAACCACAACGAAGATAGTCACGCTCAAAAGAATGACCTGCGACAGGAAAACAAATATTACATCACTACAAATAAAAATAAAAAGTTGCTTCTTCAAAATAGAACCATTGGAGTAATGTTTGACGAAATCTATACTTATAATAAAGCTCAATGTGTGTGTGTGTGTGTGTGTTGGCGCTCTACAGGCCAGACCGTTGGACCTACAGCTACCAAATTTGGTACATGCATACCTTGGAGGTTCGGAATGTGCACCTCGGAGCCCTTTTTTCGAATTTTTAATTAGAATTTGAATTAATTAAAATTTAAGCGAAATTTCGACGTTTTTCCGTTATAACTTCCGAAAATATTATTGCACAAACATAATTTTTACATCAATTTAAAGATTAAAAAATTAGCTTTCTAACGGTATCAGTTTTTTAAATTTACAACGTAAGCTTCTATTTTTAACGAATTTTTAAAGAAATATTTTAACCATGTTTTTATCACGTGACTGGATAAAATAAAAGAATGCCGGAAGTTCAAATAAAAAAAATTATCATCGCAAAATAAATCTACAGAAATGCAACTGTCAGCACGTGACAGGATAAAATAAAAGAAATATAAAATGTGATATTTTCTTTAAAAAATAAATGCAAATGATTCTATGATCGTTTGCAGTATCTGTATCATTTATTCCATAAATTATCTTTATTTACAGTAAACCTGATTGAATTTAGACAGGATATGCATTGAAATCCGGACTTAATGGCATATTTATGTAATCGTTTGCAATATCTGTATTATTAATTCAATACTTTTTTCCCTTTCTCGCTTTCTTTGAAAAAAAACATATTTCATATTTTGCAACATCATCGAAAAAAACATTTTTAATATTTTGGAAGCATAACCGATAGTTAAAACTGATTGATTTATAAAATTAAAGAATATTATTAGGAAAAGTTGTTCTTTTAGAACTTTTCGTCCATCATCTTAAAGAAAATATTACTTTCAGTCCAATCAATTCCCGCAATTACTTCTAGGCTAATGAATATGTGATTTAATTGAAAATTTTAGAACGCATTACTCATGGCGAACCAGCTGGTCGCCAAAGGCGGCTAGTAATTAATAAAGTTTGAGCTTCAATACAACAATGAATTCTATAGTTAAAAATTGTACAAATTTTTTTAATTATCAGAATTTAAGAAAATAATACATAGAAACTAGTTTGGTATCATTTTTAAGACAATTTTTA
>JAPMOQ010001131.1:5939093-5951939 GCA_026543055.1 Argiope trifasciata | reverse complement strand
TGCCATGTACCAAATACCATTTCTCAGCCTTCCTACGCATGCGCTGCCAATTGGCTGTCTTATATTTAGCAGAGTGCAAACACACCTAATAGAGTTATTATAAAAAGACAAAAATGAATGAATTTATCATCTATATCCGTATAAATGACCTGTTCACTGAAACCTCACCAGAATAATGAATTAAATACAACATGATATTAAATTCAGATTTTTATTTACAATGCCAAATGTATTTGTTTGTGCGCACGTTAACGATGCCATGAGTCTAACTGAAATAGATGTAACAATATATAGAAGGAAAAATATCTTAAAACTTTATCATTATGTAATATTTCGGGATAAAATTTCAAATTCCCTTATTTTAAATTCTCATTAGGAATACCTATTTCGATCGTCCTAATTATCATTGGCAAAATGACCGGATATATGAATATGCGTATAAGCTTTGCTTATATTATTAGCCCTATTGCTAAGGTAATTTTGATTAGATTTAAATTTCCCTGGAATATATTGTAAGGAGAGTAAAATTTTTGGATTTTTTTACAAAATGACTTATAAAAACGCATCCAAATTTGTTTGATTTTTTGGAAGGGGATGAGTTGAATGCAATCCAAATGGGGATAAAATTCTCATATCTTAGGTTAGAAAATAAGTCAAATTAGGCGAATAACCTTCACATTAAGATGAAAAACTTTTAGCTACAATTGTTGAAAAATTAGGGCTAAAAAGTGTTCAGCCCCTAATTTCAATTATTTTTAGCATGTTCTGTAAAATCATGTTTAAATAAATGAAAGCTTCGACATTCACTTTCTTTCCTTAATTTGAAATCGTTTAAATGAATGCGTATGGATTAAGGTTTAATGTTCTGAAGAAAACTAAGTAAGTAAAAGTTTTATCCCTTAGCATTCCAACGTATCCTCTCAAGCACCATTCAAGGCAGTGCATCAATTTGTCGTTTTATGTAATTATTTTCTTAAATTTTGATTACTAAAAATATGTAGATTGATTTTCCGGAAAAATTCAGTTTTAAAAAATTCATATATATTAATTTTTTGGAGCAATAAACAAGTTCTGTTATTCGGCAAATATTTACGCATCTAATTACTTTGCGGAGCGCTAAAGATTAAAAGTATAGAAATATTTACTGGCAAAATTATATAAGAATAGCCCACTTTAAAAAATTTCAGAGGCTGTATGTCCTTTAATACTTTTGAAAATATTCGATTATAATTATTAATTTGTTTAGATGTGGCAAACTATTAATATTGCAATAAGTGCTGTATTGCAATAATAGAGTATTGATTTTTTTTAAAAAATATTCAAAACCTGTAATTTTAAACTTTCAAAATACAATTTCGAGATGTAATTGACTACTTCAGTATGTGGTCTCGCATGCACGAATTTGAATTGCACGTGTTTTGAACAGATGAGCCCATCCGTGAGTATTATTCATTACGTCGCAGCGTAATGATGCTCTTTTGCATGCTCTGTTGATACGCTTTTATGAGAGACTCCTTCAGGAACAAAAGGTAAGACTTTACATTTTCTCTTCATGTATGGTGGTGACACGTGATCTTATCACGAAATTGTTAAGCAAATTCAACAACCTAAATTCAGATATATCCTTAACTGATTGTTAGAAAAATAACACAATGTAATCATGATGCGCTTACTTGCTTAGAAAAAAAATATTGTAAAAGAACTATTGAATACGTTACTGTATAGCTTTTAATATGTTATAATCGTTTTCTTAACTTTTAAAAGCATAACTAAAATAGAAATAATGAATTCTACTTTCTCTTATATGCAGTACAGAGAAAATATAGTAATCGTCAAAAAATTCCAACTCGAGATTTTGACAAATTTCCGCGTTTCATACCACCCTGAGTTCAAAAAACACTTTTTTGGATAATAAAAGTCTGACTATCTGGGTCAAGGATAACTCAAAAACAGTTTGAGCTAGACTATGAAAATTTGAAGTTTTCTAACAAATTTTGTGTATTCTGTTCAGAGGAAGTTCATCTGCCGGCTGTTTGAATATGTCAACACGATAACAGCAATATGAAGAGATCGAGATATGAAAGATTCGGCACAAAGATTTAACATCTGTAACACGTCCGCGTCCTGGAATAAAGGTAGCATCCTCGGTTCGAGTCACGGTTCGGGCATGGTTGTTCTTCCTCTATTCTATCTGTGAAATGTGTGAATGTGCCCTCCTTTAAAAATGGATTGTGCAAGTGAATGAATGATGCGTGAATGACTAAGTTGCACTCTTGGCCCTAGTTAGCGCTACTAAAACAAGAGACGTACCAATCGGCTTAAATCGCTGCCTTCGTAGAAACGGACTTGCCCAAAAATGGCAAGTGCCATAAAAAAAATCTATAATGCAGACACTTGTCGAATTTTGAGCCACATACAACACCAGATTGATTGTCTATACTACCAGAAACATTTGAAAATTATATACAACGACTTAAATATATTAAATTGCATTTGGGATTTTGTGACAGTAAATGCAATTTTTTTGTCAAATATCTGTTTCAATCGATTGATAAAAATGGGCCTAATTTTCGATTTTCAGATACCATTAATGATATGCCAAAAAAAAAAAAGCTTGCTAGAAACGAAACGACAAATTTTTGCAAAAATGCTAAACTCACACCAAAATTTAATATTTTGTTACTATGCTGTGCAAGGTGCCATGTCATGCAATGCGTTATCTGGCATTAAAAGTTTATTAAAAATATGTTAGAAAGTTTTGGGGTTTGGAGATAGTGTTGACTGAAATTGGGCCAATATGGAAGCTGAAGCAAGGATCGAAAATGCGATCTTCCGATTTGAGCAGCACAACATATCCCCTATACAAAAGTGATCACCGATGTTTAGTGGCAGTTACTGGCTTATTAAGATGTCACCACAGGGGAGACCACACACACACTAGTTTTACATTCGATTATTATCAAAATAGCATCCAGAAGGAGAACGTTCAATAGTTTGTTTAGTTCCATGAATTAAAATCTGCCATGCCCCTTCCAATAAAATCCCCATGCTTCTTTTGGGATTATACGAAGGACAAAGTGATAAAAACGGCAGTTGAATGCATTGATGCATTCAAAGTTAGAACCAGCGATGTTTTGTCTAATGTGACGGTTAAAATGTTGGACAATGTGTGAAAAGAATAGGATTACAGCTTTGTATTCCTCAAGCTATTGCTAGTCTCACATTAAAACTTATTGATGTAAACGATTTTATTAATAACTTTATATTATATCGAAGCAATCATATGTAAAATTCTTTTTGAAATAATTCTTATAATATGAAAAATCTTTGTGACATCAATATTTATTGAATTAAATACGTGCAAAAAATTGTATATGAGTGTTTTTCGCAAAATGATTTCGCAGCTGAAATTGTTTTTCTGGCATTGCTCATTTTAGCATTCTGAGGGATAACTTCAAGAGCAAAGAATTAAAGAAATCTTAAGATATTAAACATTTTTTTCAATAAGAATTTGTATAGAATCTGTTGTTGTTCTTCTTACTTATATTATTATTTACAGGATGCAGAAAATTTCACATTTTGATAGTTTGTAAATGATTAATACTGAGAACAAGTCAAAGGCATATTAAATGAATAAACCAAGACTGCATCCACTAACTTGCTTAGCTTAGTAATATAATGATGAATTTAAAGTATGAATAGTTTATCTTAAACCCGACTGAATTGTCTATTAATGTGAAACGTCACGCCAAATGTATAGGTATTTATATCAAATTTCAGTCAAACTACCAAACTCTTTTCAGAGACATGCAATAAATATGTTTATAGATATGAAGTGTTAGAAAGATCTAGAAATTTAAAAAAAAAAATCTAGTAGGAAAAAAATACAATTTGCATGCACTCTTTTATTTAGTCATGCGCAACCTAAAAGAGCACATAATTTTCCTTATATGTAAAAA
This sequence comes from Argiope trifasciata, assembly GCA_026543055.1. NCBI lineage: Eukaryota > Metazoa > Arthropoda > Arachnida > Araneae > Araneidae > Argiope > Argiope trifasciata. The sequence goes on along the minus strand of JAPMOQ010001131.1, from coordinate 5,947,980 downwards.
ACAACATTCATCAAATGTTGATTCTATGCAGACAATATACCATTTCCTTATCAGTTCATCATCAGTTGATTGTTTGCTTTATCTGTCTTTTACGTCAAATAATTCGAAATATATTTTGTAGTTAAACAAATTGATGCTTCTTTTCATATAATGGGTTTCACAATAATATTCCACAAAAAATTAAGCACCTTTCACAATGGAAAATAAATTACTATCTTTAAAAGATTTATTAGTATTTGCAGTATATAGAAAGCATAGTAATAATCAAAAAATTCGAACTCCAGATTTTGACGAATAACCACGTTTTCAAATTCTCTGAGCTCGAAAAACAATTTTTTAGATGTCCATGCATCAATCCATCCATTTAAGAGAGGTCAAAAACGCTTTGAGCCAGTGGGTGGAAATTTAGTATATGGTCTAGCAATATCGATTCAAATGAAGTTCGCCAGTCCTGCTATCCGAATATAAGATAACACGATAATTACAATATGAAGAGCGCTAGATTGATAAAATTCGGTACGCAGATTTAACAAATATAGCATAGATATCTGCCAAATTTTGAGTCAAATCCAATATACAGATGCCAAAATTGTGCATCAAGTTTTATGTATCTAGCTTTTTACATTTTGCAATTGTGTTTTCTTGTAATCGGTGAAGTGGAAAAGTAAATTTCCTCTAAATGGGTTTTATCCAAAATTTGAAGAAAATTCAAATATTTAGCAAACAGACAGTCCCCATATTTCATCTGTCTCATCCAAGCATTTTTGCGCTTCCATGTTCAAAAACAAACAGAGCGAGAAATAAAATTTCAGAAGTGTTTTGCAGAATAATCGATTCATGGTTCAATTTTTTTACGAATATTGTGTTTTCGTCTTTGCGTATTTCATTTACGAAAAAGTAAAACAATTAAAAAATGGATTTTTGATGGAAGCAAATCTTAAACCAGAGAGTTTTTGATTTTTTTCCCAAGACCTAGATTTCATCTCCAGATCTCAACAATCTCACTTGAGGTCAGCAATATACCTGGCATATGTAAGTTTTATAGGGAAGTAGTCACCTTTAAAGATAATCCACCAGAAATAATGGCAGTTACTAAAAATTTCAAATAAATATTTTCCGCAACTATAATTCTTTGGCAAAATATTTTTAACTTCAAATTTTTATAGCCATATATTATTATACTACATACGCTTTACACTGCCTTTCGTAAATCTATTAGACGTCTTTTATGTACTGCATTTTGCATTTCCCTAATTTTCTTTTTATGTCTTTATATATCTAATTATATCACAAGAAAAAGCAACAATATTTTTAAAATGGGCACACTTTTAAAATTTTTCCACCATTGACTGATTCTAAGATTAAACCTCAATTGTAACAACAAAATTTCGAAATGTTTGTTGAAACCATGCCTTATACTGAAACCTATTCAACATGGAAATATAATGCAGAATAGTGGTGGTTTCCCGTCCATCTGTTGGGTACAGAAAAAGGTGCTGGTCGGCTCTTTCAACCGATGACGGGACATACTTCCCACCGGAAAAGTTGTACTATGGTGATAGCCTTAGGACTCGATTACAGTTGTGAATGTTGCTGTTGCAGTGGTCCAGTTATTCAGAATTTTCCGTGTGCCTCACAACTGGTGTGAATAGCCAGTTTAGAGCTATCTTACTTATCGCCAACGAAAAAAAAAAAAAAAAAAAAAAAATGAAAAACTGATTGCAGTTATGAAAAAAAACTTGGGTTTTACACTATCGCATGAAATATATCGTTGTAAAATGTCTAAAATTTATTTTTAAATTGTTTTAAATTAGAAAAATATGTATTCAGGAGAAAAAAAATGATATCATTAAAAAGATTTTTTTAAACTTTTTTAACTTTAAAAAATTATTTTTATATTATAACAGTATCCAAAGTTATCTCAATCCTCTTTCTACGATTCGTAACAAAGTGTCAGCAAAGCAAAATGCTCGAACATTTACGCTTTGCTGAATATTTATTCCGGATGTTACGGCTGAAGTTACGTCATCATTCTGATGCACAAATTTTTGGAAAACACCAATCTGCTGTCGTGTCATGGCGCATAAGATGACAAAAATAACATATTAAAATGTCGAAGCAAGACGGCGAATATCATTAATAAAACAATGGGGAATGCAGTTACAGACACGCGAATTCATCTTAAACACAGTGCGCATGCAAACAATTTGATCTAAAAAAATGCCGTAAAAAGAAAGAAACTGAAAAAAAAGAGGAGTTGATAATATTCTAGAATGTTCTCCATTGTAATCCGAAATCGTTTATTTAATAATGCTCAGCTTTATTTGCAACCAAAAGAAAAAAGCATAGCAGTCACATTTTATTTTTTGTATCATATCAAATTCTTCGCACACAAGAATTTGTATGCGTGTGTCCTGAAGATTATGAATCCCAGAATAAAATATTTTAGACAACGACAGTAATAGACAAAATCTGCGCTAGTTTTCTTGATAAGTTTAAAATTATAAAAACAATGCCGATTTTGATAGTTATTTTTATGAAACTTTCAAAAAAAAAGTATTATAGAAAGTGGTTTCATTTATATTTTAACATAACTATGCAAATTACGAACATTTTCAAGAAACAATTAAAATCTAATACATTTTAGGTCTAGTTTGATTTGGTTATATTGATGTCCCGTTTTAAGGCAAACACTAAGGATATTTGGGGACGGAACTCGTCCTTTTGAGCCGCGGCAAGATGACGAGGACGACACCTGAGCTGGCATCACCCTCTCCTTGCCACACCAAGCCAGCGGGAGAACATTCGGCCTGACGGATTTAACGTGCAACAGACCTCCTTACGCCGGTTCTTCAGTGAAATCGGGTCTAAAACCCGAGACCTACCACCAGACCACAGCAACCCCAATATCTTTTAAGATCCATGTTCATGATGTTAAGCATAAATTTTGATTTTAAACAAGTAAAACACATGTCTATTGTTTCGTATTTAATGAGACAACGTTCGTTTTTATTTTAAAATAGTGTGGAATTTATTTATTTATTTTTACAAAGAAAAGAGGATGGATTCTGAAAAAAACATAAGATTGCCTGCATATCGAAAGTGTAAAATACATATATATCTTTTTAATGAGGAATGATAACACACAAAACCTACCGATTGAGAAAGAAAAGTAAACCATCGATAGAAAAATAGAAAAATCATAAAAACAGATTGAATGATCTCCCAAAACCTTTTTCGCACTTTCTCTAATAAAGGTACTATTCCGGAGAACGCTTTGCGTGGCATTGGCGTACAATAGTTGGCAAATATCAACTTTTGGCATGTATTTAACATTTTTTATCAATCTATCAGGTCAACATTGGCAAGTTATATTTGGCGATAATTCCCTGGCATGCAACTCATAGCATCCAAAAATCAAATTTCCGTTTCAGATACGTTTTCAAAGCAGACTGAAACAAAAATTTCACACAGAACTACATTTGTAGTTACAAAAGAACTGTATCAAAACTTTGAGCTATTGCACTAACATGTTTTTGAAAGTATAGACTGACAGACAGTGGTGAATCCTTTGTTGGATTTGGCTTAAAACTTTACAGATATCTACATTATAGATGTTAAATCTGAGAACCAAATAATATCAATCAAGTTCTTATCGTTTTGTATTTATCATGTCAACTAACATTTGAAGACAGACAGACTTCCTCTGTAAAGCTTTGCTCAAAATTTGATAGAAATCTACATATTTGTTATAAAGATCATATAAAAAAAATCTCATAGCTCAAAGAGTTTTTGACTTATCCTTGTCACAGACAAACTGAAGAGCATTTTCCAAATATTTTTTTTGCACTCGGGGAGGTATAAAACATGAAAAATCTTGAGTTCAAATTTTTTGGCAATTACTATACTTTATACTATGTATATAAGAAAGTTTATTTTTTAAAAAAATTACAGACAAAGGAATTTTAGTTAGATTAATGTCCCTTTTTTAAAAAGAACAGCTAATTTATAACACATAACGCATCTTTAATTCGGTTTTATTTAATTATATTAACATGCTATTTTAAAGCAACCCTAGGGCTATTTTGGGGTGGACCTCATAATTCTGAACCTGTCAGATAATAAACTAGTGTTGTTTTTGAACCATTATGAAGACAGCAACATTAGAACCAGTACCCCTTCTACAAATTTCCACCCCACAAAACCATTACCTTCTACTCCAAATACAAAAATAAAACCACTATTCTTTAAAGTCTAATAACATTTAATGCACTTAATGAATTTTTATAGCAAAGACTAATGTTAAACTAGCAACATGAAGCAAAATAGGAATATATATGAATGTGGAAGAAGAAAATTTAAACAGATAAAATTTACTAGTACAAATTAACTCAAAAATGACAAAAATAAAATAACATTTTGCAAAATAATTTATTTAAAGTAAGTATCATTTTGTTTCATTTTAAACTCCAATGAACAAGAAACAGGATTGTAAAAAATAAGAGTAATTAATAAATTTAATAATAAATGTTTATTTTTATCGAAAGAATAGAAATAAAATTAACAGACCTATTATACATTTTTTTTTTTTAAAAAGGGCATAAATAAATGCACATAAGGTATAAAAAAGAACAAAAAATCAGATGCTTCTTTCACTATTAACATAAATATACTTTTTCAAGTATCTGCAAAATATAGTCCCATTTACATTCATCAAATATCTAGATATCAAACACTAAGCAAAAGGGAATACAATCACTTAAGCACAATCACATGATGAGAACTAAATTTCTGAAAATTATTAACACTATGTTACATATTTTTTATCTCACTATTCCTAGATTTAAAATAATTTACTTAACATATTTTATTACTCGTATTAAATATAAATATTTGCATATAAATTTTAACTTTCTAAACAATATTTCATAATTTAATTAATCATGTTCATCAACAACTCAATTTTAAAATTACTTGAGAAAAATTAAAAAATATAAATATCAATAGCAGAAGGTAGCTTATATACATTTCTATACTTCATTTAAATTAGCAAAATTTTCATTCAAGCACACAACAATAGTATTTTTAACAAACTATTAAGCTACCAGTAAAGGAAATATTGACATAAAAGCATTACATTTTCAATAAATAAAACTTGGCATCCTAGAAGATAAATACATACATTATTAATTCTTCATTAAGCAAAAATTTAAAGATGCTAAATGCATTTTTAAATGTTAAGTAGTTATTAATTTCTAATAAACTTTACAACAAAATTTTAATGTTAATAAAATATCTTAAATATTGAATTTGCAATTACATAAAAAATAAAATCATATTAATACAATAAAAATTAGCATTTTCATTCAAAAAAAAATCATGCAGTCATAAGTAAAAATAAATACCAAAGAAATAATTAAAAACGTACACTACTTCATGGTTACTTTTCCACTGTGAAATCACTTGTGTTAAAAACATTGTAGAATTAAAGAATATCCTTTGAGTAATTTCACCCGATATTTTTTTTATCCAAATTCGCTGATTTCTAAGCATTTTATTCTATTTTTGGTAACAGAGTAATATTTGCTTCTCTTATTCTTTTAGTTTCAAAAGGAAAAAATGGAATATAACAGAATTCATAAGAAATACATAATTTTGTACAGAACAAAAAAAAAATCCAAATAAGTTGTTTTAAAGCACTAAAATAAACAGGCATTGCAAGATAAATTATTATCTTAGTTCACCTGATAAAAGAATGTTTAAAAAAATCATAGCACATATAAATTTAATTTAAACTATTAAAAGAATATATAAAATAATATAGGAGAAATGCTTAAATAAGCAACCTTGAACTAAAATGCACATTAATATATGTAACATTAATAATAATTATAAACAGTTAATAACTAGCATTAACAATGATTAACAAAAAAAAATTAAGACAAAAATTGTGACCAAGCAGCACAACCTAAAAGCTCAACAGAAAATTCTAACATAAAATATGATAGTTTGTAATATATTTTAAGAATTTGATTTTTTAATAAATTGTAATATTTACTACAAAAGATTTTAAGAAATGGAAATATATAAAATAACAACATATTCAATCCTTTATATCAAGCATAATTGTAGATCACTCAGGTTTCAAATAACAAAAGTTGGCACTTTAAAAGATTAATTTAATTGATTAAGTACTTTTCATTTGATTTTGTGTAAATTAGTTTGAACTAAAGACACCAATTTCAACAATCTATAATAATGTTATTTTTAAATTTATCCTACACAAACATTTAATGAAATCATGTCACCTAAATAATCAAATAATTTAGTAAATATATTAAAATAATCTTTCAAAACCGCCAAGAGATTCCTAAAATTGTTTGATAAAGGCAAATTTTAAAGAAAGAAAAATGACTGTTTAAAGCATTTACACATATAAAAAAATGTACACGTAAAAGAAAAAAAACATTAAGTAATATTCAAACTGCATTATGTAAGTAATTAATAGAACAGACATTTTTTTTAATTCCTTTAGGATATAAAAATAAATACACATTGGGGATTTTTCTTTTTTTTAAAAAAAAATATGTATATATAATATTGTGACCAATTATTGGCTACAAAAAATATTCACATCACTGGGTTAATACCATAATATTCATGCAAATAAAATAAACTGCACAAAGAAAAAACAATCCATAAAATAATTTAAAGATCATTAGTTATCACTGATATTCTACCTATGAGAATTAATTTTAATAACTACTTTTATGTAATTAAATGATTCTGCATTTATAATAGAATGATTTAGATTGAATATCTTTTAAAAAAATTCACCAAATAAAAACAAATAAAAGAGTGATAGAAAAAATACAATAATTTAAGTTTTTCTTATTCCATAGAGTAAATTTATAAAAACTAAAATCCATTTTCTATAAAAATGTAAACAAATTGCATTTCTTGATGGAAAAAAAAAAGAATTGATTCATAGAAATATTTTAAATATGAGATTCAGATATCAAATGTAGTTAGAAAAAATAACACTTTTGAAATATTTATATAGTTTAAAAAACTGTAAAGCAATATGTTAAAAATTGTGTTTCCTGGAAATAAAATTATAGAAATGTTCTAGAAATAAAACTATATATACCTATTGAATATTTTTCTCAAATAAAATGTATTTAATATTAAATTATAAAAGTGTATTGTTTCAACCACTATAGACAATGTGGGTTTTACCACAGCAGCAGTAGAAGGCCAGCCTTCTATCACAGTTCCATTAAATATTAAAAACAATTTAACTAGAAACTATGCAGCTAATGGACAGAGCAACTACAAGTGGACGATTAACACATGAAAACATTTTCTCTCTCTCTTTAAGGTATTTCATCATCCAGATTTTCTTCATTGACAGAAATTACTTCCTCCAGAAATGAATGCTGATAGGATGGTGACTGGACATTTGAAATTAGGTCTGAAGTTTCAGATGAGGCATCTAAAACCAGAAGAAAAATGTAAAATAACTTAACATATCCTATCAACATTCATTCACTGATATTTTAAAGATTAGCTCATACATACATAGTGAAAGAAAATTTTAAAACAATTTCTTTTCTTATTCAATAATTGGGTAGCAATAAAAAGTAAATGGAATTCATATTACACTTTAAAAACTAAGATTAAAATATACAGAAAGATGGTCCTTTCTTTTTTAAATACCAAAAACATAAAAGATTAAGCAATTCAACAAACAGAAAGAAAAAAAAACTCAAACAAATTAAAACACCATATATAGAGGCTCAGAATACTTTATTATCACAGAAATTATATTATTCATGAAGTACAATATATTACACATTTAAGTTAAACACATTTCTTAAACATTACAAAATATTCACACAATTACAACCGATTTCTTACAATCTGTAATAAGTTTTTCTATTCAATGTTTCAAAGTCAACAAAGTATCTTTGAAGAATTAATAAAGGCAGGGAAAAAGTAAAAGAAAAAATGCATTATTTTTCAAATACATTGCTAATAGTTTTTTTTTATTATTTAAACTCATAAAGTGGCAATAAGAATGGAGAAAATAATTGTTTCATTATAAATATTCAATTCCTAGAAATTTAGTTCAATTCAAATAAAGTAACAAATTTTTAATTTTGGGTTTTGTTTAAAGGTCAAAATCAAAACTTCACAAAAAATTAAAATTGAAAACAAATTATGCATAAAAATATACATCAAATTCTTTAAATTTCAGTAAAGGGTATAAAAATTCGTCATTAAAACATCAGTTTTTTCAAACATTCCTTTTCAAAGCTTTATTTATTTCTCACAAACAGGTTATAAGCAATTTCTTTTTCAAAAATAATTTTTTGAAATAAAATTTTACTGGATATAAAAGAAATAACAGAGAAATTTAAAAAATTTATATTGTGCTGATAATAGAAAGTAATTTTTAAAATAAAATTTATCAGTGAATTTCAATAAAGAAATCAATTCTTATGACAATTAGAATTTTTTTTCTTTCAAATTTAAAAGCAATACAACAAAAAATACCAGATTTTAAAAATCAAAATTACATTATATATTAATACTGGTGTTTATTCACGCCTCTTAGTTTGATAAGAATAGTATAGAAAAACATTTAGATTATATCAATAACTTTAATCATAAATCCCAACAAGAAAGAATAAAAAAAAATCATTTGAATAAAAAAAATGTTAACACTAAATACAAGTATTGAAAACATATCAAAAGTAAGTTCAATGAAAATCCCAGCCCAAGACCTTAATAAAAGATTAGAAAAATAAATACTTTATTAGAATTACAACAAAAACAAATATATATCTTTGTTACACCAGGGTCACTCATGAATTTCAGGAAT
>JAPMOQ010001131.1:5884092-5939083 GCA_026543055.1 Argiope trifasciata | reverse complement strand
GAAACAATTATTTAAATCTGATTATATCCTATTACTGACATGTAATTTACAGTTAAAAAAAATTAAGGTCCTTAGGGGGCTGGGGGGTAGGTGACATACTGGGTATGTCACCGCGCATCTAGAACATGTTTTGGAACGAATTCACAAATATGCAACTCGTAATTAGAAGGTATTTTTATGAAATGAAAGCAGTTTTAGGGATTCATGACGCTTTTTAACATGAATGACGCAAAAAAATGAGCTTTTTGAATTCGAAAATAAAGTTTATCGGAATAAAATGAAGACAAATTATATCATATGAAAACATGCTTCCATCTTGAATTTTTTGTGTGGAAACAGAATACTTTCTAAGACTCGTGCTGCCGTCTATTGGCAAGATAAAGACTTAAAAAACGTTAGGAAATTTTATGTAGTTATTTCAACGCGATTTTCTAGTTTTAAAAAAATTGTAAAAAGGTGACATATGGAGTATGTCACCGCCCCTGAAAGGGTTAAATAATATTTTATATATACAGGGAAAAGTTAAAAGCAAAGCTTGAATATTCATATGCATTTTTAATACAAAATGGCAATCAGGTTTCTTTGAGCTAAGAAAAGTTAATTTTTGAAAAACTAATTGCTTTGGAAGAAATGAGAGCTTGTTAGAAATAAAAACAATGTACACTGATTGTGCACATACATGTGCATATTATTAAAGAACAATACTGTGCATATTGATTCAAACCCAAAATGTTATAAAAATGAAAACATATTAATACTAATAAACAATCAATAAATTTATCATTTCCTTTTTTACACTTTTATAAAAATTCATAGTGGAAATTTTTTATAAAAGTTAAAATATTATAAATTAATAATTAAAAAAGGTTAAAAAAGGTTTTTAATTTCAATAACGGTCTAAAAAAGACTATATTAATTAAAAGTAAGCTAATATATGAAATTGGCACTTTGTAAATAGGTAATAAAAATATGCTAAAAAGATACAAAATATTATTCCATAAGAATTCCAGAATGACAGTGATCAAAATTTAGAGAGAGCATTTATAGAAATTTTTGGCAAAATTTCAAATATAAATTGCAGCTTATTTAAAATGGCTCAAGCCATAAAGCATTATTTAAAAGACAATACATATATGGAAGACTTTATATTCTAAAAAACCAAATTCTAAATTCTACAAATAAACCATTTTTAATCCACATACAATTCAAGCACAGGGATGAGTGAATAAATCACTCAAACACTTGATTTCCTCTAAAACTATAAGATATCACAAATATTTATATCAACAAAAGGATTCCCAAAAATATCACAACTCATAAAAAAACTTAATATAAATTGTCAATAAATTAGCAAAATTCTTTCTTTACAGTGACTAATAACAATAACTAGTGTACATAATTCCAAAATATACAGTTCAAAACTATGTTAACTTATAACAGAGTATTTGTCATTTAAATCTATAACTTCTCAATGTGCTTAAAACGGTTATTTATTTATTCAAGTTAACAAGAAAGAAATTCCAAAAATCATCTTAAAAATATGTAGAAAATCTACCCTGGATTTATAATAATTAAATAAAACAAAGCAAAGGGCAATATCTCTGAATAATCAATGGTCAGTTAATTCAGAAATTAACATAGCTTTAAAAAATACCTATTGAAAAGTTCTAATGTAATAATAATAATAATAATTGAAGCCATAAATGAAATATATTGCATTTCAAAAGTATTAAATAATGAATACATGATTTAATTCCTTGTAATTTTGTCAATTCAAAAATATGAGAATTGTTAAATAATAAATATGCAGATAAAAATATCACAATGCTTCAAAATATAAATGTCTATGTTCATCTATATAACTCAATAATATTGGTTTAAAAATGAATTTTAAATAAGTTGTATAACAAGTTATCTATATCAATCATTATTTTTCATGTCATAATTAATAATAACCAACAGGTTCCTTACAAAAATGCTCATCTAAATACTATTTAAAGTTTTCTGCATACTTTTTTCAAACAGTTACTTCTAACAAAAGAAAATAACAATCAATTTAAAAAATGTGTTTTTGCTCAGGCCGCAAGAATGAAAACCAAAATTGATATGTAACTGACTAGAAATTAAAAAGAGTGGGAAACTTTGAATGGAGATTATGGGGGGAGGGGATGAAAGAAAGGCAGAATTAGTTTACCAGACCTGAAGTCAGGTCCAATTGCAACTGGAAGACATCTGAATTAAAAAGTTCCAATCATCACTAAAATAATCAGTCATGAGGTACTCACAAACCAACTCAATGTAAGTTTCTCCAAATTGTTCATTTCTTTCCTTCCTTTCATGTTCTTATTACTTTTATTTTTTCCCTTATTTCATTAATCATTACACTTTCAGAAAGAGAAAGATTGTAAAATTATCAAATTGAAAAAGCAAGTAAATTCAAGTAAAACACAATTTTAAAATATAATTTCAGGGGTGTTTCAGCTCTGCAATCCTAATAGACAAACCACCAATGACAGCAATTAATTTCTTATTGTGACTACTTGAAACAAAAGAAATTTCGCACAATTTCAAAAGCTTAGGTTTTTGTTTTGTTTTTTCTTAATACAAAATAGTTTTAAAAATCCTTATTTAAAACTTATAACCTCAAGACTACAAAAAAAACTGCATCTAAGTACAATTTTATTAATTGTAGTATTAAAAAAACACGTATAGAAATGTCAAATTAAAATCTGAGATTCAAAGGAAAAAAATTACTGGTTTTTCTCAGATAAAAAAGTTTGCAGATATTAATGCAGACAAATCTGAAGAAATATTAATGCACAGTATTCAAAAGAATATTACTTTTAAAAGAATATATAAAAGAATATTTTGAACATTCTTTAAAATGTGACCCATAAAGCCATAAAAAAACTGATAATATAGAAAGGAAGAAGAAATGTGCTCCAACATTCCAAAGTTTAAAATAAAATACATAATTTACATAAACAAATAGTCTTTAAATATCATCCTTTAAAAATAAAACACATACACCTCATATAAATAGAGATAATATATCCATAAATATTAATCACTTAAAAAAAGAATAATAATAAGCATTTCAATGCCTACTATTTAATAAATTATAATACATTCATATCTTGAAAGTTCTATTGAAAAATATAACAGAGACATTTATTTCAGGATAAAAACTAAGTATCATACTAATTGTTTTTAATATTAAGTACTTTATTTTTTTACTATTATCTACTAGCAAGAAATTAAAAAATATCATAAAACAACTAAAATTCCAAGAAGAAGAAACTTCATTTTAGACACATCACAAGAGAATACCCTGAGAAATAATTTTTTTTAATCTCATTTCAAACAGTATCAGTATGGACATGTTTTCAGGTTTGTTCACATATAGCTACCTGGTTTCATCAAACATATAAATTAAGCAATTTCTATAATCATTTCATTCATCATAATCAGTGCCAAATTTAAATTCTAACTCTTTTTCTTAGCATAATTTTTTTTCCATTAGTTTCTTTAAGAAATTAATTTAAAAAAACAATGGCAGATGATCTGAATTCAAAATGGTGGAAAATATAATCAACAGTTTTTTGTTTAGATTAGTAAAGTAATCATTGTAGCAATTTTATAAAAAAAAGAGTAAATATTTTTAATGTACAATATAATAAAAATTTTATATCATATAATACTTTCTTTGGGGGGAGGGAGATGCTTTGGTAATTTCAAAATACTGTTATGCAATATCAAGAGAAAAACTAATGAACTTTAAGTACTTATTAATGTGTTGAAAAACCAAGCTGTAAGTATAAAATCTTGGTTAACAAAATATTACAATTAGTCTCCCCCTCCCCCCAAATCTTTTTACAGAGTAAACCAAATTCTCTGACAATTTTTATTTGGCACCAATTTTTTTTTACGATTAAATAATACTAACTTAATTTATACTCGTTTATAAAAATCAGAATTAAGCCATTGTTTACCATTTGAAACACTCTGAAGTAGAGGAGCTGACAATGAATGATTACCACTGTAGTTTTCATCCATTGGAGAAGTTTGAGGAGTTATCACAAATAAGTTAATATGCAAATAAGAACATATCTGTAAGCATACTATTGTGCAGTAATGAAGAAGATTAGCAGTGGAATATATCTATAAAAAATAAATATGTTAATACATAATATAAAAAATTGATAAAACAGCTTTTACAGTATTGAATATATTATTATACTTTGAAAAGGTTTTATATTTTACTCAAGGATTTATTCATTAAAACTATAGATGCTTTCTTAAGACTCTTTCTCTTTTATAGTACTGATCCACACTTTGATAAGTATAATTAAAACAGACACTAACAGATGATACATTTATAAGAGAAACAGCAGTATATCATTACTTGACTAAATTATATGATTATAAGTTATAACACATCAATTGATTTTTTTATCTAATATTTTGTTAAAAATTTACAAATAAGATAGTGCCAATGTTTAAAGCTTTTATAATAATAATAATTTTTTTTAAAAAAACATCAATTGCTGAAGACATTTAAAAATTATCTTACCAAGCACAACCAAAGCACAATATATTCACTGAAAAATGTATTGAAGTACTGATTTAGAAAAAGCATTCCTGGACCAACAAATATTGAATCTAAATATTCAACTTCACTCTTTGTCATATGTGCAACCTATGAATATCAATTAACAAGATCAGATTTTTAAATACTAAATACTTTTAAATACAAAACTAGATTCATACAAGACATAAAAATTAAATTCTAATATTACAACTTTATAACAAAACTAAACAGAATTTCAAGAATCAGTACTTAAGATATCAACTATAAAATGTGATATATTTTTGTCTTGAATGTCAAACTTTCTTTAAAATTATTATTACTTTTATTTAATCCACATGAGCAAAAATATAATCAGAAAAAAAATCATGCAGAGAGTAAAAATACAAAATGTCTAAAAGAATAACACCTAAAAATGTACCTAAATAGCATCTAAAAATTATTGAACATAAAGTTTATAATTTTAAAATTCTGAATTCTTGTGTAACAGTATATAATTTAATATTCTAGCCTTTCCATAAGACATCTTAAAAATTAATTATGAAAATAATGCATTCAACAAACAATGCAAATCTAACAGCAGATCTGTCAAGACATACTTTAATTTTATATTATGCCAACTATTTTTTTTTCTAAGTTTGAGAAATAAATGTGCAAATTTGTTAAAGATGAAAGGAATGAGAAAATGAATAAATTGAAAGAAAAAAAAGTAAATTATTTCTTTTAAAAATATCACTTTAATATATTTACAATACGAAGCATATGATATGTGAACTTTAGTGGTAACTTAACAAGTGCTCATAAGAAATTCTACCATCTTTTGAGAAAGAATTATTTAACATGATTATATGCAGCAACACCAATGCTATTGGAAATTGGGCATCTAATAAAAAACAACATTCATAATGGCGTGTCATCTTGAAGACAAAACAATCATTCCCTAATTTACTAATTCCTATTTATTGTAGCACTGCCATAAGAAATATATATGATATTAAATCTACAAAGGTTGATGAGCTTTTATATTGCAATCACAGTATACTGCTGTAAATTCCCATTTTTAGAATTATATATTAATATTAAACACTGCATCATTTACTTATAAACTCAAATTAACTGCTAAATTGCAATGGTGGAAGGGGAGTGGAAATATAAATTTTAAAAAAAAACAAAGAAACAAGTTATATAAAATAATTTTGCATATGAATATCGTTTTCTAAATACTAGCTTATAAACTTAATTAAAATCATAACTACTTGTTACTGAACAATTTCTTTTCACTTTCCCACTATTGTAACACTTCATTTATCTGATGCAAATCATTTTAAAACATGCATATCTTAAAAAAACTTTAGATTATTATTTTTTGTGTCAAAAATTGAGTGCCCAATAACCTTCAAAGAATAAAAATGAAAGAAAAGACATGAAATAACTGAAATTAACACCAGCATCCAATCTAAATAAACAAATGAAATTTTACCTAACCACTACCACTTACCACTAATTTATTGGTTATTTTTGAACATACAACTCCAAAAGCTAAAATATACAGACATGGATGATGTTCATAGATGTTTGTTGTAGATTTCTGGTAGATAATAAAAGCTGGCACAACAACCAGTGCCAATGGAATAAATGGTGACAGAATGCTAGTACCCTGAAAATTACAAATAAAGATGAGACAAAATAACTTCAAAACCATTAAAAAATAAAGCGCATTTGAATAATTTCCAAAACATATGGTTTTACTAGTTTAATATTTTTAAATACTGTCATTTAAAATGTTTATAGAAGAATCAGCATAACCACAATTTAGAAAAATGAAAGGAAAATTTTAATTAACTTAACTAATAAACCAATTTGATTATTTAAATTCAGTTTATTTTAAATGAAATACAAAAATAATAAATAAACCAGATTTAATTTAACTGCACTTTTACTGTGTTTGTTTCTATCAAACTATTAGAAAAATGAGCAAAAAATCACAACTGAATAAAAAATCATAAAAACACATGATTAAATATTGCATGTTTGAAATACAAAAGTCCTTCATTAAATGAACATTTCACAAAATTTGTAGCAAAAATTTTACTTCAAATCTCATTTAAATAATATTTACTCCCCATTTTATTGAAAATTTCTAAATAGCAATTTTTTTTAATTTTTTACAATTTTTTAAGTCAAAGTAACAACAAAATCAACTGCTTGATAAATGACAATGTCTAAAGAAACATGGAACCTTTTGAAGAAAATATGAACTAATTTAATTCATATTTATTCAAAATATGAAATAATATGAATTCATGTTTTGAGTTAATATTCATATTAATTCAAAATACGAATTCATATTACATTTAATTAGTTCAGTAAATTAGAATTTATTTTAATTAATTCAAATTTCCTCTATACTGGTGAAGAAACTGCAATTTTAAGTATTCCATAGGATTGCTTAAAATATATTTTAAAGGGTTATTAAAGGCATTGAAGGTAGTAAACAAAACATAATAATAATAATGAAAAGATTATTAAAATACTTCTGTATGAAGAAAATGTTAATAGCATTTAAAACAATATGAAAGTGATACATGTAAGGAAAATATAAGAAAAATTTAAAATTTTTCATGCAAAATGTATTTTTTATCTGTACAAAGCAGGATAACATACTTTGCCAAAATTTAAGATATTATTTAAGGTTAATGGTGAACAGAAATGTTATACTCATTACTTTTACTCATTTTTATGACTTAATTTACAAACCTCTATCGAACAAACTTTCTTAATAATAAGGTTTTAAAATGGAATGATGAGATTTCATTTAAAATTCTTTTTTTTTTTCTGTATACTTTAATATCCAAGTAGAAAGTAAAATAAAAAAAGAAACACAATTTAGAATCTGCATTAAGATAATTTTTATTATTAAATAATATACTAGAAAAATTCGTTCATTCATACAAATATTTGTTTTAAATAAATTTATGAATAAAAATACGCAAAATCTACAGCATGTGCTTAAAATTTTGTTAACTAGTCTGTTCCCATGCTGTATAGTAATGCAAAATATTTTAAGCTTATATATACATATTTATTAAAAGACAAAAATATTGCAACTTTTAGTTATTAAGCAAAAAAAAGAACATAAAATATTCAATCACTACTTCATTAAACATATAAGAATTTGTTTCACGTAAAATAATTCCCAAACATAATTATGAACATAAGTAATTCAAATAGTAAACAATTAATTTTTAAACGTATCAACATCAGGAAATAAATTCATATACGTCAAATTTTTAAATCTCTGCTAAATTCATTACCAATGCTAAGAGTTAATATATCTGTTGCTAAATATTCTTTTTAAAGAGTTTTAAAAAAATAATTTAAATCATTTAATAATTGCAGTCTGGTTTCAAAACTGTCATTCATGAGAAAATTTTAAACATTTTAAGTCAAACCAGTAACTTCCAAATCAAATCAATAGAATGATATCCAATACAAATTATAAATAGCATTTCAAGAGAAAAAAGCAGATGTTTGAAAAAAAGAGTGCATGGAAACTTACAGCCACTGAAGAGCCATTTTTCCCAGCTCCTCCAGATAAAATAGTAGTGGTATAGCCATAGCATAACACCAAGCTAACTAAAAATGCTATTATTATAGGGATAAGCCTTAATTCCATATGTAAACCAGGAATCTTTTAAGAGACAGGTTAGAAAAGAAGAAATAGGGTAAGGTTATGAGGAACTAGAATAACTCATTGCAATAACACTAAAAAATTTTATCAAATAGAAAATCAATCCAAGTAACTAATCACAATAGTTTAATAATTCAAATATAGAAAACAGAAAGCAAAAGTATGCAAATGGTAAAAGGATATATGAGAGATCATTATTAAGCTGCACAAGTTAGTAAGGAAGTAGCTAATTATGTCTTAGAATTTCAAACTGAATAAAATTTTCTGGATAAGTCAATCATTTAAAAATAATCAATCTAAATGTATAATATTAAAAAAAAATCTTTTTTTTTTATTCAAGAACAATTCAGTTTACTCTCTTGAATAATACAAGGATTTCATATTGTTATTTTACTAATCATGTAAAAAAACTTTGTTAGGAAACCAAAAATTATTATATCAATTAAATAAAACATAAAACTGTAAATTAATGTTAATTTTAAGAGGAAGTTTAGATTTTATATTGTGTGTGTGATGATAGAGAAAGTATTATTCAGTTGGAAATCCTAACATTATGTTATGAATCGCACATTAAAAATAAAATAATGTAATATAACCCCCCTTAATATAGTTTTAACTTACTGCAACAGTAGAACCATTTTTACCAGCTCCTCCAGTAAATATCACGGTGAAATTAGAATAAAAAGCAAATGATGCAGCTATTATTCCAGAGAAAAGTGGAATAAACTTTATCTCTATATATAGTGAAGGAATCTGAAGACAAAATAATAAAACAAAGCAAAATCATTCAAACAGCTCATGCACATAAAAAAAACAATAATAATAAATTAAATTAAATTAAAAAGTATTCCGCCAATAAAATCTCAAGAAATGAAAAATATTTTTCAGTAATTGATTAACATAATCTACTTATAATAAACAAAAATAAAATAATCAATAAAATAAATGAACAACAAATCAAAACATGAACTAATAAAAATGGATTAGAAACATTTCACACACTGTATCTTTTACTTCATTCATCCCTTACAAATTAAATTTTGAAAATAACCTCATTCATTTTATTGTTCTGCAAACAAGGAAGATGATTTAAATTGTCAAAAATAAAACTGATTGATATATATATAAAAAATTATAGTATATAAATTCTATTAAATCATTAAACAAAAAATTTAATTTAATTTAACTTTTTCTTATACATACATTTTTTTAACTAGCAACATTTTTTACTTTCAACAGTTTCACTGAAAAATAAACAAAAATTAAGTTCAAAATAAGCAAGAATAAATTCAAAAGTTATCAAAAATGGATAAAATAAAGGTGGGAAAATTAATTCGTAACTCAATCTTTTATTATCTAAATATACTATATAAATTATAATTGGAAACTACATGCAGATAAAAAAATCTATAAGCAAACAGAACATCACAAACAAAAATAGCACTAGCAAGAAAATGTTTCACTAGATATTGTCTCCTCCCCCTTTAAATCAATGCTTACATCATTCCTAAACTAGAATATAAAAACAAGTAAAAAAATAAATTTAAGAACTATAATTAAAATATGCTCCCCAGTCATATATAAAAATGTAAAATTATATGGAATTGAATACAATAACTACTTCATATATCAGTTAATTATTTCTTCCCTTAACAGATTATACTCCATTCAATAGCCATGTTATGTATGAATATCAAGGACTTAATTATGTTTAATTAAACTAATTAATCAGTAAACTTCAGAATTTTATTGCATCTAAATAAATTTTCATTATAAAATTTATTATCAATGTGTATAATAGCAAATTATTCTTAACAGGCTCAAATTCTGTAATTTAATTTTGATGCCATACAAAATAAGAAAATAATCCAATAAACACACAAAAAAAATTTTTTTAATGAATATTTATGTTGGAGTCAGTTGCAGGTAATGTAAAAAAAATTAAATTAATAAAAATTGAAAAATAAAAGGTTCCTTTCTGGTAAAAGTGTAGAATAGTGTGCCCCTTGCTGCGCCAAGTATGCCAAGTCGCTAACAAAGATGGCTGACAAAATTAACAAAGTGTTAAACGTAACAGTTACGGTTGCCATTTCCCGCCTTTTTATTTAGAATGTTTAACTAATTATAATTATTTGTTTAATACTGCCCAGTGCCTTCTACAGATGCCTTCGACATCAGTAGAAGGCACCGGGAAATATTTTTTAATTTTAGAAAAACAACCTAGGACTTCGCTTTCCTACAGAGCGGGAATACAGTAGCTTCGCTAGCAAATTTAACAAATGGATGGTGTGGATTAAGGAATAGTGCATAATAATATTACAAGTAAGAATGAAGGATGTTATAGGAACGAATATTATACAGAATTTTTTATATTTAATGTACTTACTTGTTTTATTTAATCTTTTCATAAACATTCAACACTTCATAGCACTCAAAGCCGTCTTTCCAAGCCTCATCAACTCATAAAAAAATATTCCACTCACCCTTCATCCGTTCAGAAGGCTCGAAGTAGTGCCTACCATCCCAACTACCAGACATCCACTCCTGTACGATTGCAGACATAATAATATTTCGAGGGAACCAAACACTGGAGCACCAAAAGAATTACGAAAACTGAGAATAATTCTATGGCAAACTTCTATCAATACAAAAATGCAGAAGATTTGCGAATTCGCATAGTGATAATTAAAAGTGGGAAAAAAAAATTCTAAATATTAACACTAAAAATGAAATAAATGTTATTTTAATTAATATTAATTTTATTCTATACTTTCCTTGTATAATAAATTTTAAAATAATAAACAAAATTTAAATCATCTGAAATCGATATTTTAAATATAAATTTACTATAAAACAGTTGTAGATTATAAACAGCTAAACTATTGTAAAAAGTAGCAAACAGAACAGAATTAGGGTTACTGTAAGAAAGTTCCGTTGGGTTGCCATATTGGCGAGAAACTCGGGGGCACACCATGCTACACTTCAACCTCCTTTCTCAACAGCACCAAACATTTTTTTTAAAAAAAATAAACATTTTAAAGACATTAACCTGCATTGACCATATAGTAGGACCAAATACAGCAGATATCAAGTGTATGATCATAACAGTATACTGAGCCTCTGTCACATCAAATCTAGAAAGAAAAAAATGTATAACTAAAAATTTTTATCATTAGAAGCACAGCTCTAATAAAATGAATAATTTGTTTCAGATTTCAAAAGAATTGTCTTTTTCAATTAATAAATAGACAGAGAGAAAGAAAGAGAAGCAAACCGTGAAGAACATTATTGTTTTCATTTATTTCAAAGAATTTTATTTTTAAAAAAGAGGAGAAATTTATCTTAACTATTAAAAAAAGAAAGAAAGAAAAAATAAAAAGATTTTAACAAAAATATAAGAGAAAAATAAAAGCTTCAGTAAAAAAAAGAAAAAATCTTAAAAAAAGTTTTAATTATAAAACAAATTTTTTGAAGAATAAGAAACGTCTATTACAAGAATGGCATAATAACATATTGTTCTTACAATAATTATGGTTACAAATTTTTATTTCATATAAACTTATATACAACTTATAATTTCATATAAACTTATATTCAACATAAACTTAGCAAGCTAGTAACATAGTACTATGACTTCATTATATACAATATATTTAAAATATAGCATTTGCTTGATATATATATATATATATATCAGGACTTTTAATTACTGCAAAAAGAATAATTTAGAAAGATTTTAATAGTGACAAAATTTCAATCAAATCAAAAAGAAAAGTCTATTGAATAATTATTCCATTACTTGACTTACTCTTATTCTGAAATGATTGAAGTTACAAAATTTACTCCAATCATTTCAGGACTGGAGTAAAATCTTGTGATTAAAGAGGACTGGACAATAATGAAATGATACTGGTTTCCAATTAACATTGGAATAATTATTAAATGTTGCAAGATTTACTCCTGACGTGATTGGTGTTAATCTTTTGAGATTTCATAATTTTATTTGCCATAGCAAACTATTAAAATAAATATAAGAGGGAATCATGATTTGTAAAAAGTATTTAAATATAGAGCCGTTATATTTAAAAATAAAATGTTCAATAAACAGAAAACCTTCCATCAAAATCAAAATGAATCAAATGAAATAAAAAAAGAAACAAATATGATTAATTGTCTCAAAAGAATGATGAAAACTTTCAATAACACAAAACTGAAATGAAATATAACATCAAGAACAATTATTTTGTAATTTTGAAAACAAAAATTGATTATTACATCAAGCAAAAGCATATACTATACTAAACATGAGGCTTGAATACAACATTGAAAAAAAATGGAAATTGAAATCAATGCATATCCACAAAAAGTTATTTATCCTACTCTGTCATAACATTAAAGAATGAATGAATGAATGAATTAAAGGATGCATATGATGCACATAACATAAAAAGTAAAACTACTAATACACAGCAATCACATGTACATTGACACATTTCTACATACATTCTATCATTTAACTGCAAATTAAAAAGAAAAATATTAATCTGATTCATTTAGGGTTGTTTTAATACCTAAATAATTTTAATCATAATTTATATAAAAAATAATCATTTGCAAACACCTTACCTTCCAAAACGAAGAGTACCGGATACATATGTCTGCCAATGAGCAGAATAAAATAATGTCATAGCAATAAAACACTGGACAAACATCCATGATGGAAACATGCCTAACTGTACAGCAATGCACACTCCAAGTGAGACAAAGACTAAAAGTATATAAGAAGCAAGTTTGTATAAAAATAACATTCATTCTAGCTATAATACTAAATAATAAAATACCTGTCTTATATTCAACAAACTTTTTTAAAAAAAATCAAAACACAAAATTCATAATCCAAACTGAAAAAAATCTAATTCTTAAAAACAAAATAAGAATATTAAGACTCAATTACAATTTTTTTAATGGCTACACATAACATCAAATTTGCTTAATCAAATGAATCCTAAAATCAAGATTAAACCTTTCTGACACAAATCATTAAATTTTTTAAAATATAATGATTTGTGTAATACTATGGATAAAAAAGCTGTATACACATGGAATTTGCAGTCAAAATTTTTTTAATCACATTTAATAACAAAATATAATTTGAAAGTTTATAAATGCAAAAAAATTGTTAAGTATATTTCAGAAATGAACTAACATTAAACTTTCAATTGCTTTTTAGAAATTTAAATTTTCTACAAACCTTGTTGGGAAAAAAGAATTTTTCATTTTAGAAGAATAATGATTCAATGTTTAAATTCAGATGATAGATTACCTGTTGAAAGCGAATCACAACCATGATCAAATAATTCCCCAAGAGGAGAACTTGTTCCTGTTCTTCGAGCTTGTTTTCCATCACAGGCATCCAATGTCTGATAAATAAAAAGGCCTACAGCACAAAATACAAATGCCCATCGAGGAGCCTAAAATAATAGAAGGAAAAAAAAAGCCTTAGCATAAGAAAAAAGAATAAATACTATTTCAATACACTTATAACTGTAATCCACATAAGCAGAATAAGTTAAAGAAAAGTTAGCATATCTTAAAGTGATTTCTTTCTACCAGCTTGATAATAACTAAAATGATAGCCAAGTAAAGCAGCTTTCTACACTGTAGGTGCAGAAAAATTAGACTTGATGAGAAAGTTGCTGAACTTGTACATCTTTAGACAGCAGCTAGCAAACAAATGTTAGCTTTAAAGACTACTGTTTTTAAAGTCTGACAGCAAGATTAATATTTAAAAAAAAAATTGGATAAATACTAAACAAACATTTTCCTGAAATATTTAAGATACTCTTTTGAATCACCATCAAAATTTAATAATTTGTAAACACATATAAGTCAATTTTTTAGTACACATACCAATGTCCTAGTAAATTAAAGCATATTTCTGAGATATATTAACAGAAGAAGACAACTGTAACTTCTATTCTCAAGCTGTACTCTTATATATTAAAATTCAAATAATAATAAGCAGACAAACAATGATTTTTTAATGCAATTAAACAATGATTTATTCAGTGTGCTTAAATTGACTATTGCAGATTTTTCTGGAGGGGAGGGAGGGGGTCTCAAAGTAAAATATAATTATGAACAGTTTTCCCTCAAAATTTCCTTCTCATACAAAACTAAAAAATTTTATCATGAGTGATTTAAAGTTATCAAAATAAACTATAATTTTTTTTTCTTTATCATGAACTTTTGAGCTGTGACCTAGGATAATTATGATAAACTAAGTAGGATTAATTTATAATAATTTATAGAGTAAAAATAAAATAATTCAACATACATCAATAGCTCTCAATCAATACATATATATTTCAATTCAACTTTAAATACTTGTATGCTGTAATTCTAAGTACAAGATTAATAAATTGAGATTTCAATAGGAAAAATTAAGTATTATTTATAATTGATATAAAATCCATTGAAAAAAAATTAATGTTATCCTTGTCAGAAAGTAGCTTTCAATTTAAAGAAAGATACCACTGAATACACAGTTAATAAAATGCATCATCAGGAAGAAAATAATATCAGATATTAAATTATTACAAGATCAAAACAATGTATTGCTAGAAACGTAATGATAATGAACTAGTTATTTACAGACTGAGATGATATTTGATATGAAGATTTTTGCATTTCACAAGGGAGAGTGGATTTATAATTTCTTAAAGGAGGGGAGGAGGATTATCAAGCAACCACATTATTGGATTATTCAGCAAAATCAGACATCAGAAAACACCACAAACCTATATTCAAAAATGTGATGAATTTCTTAACTTTTTTTTATTTTCTTTTTACAAAATTAAAAAAAAAAATCTCAAAGTAGTAAATTAAATAAAAAAAATTTATAACTTTATGTTAATTTAAATAAATTATTAGTATACTAAAAAATTTCTACTATCAGAAAATTGTATCTCTATACAAGAAATAAAGGTTATGAATACCATAAGTGAATGTAAAAGAAAGGAAATTAAAGTGCACAAACCAAAAATAGATGATATGAAACATTATGAGAAGTAATTTGTGGTAAATTTAAGATTATATTTGCCTAAAGATTTAGTGCTATTTGCATTCTTCTTAAGAATATTTGGGTCAAGGGAAGAAAAGAAGTTATGATTTTTTATAAAATATTCACTAACAGCTCATTAATGTAAATTTTGACTAAATAACTTTTCATTTTCGAATAGAATCGACTAACTATTATAAAATTTATATCACTCTGCATTTGCTTTGAAAATTATTTTCCTAGAAATAAATAGCAAAAAAAGATCTAAATAATTATAATAATACTTTTTTTCAATAACCAACAAAAACATCTGCTTTTTATAAATTTATATTAAATGCTTATATAAGAAATTTTATAACATTGATTTATATCATATATATATATATACATATATATAAGAAATAAATTGTTAGGCTCAAAGACTTTTCACTTTAAAGTTCGCTTTACTCTTCCACCAGAGAAAGACATATTTACAACTTTTTAAAAGTTACAGAAAAATATTTTTAAGCAATGTGGTCTTATTTTAAATTATTCTTCAATTTATATTGTGCCTTTTCCTCTAATGCTGAAATCTTTTTGGGACATCCTATAATACATTCAATTTGTTTTGCACTTAAATATACATAAATTGTTTTGCATATCAGGCTGCAAAATTAAAATCTACCTCCACATCAATTAAATCATTTCTATTTATAAGCTGCATAATTGTTTTGTTTTGTGACACATTTCAAACTCTAATGACTAACTTTCATTGTCTGATGCATTATTTTTCGTCCTGAGCAAACACAACCTTCAATACAGTTGATAACACAAGGATTGTCATTTTTTAATGATCATGCAAAAATAATTCCAGCTTACAGACATGAATCTAAACACATTTTTTTAAATGAAAACATTGGCTATCTTAAGCTTTTTTTAAATTTATCTATTCACACACAGGAGAGTAAAATACATAATAAATAAAATCGAATCATAAATTAAATTATAATATATGTGCCATCAAAAAATTTAATATTGCCAAAATAAAATACTTTAAGTTTATGGTTTGGTCATATTAATGTTGTGTTATAAAGCAACAATAGAGCTATTTTACATTAAGTTTATGGCTTCTAAAACTAAGATATTTAGCCAGAAAGGTATGCAAACAACTTGACAATTAATGCTTGCAAAACCTAATATTTGACAGCTGTAATAGAAAAAAAGAGTGACACAAAAAAAACATTATTAGGAACATTAAAACTTACAGACAATTATTACTTAATTTATTAATATGCTTATCTGACAAATGACTCTTTTTTTTTAATATTTAATTTCATTATGTTTCTCATGAACTTTATTATGATCAATAATATCCTTTTTTTTTTTTTTTCTTTTCTCTCAAAATGGGAACCATTAATACAAACATTTGAATATTGATACTATAAAATACGATGTGTAACAACAGAAAGGGTTTTCTAAAAGTATATTCTCACACCACAGAATTTTACATGGGCAATGTTTTACAGATAATAAAATTTGAGAAATCACAGATGAATTTAAATCTGTAACTAGTAATTCTTACCTCTTGTGTTCCATCAGGGCTGTAGCATATTAATATTAAAGATGTTAATATGTTTATCATAAGACCACTGATGGTCATAAGATTTGGCGAAAGCCATAGAGGGAGTTTTAAAACAAGCCAATTCCAAAACGGTTGAACTATGGGGTCCAGTAATGTTCGTCCTGACGAACTGTATCGATGATCGCTCAATCGTTTAAGTTGAACAGGTGACAAAATATCCTTTGTTAAAAACATTCTTATTACCAATTCTTCAAAACGTTTGAAGTTAATCAACGTATGCGATAAAATTTTAAGTAAAAATATTTAAATGCATACTTCCGTACTTTCAGTAGTTTAAGCTCATTTACCATATACTTACAAGTGTGTGTGCATAATTTAGCAATACTGCTAATACTGATATTATCAAGGATAATATTTTTTTAATGAATTTTCCTATATTACTGTATCTAACATCGATTTCTCTTAACCTGCTTCTTATTTCCTAAATTTACGCAAACACGACACGAAAATTATGATTATAAACAAACTATATTGCCAAAAATGATACTGAAACTTTAAGCTATATACATGTCCTTTTAAATTGGGCTTCGTTGGAGATATGTAATTTATTACTCATAATGATTTATGGTTAATTTAAAAGCAAATTTTTTGAAATAAGTTATCATATCTCACATCTGTGTTATAAAATTTAAATAAATCCACCTAAAGGAAACTTCATCTATATAATATGTTATTAAGCATTATGCGGCAGTGGTGACATTGTCTTTACTTTAATATCTTTATAACATGGAATTTGAAATATGAAAGAAACCATTATTTTTATTAGCATTTTCAACAATCTCCTGTTTTAATTTTTTTTCTATCAATTTAAAAATAGTGAATAATCAGAAATTTAAAGCAGGAAATCAAATAATTATTAATATTAAGTGGTTAGTGAATGTTTGGAATTCAGTTCTTCAAAAAAATTAAGTTATGAATTCCTAAAAATTAGTATCGTTTTCAACTAAGGACTGAAAATTCTGAATTCATTTTTTTTAAAGTTCCATATATCGATAGGTGAAGAATAAGTACTTGTATCGCAGCAATGTTTTTTCTTTTCATCTCTTGTTTTTTTTCCGATTTTGCTTGTATGCCTTTTGTTCCTTCCGCTGTCATAAACGATGAACCGGAATGTGAAAAGTAATTTAACATTTATAGCGTAAGACGGAGTGTGTTATTTAAAGATTTAAAAATGATGTATCTCATTTGGCTTGTGTTTCGTTTATCTCATGAACTTAAGAGTCTGGATGGCGAATTTGTTGTTTAAAAGTAGTGTTCTTATGGCGATCAAGTAAGGATTTGAAATGGCTGTGATTCATCTAAATATTGTGGCTTTGTTGATCTTCGCATTTACTGGTGCAGGTAAGAATATTTAGAACATTTTCTTTTTTTAAAAATAAATTAGATTAAAACATTTATTTTTTGTTATTTTATTATTCTTTGAATTTATAGCGTGGGTGTTGGGTATGAAGAACGTAAACAAACCATTATAGTTCCTTTCTCCTCCCGCCCACCTTCCTGATACCACAGATCGGACATGTTTACCGTTAAATCATTTTTTTGCTTTTAAATTAAAAATCCTACAATTTTGAATTGATAGAACATTTTATTTCTAAACTCTTTCTTTTACCTCAAGCAGATGTTCACGAATTTATTTATTTTCTATAATCTGTTTATTTAGAATTCATTTATGTTTTTAAATTTTAGCTATATTAAAAAAAAAAAAAAAAATTTAAGAATTGGAGTGAGAAAATGAATTGTATCCATTTATTCATTCCTTCACTCCCCCCTTCTTTTATGACTCTTGAAATATATATTTGAAAGTTATTTTATCATAAAAATTTTACACATTTTCATATTTTAAAAGGAATGTTACTAATGTTTTATGCAATTCTTAAATGTTTCATGTGCTTGTATGAATATGGTTCACAATTTTGATTTAATAAATAAGATGATTTGATAAATCTTATCATTGTTACATTAATTGATAGTAATATCGCAATTTATTATATTAAAGCTTCTTATTATCAAAGAAATTAATTCTTTTTTATTGTGGTGCTTCATACTTAAAATAAATCTTTGTGTAAATCAGTCTTGCTGTTTAATTTGATTACAGATAAATGCTTTTATTAAAAAAATTAATGATTTCTTATGTTAAAAAATAAGTAAAACAGTGGAGTCAAGTACTAGATTTTTAGCTAAACTAACTAGTATGAAAAGAATTTTTTTTAAAAAGATAAAAACAAATTTGGCATTTTAGCATCAAGATTAAGCAGAAAATATATAAGATTGTAAATTCTGCAACAATTATATAAAAGTTTTATTTCACTTATCACCTTTATATATTTTATGTCTGTACCTTAGTCTTTAGGTTTGTTTGTTTTTTTACTTTAGTGCATGTAATTACATAATATTGTCTTTGGGGGTAACATATTACTCATGAGTTTTAAAGAAATGTTCAAAATGATTGTAAAAATAACTCCTGTTTCAGTATTTTGTTGTAATTGAAATTTATGCAAATATGTGTGTGTAAACAACTTTTAGCAGTTGCTTGGCAGGAAAAAAATTTTTTTTTTAAACTTCAATTTATTTTATGCAGGAGGCATATGATGAATGAGAAGCAATGGTGTAGCCAATGTCAGTTTTCATTGCAATATGAATACAAAAGAGAAAAAGACAAAGTTTTTTTCTTTCAATTATTTTATTATGAGATTTTATTAGGTATTTCTTTGATACATGTAATCTTAGGAATGGGAAACTTAGTTTTAAAAGAATTTGGTAAGCATTGAGGATTTTTATCCCTTGATTTGGAGCATTAGAAAATGCTGAAGTGAGCAGTTTCAAACAGTGCATGTTGAATTCTATAAAAAAGTTGGAATTGGACCAGAAATTATACAGATATTTTAGAATGGATCTAATGTGGGTTGAATTAAGATAAAAATTGAGAAATTAATTAAGATTTAATTTAATTTAGAGTTATCATTACATTTATATATATTCTATAAGTTCATATGAAACCTGAAATATTAAAATTTCTTTAAATCTAGCATAAAGCTTATTTTATATTTTTACATTAGTTAATGAAATCTTTATATTCTAGTGTTAAAGTTTCTTTTATCAATAATATATAATATTTTTATTTTATTAGATATAAATTTTCCCATTTAGTGTCCTATTTATGTTGCACTAGCCACCTTTGGCAATCAGCCATTCACCAATATAAATGCTCGCTAGAATTTTTAATCAAATTTTTTATTTAATTTGATCTCTTAATAGCTTCTTCAGAAAAAAATTTTAAGCTTCAAATTTTGATAGTCATATAAATCACTCATACTATTTTGGATGCCTTAAGATGTTCTATGTATTTTTCTAATCTTCTGCCATCACCTCTGAAATCTCTACTTTAAAGTAAAGTGAAAATTATTGAAGGTTTAAAATTAATCATTATTATTAAAGGTTTAAAAATTAATCATTGGGCACTAGATTAAAAGGATTTATATTCAATCATGTTTATTTAAATAAACCTTATTTATTGAATAATAATGTAGGTATTGAAAAGATCGTAGAAAATTTTGCCTAGCATTTATTTTTTACATGTCTTGTTACATATTTTTATTTCATATTGGCACATTCTAAAAATTACACTTTTCTAGATTTGTAATAATATTTCATTCATTTTTTTTTTTTAAATTTTGATCTTTTGTTAATGTGAAGTCAATTTGTTGACTAAGGCTTTTTTTTTTTTTTTCTTTTTCATGCATACATTATATACTTGTTCATTTTTGTTTTGTGTAAAATAAATTATTAAATTATTTTCAAAAATTTGTTAAAAATGGAAATTTAATTTATGGATTAATAAATTAGTATCAAAAAGAGGTTATATATAACCAAACTGAAACTCTGAAATTTTACTTCATTTTTTAATTAATTAAAATTTGTAATAAAAATTTCATAAAAATCGCTTCTAGATGCACATTCCCGAACTCCAACATACATATGCCAAATTTGTTAACTGTAGATATCCATAATACACACTCATTGAGCTTTATTATGTTGATTAGAAATTCCTTTGGTGGTAGAATTTGTGATCAAACATATTTTTATGTTGCAAAGTTTTGAAAGTTTGAGAACTCTTCTGCGAAACATGCGACTGCAAATTAACTTTTTACTAAAGAACAAAGAATACATTTTATATGTATGGGTGGGCTTTATCTGTATCAAATTAGACTGAAAGTATCAAGGCATCTCTTTTTCTTCTAAAAACATCATTAACTATTTACAGCTGTTGCCAACTGAGCAACAGAAATATTTAATATAATCTCGTTTTCTACATCCTCACTACCCTGGTAAACCTCAAGGGGGATGACCAGAGATATAGGGGGGGTTAATTTTCGACCATTAACCCACAGTTCTCAGATTTTTATCTTCCCATCACGTCCCTGGTGTTAGTCCATCACTCTGGTCTTCCACATGTGCTGTGGTCTGAGCACGATATCGTCAACTCGAACGTTAATGAGATTGTCCTGATGAACTAGATAGAAAGATGGCAGTTGAAGTATTCTTTTGACCATTTTTTCCAAAAGCAGCCCAGCTGCAGCTTGTATATTCTCTGAAATCTTGTGTCATTATCCGGGTTGGGCGGAATAGCGTTGGTTTTCGTCCTGTCTAGAAATAAGCTGGAGTTAAAGCTGCGGAGCTATCGTCTTTACCCTCATCGTAGACTAACGGTCGGCTGTTGAGAGCGGCTTCTATTCCAACAAGGACAGTTGTCAGACTTTCTTCATCTAATAGTTAGTGCTCGTCCAAGTACCTTTCGTAGACATTGCTTGATCATTCCTATTAAGCGCTCCCACAGCCTCCCCACCAAACCGCTCGTGGAGCGATAAAATTCTAAGTTATACCATTTTGGACATAATATTGTTGAATCTTAGCTAATGACAAAGCGTTCTGTAACAGGATCAGTTCCTTAAAGTAATAGCATTGTCGTTATAGATTGTGTGTGGCAGTCCTCTGCGGCCAACAAATCGTTGAATAGCTAGGAGAAATTTGTCAATGGTAAGATCTAACACGAGTTCAATGTGCAATGCACGTGTTGTTGCTCAGGTGAATAGTGCTATGTAGAATGTGACTCTTGAATTCGAACAACGGATGTTCACAACTCCAGCAAAATCAATTCCTGTGGTAGTAAATGAAGCAGACGGCACAACTCTTTCAGAAGGCGGAGGAGCTTCAGTTTGTTTTCCACGTTTCGCCCTAGCTTGCTTGCAAGGTAGAACTTTGTGAACCTGCTTTATAGCCTGATGTTCTTTTAGTATCCAAAATGCTGAGCGTAATTTAGAGAGGACTATACGTACACCTAGATGATGGAGAAGTAAGTGGCTATGTTGGATCAAAAGATGGACAAAGGAGTGATTTCCACCAAGTAATAAAGGGTGTTTAGTATCAGAAGATATGTCGGAAAATTGAAGTCTTCCTCCAAGGCGCAAGTAGCCATCTTTGAGAAAGGGATTGAAACAGGAATTTTTTGATTTTGCTGGCAATGGACGTCTAGCTTTTAAGGTATCTATTGTGCAGTTTGGATGCAATATTCCTTGACTTTTTCTATTTTGTTACTATTCAATTCCTGAATAATGTGTGACTGAGACTTGCACTTTCGTACAAAACGTAAAACCCAAGCAACCATAAGAAGTTTTATATAAGAACTATAACGAGATATATCTACATTGTGTTCTGAAGTTGCAACTTAGAAAAAGTGATACTCCGTTTTTTTTAATTCCACTTCGACTAACGGCTATGCATATGATGATAAATCGTTGGTTGACCAAATTTCCGGATTCTGTGTTAGCCATTTCGGGCCGTGCCACCAAGACTCCAAAGCCGATAGTTGTAATGGGAAAGTACCATGGGTCAGATGATCCGCAGGATTGTCTGTTCCGGGGCAGTGGCGAGTTGTGTATTGAAGAATTTTCGTTGTTCTGTTACATATGAATGTTTTCCAACGATTGGGATTGCCCTTTATCCAACTTAGAGCAACTGTAGAATCACTTCATAGTATGGCTGTGTAAAAATTTATGTTCTTTTCTCTGCAAAAGTATTGATGTAAGCGAGCTCCTAGTAGTGCGGCTAACAATTCAAGTCGCAGAACTGTGACTTTTTCGACTGGAGCCAATTTATTTCGACTACATATGAGATTGACTTCTGTAGAGTTGTCTACTGTATGACGAGCGTACAAGCAAGCACCATAAGCACGGACAAAAGCGTCGCAAAACGCATGTATGGTAATGGTATGTGAAGAACCAATCCATCTTGGGGTGTGCATATCATCCAGACATTGTAACTCATTTAGTCTCCTGTGCCACTATTGTGCTACAGCTGGCGGTAGTAATTCATCCCACTGAATACCACTAAACGCCTTATCACACGGTGAAATTTCGTCAGCACTTTTCCGTTTTACCCTCAAAAATTGGTCAAGCAAGTTTCATAATCGACAACTTTTTCTAACCAGTTTGAAAATGCCGATAAAATATTGTCTGCAAAAGAAATTCAACCAATCATGTGAAACTTTGAAGTGACGTCACTTTCGTTGTTGTTTGCTGACGGAAACTGCCGAAAATATTTTGCCGTGTGATAAAGCCTTAAGCCACGTATCTTGGAATAATATCTTCACAATAACGGTAACTGGAGCGAATAGGCCTTGAGGATCATAAAACTTTGAAATTAATTTCTGTAGTAAACGCTTTGTTACTGGTTCTTTAAATGTACGAACAATCTTTTCCTCCATATCAATTTGAAAATCATCTCTGTCAGTATCAAATTTAACTCCTAAAGGCCTTATCACATGGTGAAATTTCGTCAGTACTTTTCTGTTTCTACCCTCAAGAACCGGTCAAGCCAGTTTTTTGTCATCCACAACTTTTTCTGACCAGTTTGAAAATGCCTACGAAATGTTATGTGCAAAAGAAATTCAACCAATCATGTGAAACTTTGAAATTATGTCACACAAGTGACGTCACTTTCGTTGTCGTTTGCTGACGGAAAGTGCCGACGATATTTTGCCGTGCGATAAGGCCTTAAGACTTGCCTAATACTTTTAAATGGAACGTTTTCTTGTTTCCACATCTCTTGCATAATCTTAGAATTTGTAGTGCATTTGGCGCTAATGGTAGGCTAACATGTGAAATTGCTGTATTTCTTGATATATAATTTCAGCTTCAGTATCTGTAGAAGTTCCCATGACAAAATCATCCGTATAGCTGTTATTCTTAATATGTTTAGTTGCAGTAGGAAACGTTTGCTCGTACATTGTAACCAATTCACAAAGAGAAGCTGATAGTAAAAATGGACTTGAAGTGAGTCCTATGGAAAGACGCGTGAATCGGTAAATTACAATTTCATCTTCTGTGCAAAGTTTTTTTATCAGGAGAATACGTTGACTGGTACCAAAGAAATCGTGTTGCGTCTCCGTCTTCATTTGATAGTATCAACTGTAGAAATGCTTGGCTTCCGTCACAAGTAATTGCTATTTTGATAGGCGAAATCTCAGTAACGTAGCCATGACATCGGGAAGTAGATCGAAGATGGAATGACCTGGAGAATGGGAAGATGCGTCGAAAACTATACAATACTTGATTTCTTCATTTGCAATTTTCTTTACTGCATGATGAGGCAAGTGCTTCATGCGATACGATTTCAACTTGTTTTTTATCAATGTAATCTTTCACGAGTTCAGAATATTCTTGTTAAAAAACTGTGTGTTTGTATGTATATATATATATATATATATATATATATATATATTAAAAAAGAATTAAAACGTCGAATTGCGACTTCACAATTGTTTGATGTGAGATGAACTTCTAGTTTCCATGGTAATTTTACAACTCGTCTGCCATCGATGATTTCGAAAGATTCATGAAAGTTTACCAAGAGTTCAGAGTTAGTTACAGGGGCTTTTTTTCTCTTGAATTGGTTGTATACCAATGCTTTCTAAGTTCCAGAATTCGCTTACCACATCCTCTAATGCTTGATTTGAAGTATCCATATAAATATTATGAACTGTAGGAATGAAGGAAACTATTGTGTGTAATCTTTATCCACTAAGTATATACACCAAAATTGATGGGACCAAGGTCAGAAAATCCGACAGTTTGACTGAAAGCTCAGAATTCCCGACATTCCCGTAGAAATCTGCACCGATTAAATTTCAGTTGGTAAGTTCGATAGTGAATCATCTGGGTTCGCATGCGTCAGTCATTTATCGTCGTTTCACGCGAAGCGTGAAACGTTAGTTTTGGCATCGAATGTGATGCTTATTTGTTGAGGCTTTCGAATGCAATAATATTGACTTTAGATTTGTCCCAGATGCTTAATAACAGAAATTGAACTTGTCTTCACGTTTGGCTGGAACTAGATGGAGATTCGAATGCTTGAAATTCCAAAGGTCTGGTTGAAATAATTGGAAGTTTTAAATTGTTTACAAAATCAAAAGAGATGAAACTACGTTGATTTCCACCATCCGAAAATCATCGTGTAAGTTTTGTATTCCCATTTGGACCCGTTATGAAAATCCTTGCTGTTTGCTAATGAACAGAATTTGACTTACGTATATCAATTTTGTTTGTAGATGCAGTCGCATATTGCTCCTTAATTGGAATTTTACATATTGATACATGATGTTTTTTCTTTTTTTGGGCGTGACCATTATTTGTACAGAGGAAACATCTGTTGGTAGCCTTAAATTTCTGTATGCGTGTAATTTTGGGACCAATGTCCGGCAATTTCACTGAAAGAACAAAAAGATTTTTTTTTTTAATCTTTAGTAACTGGTTGAGAATGCACATTAAAATTTTCTAAAGAGGATTTTATAGAATATTCTGAAACTAGTAGACCTTTAATATTATTTGCAGTGACTGTTCCCTCAATTTTCTATGCTAAAAATTTAATCAATTTTGTAATGTCACCTTCAGCCAAGTTTTCGCGTTTGACATATGCAAACCAATTGCAACATGTATCATGTGGGAAAGCACGGAGTATTTTTGGAGCCAAAATTATTCTTGTATTTTCACCTAAAGTATCCAACGCTCGTAATCGTGTATTACAATCGATATATAACTCATTTAGTGCTGATGGAAATTGATTTTAATAGGTGTTAGATTTTCTAAATAATCGAGATGAGTTTCTATTATTTTATCCTTATTTCCTTATTTCGATTTTAAAATATCCTTTGTTGTTGTATATGTATCAGCAGTTATATTTATTCCATCAACTAGGCGTTTTGCCTCCTCATCTAAATATCCTCGCAAAAAGACATTTCTGTCAATAAGCGATAAACGTTCATTTTTGTCGATGCAATTTTCAAAATGCTCCCCAAAACTGTGAAATTCCTCAATGTCATTTCAAAATATATACATTTTTACTCTAGGTAGGTTTACTGTAATATTTGAAGACACAAATACATAATTTATACCCTCAGTTATTCGCGGTAGCGTATCAGATATTGGCGAGTAAAAAATGGCTTTCGTATTTGCTTTCTTTTTATTGGGTTGACAGCTAAATAATTGCTGATATTTTTAGAAAGTCAAAGACAATTTTTTATACAACTAAATAACTTTATTCTGTCATGTATTGTCCATTTTGATCAATGACCTTTTGCCATCTTTCAGGCAGCATCATAATCCCACATTCATAAAACTTCTGGTTTTTATTAGCAAAAAACTGAATCAGGTACGATTTGACATCATCATCATTATTGAAATTTTTACATTCAAGGAGTTTTGTAAAGATCGAAACAAAAAGTAATCAGATTGCGCAAGGTCAGGACCATATGGTGGATGTGGCAAAACATCCCAATCAAGCTCCAATAATTTTTGCCGAGTGACCAAAGATGTGTGTGGCCTTGCATTTTCATGATGGAATACAACACCTTTTCGATTTGTCAATTCGGGCCACTTTTCTTCAACAGCATTGTTTAATTTCATTAGTTGTTCAATGTAGACATCAGAATTGATCGTTCGGTTGGGTGGTAAGAGTTCAAAGTTGACAATTCCTTTGTAATCCCACCAAACTGATAACAAAACCTTCTTTTGATGAATATCAGCTTTTGATGTTGTTTGAGTTGGTTCACCTGACCTGTTCAACGATCTTTTCCGCTTGATATTGTTGTAAACAACCCATTTTTCATCGCCAGTTATCAGTCGTTTTAAAAATGGATCATTTTCATTACGTTTCTTTAGTAAATCACAGCTGTTAATGCGTTGCGTTAAATGCGTTTCTTTCAGTTCGAGAGGAACCCATGTATCGAGTTTTTGACATAGCCAAGTTGTTTTAAGGGATTTTCAATGCATGTATGTGATACATGAAGCTTCTCTGCAATCTCACGTGTTGTATTGTGACGATCCGAATCGATTAGTACTTTGATTAAGGCGTCATCAACTTCAACTGGACGACCAGAGCGTTTTTCATCTTTGAGTGAAAAATCACCAGAACGAAATTTGGCAAACCAATTTTGACACTACCGTTCTTTTAAGGCTTCGTCATCAGAAACAGCACATAACTTTTTATGAGCTTGCGATGCGTTTTTCCCTTTGCGGAAATGAAAAAGCAAAATATGACGAAAATATTCCTTTTGATTTTCCTTTTTTCAACGAACGCCAAACGAAAACTACGCAACCGATCAAAAAACTTTTTTTACTGATTGACAGCTGAATTGCCAACTATCAAATAACAAAATGTGTTTTACATTTGTACTACGTCAGCAAACCTAAAAATTCAACTGAAGCCATCTATGAGTGAAATCCGCAATTACTTAGTTGCCAACAAAATATATGTAAACGTTGCTAAATAAGCATTTTCTATGTATTTTTCGCACTCTATTATGTCTTCATTATATTCTTCATCATTTAGAAGTTCGTGATTTTATCATCCGCCAAGGTTGTTTCGTTTGTTTTGTCTTGTAAACGTTTAACGCGATATTCTAAATCAGTTTTTTCACTAGTTGAATACTTCAGTTTCGTAATGGCGGCGCGATTCGTTGATCTTTTACGTCTAAGTAAATCAAGTTTCTCTTTAACGATCGACATCTTAATTCGGGTTTGTATCGAAAATTTAAACTAACAAGTTTAGTATGACTTACCCGAGTATGTTTTGAGACCAAAAACTGTGTTGGTTTTATCGGTATCAGATTAGATTGAAAGTATCAAAACACATCACTTTATTCTTCTTAAAACATAATTAACTATTTACAGCTGTTATCAACTGAGCAACAGAAATATTTGATATAATCTCGTTTCCTACATAGTGTAAACAAAAATGAAATCAGTTTTAATATTGTGCATAGACATGTTACTAATCTTTGCTCTGTTTTAAGAAATTGAAGTTTTTTTGTTTTTTTTTTCTTTCTATATTGCAAATTGGATTTAAAATATTCCAAGCAATTATAAAATAATAAAATACTGCATTCTTTGTTCTTTAGTAAAAAGCTAATTTGCCTTAACATCTTTCAAAACTTTGTACCATAAAAAATATGTTTCATCACAAGCACTATCATCAAAGGAATTTCTAATCAACATAATAAAACTCATTATGTATTATGGCAGAATGAAATAGATCCATTCCCTTCTCCTTCTTTCTTCAGCAATTGTGTATTGAAATACTAGAATAATAATAAATACTGTGTCATACTTGTTATGATTCTAAAGACGTTTACAAGCTCAATTTTTAATTTTTTCTATTCTAAATGATTTTTAGCAGTTGTAAGAAGAATGCACAGATTGGTCCAATCAACAATAAATAAGAAAGTGGTTGAAGAAATTTGTTGTGTCAATGAATATATTGGACATGAAAAAAAGCTGCTCTAAAAACACTGACAATCGAGCTTCTTTAGCATGATGTACATTAGATCATCGTTCTCATTGATATGTTGTTGTGGAGTAATTCCTTCAAGGCCTATTCAAGAGTTACTGTATTATATTGAATTGTAATTAATTGCAGTATGTTAGATTTGTCAATCATGTAAAATCTAGTATGAGATTTTTACTTGGAACTGTACATTTTCAATGACCGTGTGTGTGCACATGAGTGGGTGGGTGCTCTCGAATATTTTAACTCGGATCTTAAATAACTTATTTTGATAGGGAAAATCTTGTTAGTTAATTAAGTAGATAATGTGAATTCAGATCAGGAAATAAGAGAATGTTTTTAAAATGAAGTTATAATATGGCTAAATTAAGTTTGAAGTTTAGAAATTAATTTTGATTTAAATTATGTTAAAATATCATTACACACACACATATATATATATTATAAGATTTTTAAAAATTAGTTTCCCATTAGCCATATGCAGTAAAGTTAGAAATCGCCAAATAATGTAGAATTCCGCCAAAAGTGAAACGTTCGTTTAGTGCCTACTTGGCTCGGGTTTAGTTCACATTTGTGCCCAGATAATGGAAAAGTACCAAAAATTATTTAGGGGATTAGTTTTACTGATCCAGTGACAGAATTTAGTTTCTACTGGGGGGTATGAGACTGCGAAATTCAATATTTAAGAAATAAGAAAATTCCAATATTATTGTTCTTTTAAATTAAGGTTCTGTCAATTTATATTGATTTTTTTTTCTTTTTTTCTCCCGTTTTATAACTCTTGGTGATATTTTGTTTTTGTTATGAGTGAAATCTCTCTTTCCTTATAAAGGTTTATCCTGATTAACATAACAACGCACTACATAAATCATCAAAGTTAGAAATATGAAATTTGGGAAAGCCCTACTGTGAATAGATTTTTTATTATTATTTAACTAAAGGTTTAAAATACATAAACAAAATTTTGTATGTTTTCACCATAACATCAAAGCCCATTATCACACACACAATCCACCATTTTAAAGATATATATACTAGTTTTGTTTAAATTGATGCTTTTTTTAAAAAAAAAAATTTTAGTAATCATTGAAAAAGTTGTTTGGGATGCAGTTTGTAACAAAAAGATTTTATTATAATGAAATTCGAAATGATTTTATGGTGTCTTAAATTTAAAAATACACATTCAAAAATTTCGAATAAAAACTGCATTTATTATTAAACATAAAATATCCTGTTTAGAAAGCATGCAGGTTTATGTATTCAACCATGTCCAAAGGCGCTTAATCCCTCCTCCGGCTTTAAGTGCTTAATAATATTCCATATTGAATAATTCATATAATTTTTATGTTTTTGGAATAATTTGTTTCCTAAAATGCTTTGAAATACCTTTTAAAAAATCATTGTGAAAATTAATGATAGTAATAAGATGTGTATCTTAAAGTGTTTAAAAACTGTTATTAATCATTTCTCAAAATTTTGTATAAATGAATGTACAAAGATATTGAATTTTTTTTCTTTATAATGCATAAAATTCTATAATTTTTCATTCTTAAAACTGATTGCATATGAGTGACTAATTGTATTGTGTTTTTGTTTCTAGATTCGTCTCCAAAAACATTCGCAGACGAAACCAGTAATAAAATTGTTAAAACTGGCAATTCCATTGTTGAAACTGGTAGCAACGTTGTTGAAAGGGGTACCACCATTCTTGAAAATGGTAATACTATTGTTGAAGATCCTAACGAGATAAAAACTAGACCTAATAAAGATGTGAGAGTCCTGCAGTTTGCAGGCAATTTCCCACCTGAAATAATAAAAGCTGTGCAAGAAAGCTTGACTAAGCAAAAATCTCCATCTTCTCTACTTATTGATAAACTCGTTCCTGAAAGGAATAAAGTTATTTTTGTAAGTACTGTTCATAAAATATGAACAAAATTTGTTGCATTTAAAATTTTATTTTTTAAAATTTACTTAAAACATTTAAATTGTAAATCGTTTAATCATGTTATAGATATCTACTTGATTTTACTATCACTTTTCAGAACATCAGTTTATTGAAGGAAACCTATTTTTAGAAAATAGTGTTAATTTTCTATTTATCTAATACAGCACACTCCCAAGTATCCGGTGGAATGTGGCAGAAGAATAGCGCCCCAGTGAATCATTGCAGTTGTTGCTGCTTTTTTTTTTTTTGCTACACCAAGTCTAGTTGTTGTACAGCATGTAATTTCCCCTCCATGGCCACTATAACTTTTTTATTTAATGAATCACTCATTTTGAAGTCTTTACTGTTGTACACGTTAATAAAAACTTAAAACATACCCCAAGAACAATTTACAAATACTGTTAATATGTATATAATCAGAAACAGCAGCAACAATTAAGGTTCATTACATAATGAATGAAACAATGAATCACCAGAATGTTGCTCTTTCCTTGTCACAACTTGCTTTTTTTTTTTTTTTTCTTCTTTTTTTGTATTTGGCATGTAGGAAGGTCTTAGCAGATGCCCTCTTCCAATGCCTTGGCAATGTTGCCAATGCAGTATCTGCCTTCCTCATTTAATTACAAAAAAAGGTAGTTCATATAGTACAAAAGCTGGATAATTGTGAAAAACAGATACTGAGGAGTGTACTGTATATCTATCCTTCTAATTTAAATACTTGAAAAAACAAAGTATTTTTATATATATATAAGGCTGAAACATTTTATGAATTTCAATACCTTTGAAGCAGGCTATTATTTCTTTGCGGGAGAATGGATGCAGGATTTTTCAACCTTAGTGTTGTTACAGATGGGTGGGGCAATGTTTTATCGAAATAGGATGAACGGTATGACTATATAAAATATGTAGAAACAAATATTCGTTATTATATATTACATTTGTTTATTCTTTTAGAATTGTAACACTTGGTGTTCTTTCAGAACGGTAATGAAAGAAACTTTATTGTATCTCGTGATTCGTTTTGTATTCGTTCAGTATTCTCAAATTTAATTTCAGAAAAGGTGATTACAATATTTTTTTAATTGATTAAATATGGAAAACATATTTATAACATAAAATCGTGAATGTAATTGAAAAGATAATTTGTAAAAAATTAAGATAGTGCAAAATAGTTGTACTACAATATTTTTGGTGGGTTCTGCAAAAATGATTAAATTTTATTAAAATATGAAACCCCCAAGGCTGGTCTCCCCAAAACTTTCTTGTATAATTTGTAATAAAGTTGTTGTCACTGAGAAAGACTTGCATGACATTTGCTTAATATAGGTACAAAATATTAACCTTTAACTTGGATTTAGCATTTCTACAGCATTTGTCTCCTCGGCGATTTATTTGGAGATTAATCATTGGTATATAGATGCAGTTCAGATTCAAATATATTTTTTTTTTAATTTACATAATTGTAATATTCCTATAACCATCCCGTACGTGTAAACAATAAACTAACCAACTTTCATCGCAATCGGATGAATGGCTTAGGAAGACGTAAGTGGCATACAGGCAAATCTTCCTTTTTATTTATATAAATAAGAAAGAAAATTCTTGTAGTCTTATAATTAATATCTAAAAGTAAATCTTCGAGCTTATACTATTCTTAAAGAAACTTCTCATTCTTTTGATTAAATGGTATTTTCAATTTTTATTACATTGCTAATGGTAAGGTTTAATAGTTTAGAATCTCCTGGGTCTAATTTTTTTTAAAATAATAATTAACTATATTTTATAAATGAATTCATTCTTAGTTTTCAAAATGTGGTGGAGTCAAATGCATACAACTTATTTGTATTATTTTTCTCTTAGACGATTCAGGTACATAAACCAATGACAGGATTGGAAGTCATTGAACAGTTGAGTAAAGCTGTAGCAAAACATGCCAGTTTGGAACTTAACACCATAAAAGTGACTAAGTATGAGGTATGAAATATTTCTGTCACTTATGAATTGATACAATTTTGCCCTTATACTACTTTGCCTACAATAACATTGTAGTTATGTATTTTTATATTATTATGTACATTCTTTCATTTTTTCTCCCTTCCTTTCTTCTTCTCTAGCCCTATTCAGGGACTGTAAAAATGTTTTTTGTCTACTCTGCGAGAAGGGAAAATAATACTGAAATATTGAAACTAAGACCAGCAAATGACATAGTTGATAAGTTGACTATTAAGAAGAGATTAGAAAATGCTGGAGGTGCCATAAAAGTGATAGATATTCAATATGGGGATGTAAGTTCTTTGTCTTTTTACTATAATATTTCATTTAAGTGATTTATTTTAGTTATTCTTTGCATTCATGAGGGAAAGATTAATCAAGTTGTAACTATCTATATAAAGTATTAAAATTAAACTCATTAGCATGATAACCATATGTAAACCAAGGCTACATTGCCCATGTCTGTTTTCTTGATCAAGGATGCTAGGTTTGTGAGGTATATATCTCAGTTAGGTGATCAGCCTAATGTGAAATCCCCAGTGTTTAATTCCCAAGCATGCTTGATCCTCAGTTTATCGACCCATTGAAGGAATGAAAAATTGAGTCAACCTTGCCCAGCCCGAGAATCGAACCTCGGACCTGAGTGTGAAGCACTATCACTATGCCACCATTTAGAATACTATTTTATTTATGTTTTTGGAAAATTATATTTAAAGTGAAACTTCTTTAAATATCCATCCCTGTATTGTAGTCGCTCCTCTTAACTGCCAATTGTCTGTTACAGTGATTTTTTGGTCCATAGATCTTATGTTTTAAAAAAAACCAACAGTGGCCCCTGCATTAGTTTGTCCGTCTCATTTTTTAGATTTGTAATCACTTCCAATTTCTAATAATGAGCCTAAAAATTCATGTTGAGGTTAAGAAAAACTGTTTGTATTTCTTCCTTTCTATTGGTTATTAATAGATTCTGATCATTTTGGAATAAAAACGTCATTCATGCTTCTTTTCATTAGTTGATCATTGATATGAGTTGCAACGATGTCGAAGTATATTTTTCTAAATCTCAAGCAATGCATTCAAGTTCTTCATCAATATGAAAAGGAAGTTGAAGAGGAAGTTAGCGTAATTATTTAACTTTGAAGGAATGCAAATCAACACAATCATTAAAGGAAGACATTAAATTTTTAAATAATACAGGTACTTCAAATTTTGTGGTGTCAAATGAATGGAAAACAAAAAATATATCAACATAAATTATTCTATTTTAAAATAATTTAAATCTATTTATATGAAGTAAATTTCTGTTTGTAAACTTATAATTCAACACAAAGCAAAAAAAAAAAAAAAAAAAAAAATGGCAGTTGCTCTAGAAATTGAAAATTTATTTGACAGCAATGGTTGGCTGGAGAGATTTCGTATTCAGAATAATATCACTTTTTGGCAAAGCGGCCAATGTTTAATTCAGTTCATGTGAGGATTGACAGGAGCATCTTCCATTGATTTTGACTTGATATGATGTCAAGGATATATTCAGCATGGACAAAACGGCATTCTTTTTTTGTGCCTTCCTCAAAGTATGATTCAAAAATCTGAAGAAGCCTGGAGTTGAAAAATTCCAAAAGAGTAAGTCACCATTAGTTAAGTTTGAGTACAATTGAAGTGGAAAATATCACCTAGTCATTTGGAGATGGCAACAATCTAGATGTTTTAACGAAGAATATTTAAACCATCTGGGTGTATTGTGATGCATGAGCAAAAAAGCATGGATGGCATTCATTTTTAAAGAATGGCTAATAAACTTCAATTTAAAAAAAAAAAAAAGGTTGGGGGATTCAAGCCAGGAAAGGATCATAATCAGGCTTCCCTTGCCTCTAAGTGAACAGGGAATTTAAAAGTATCATTTTAAAAAACCAGGAAATTGTAAGGAAATCTGAAAATTTTCTTAAATATGGTAATTTTAAGTTCCTAAATTAACTTGTTTTATTTCTTTATTTTCATCTAAAAATGCTGGTCTTTAAAGTTTGCTAGAATAAAAGATCATACATAGCTTTTAAAAATAAAACAATACCATTCATGATTATATAAAGTAAAAACTACCCCTGTTTTCTCTCCTTTTTTCTATATTAATCATTCCGGTTTCAATTTCTGGGACAGCTTTTCTTAGTACTTTTCTGTTATCCGGGTGAAAATGTTACCAATGTGAACCAAAAGCTAGCCAAGTGGCCAAACGAAGCAAATGACAAAATAAAACAAATAGGCTAACCACAATGCACCAAATTTGGCAGAATTCAACATTATTTAGCGATTTGCTCCTGCACCTTGCTAACAGAAAAGTACCTTTTTCTTTTTCCATGAGATTCCTGGATTGCAGCCAATGAGCATGTACACGCCTTCTGTAAATGTGTGAAAGACTAAAATATATTTCCTTGATGGGATTAATGTCATTCAATTTTCAGATGCTATACTGTTGTTTAGTTTATTGAATGGTTTATTTATTATTTAAGAAATTGTAAGCTTAATCAAAGTTGATTAGAGAATTTCTTTTAAAAAATGAACTGCTCAAAATCTGTATTTAATACTAATTGCATAAATAAATTTTTAAAAATTCCAATTTTGCTAAATAGATTAGAAAAGCTCCACAAAAACCTTTATTGTGCACTGCTAGCTTCGTGAGATGATAATAAACCTATGTAATATGGGAAAACAGACACTTTCTAGTCAGGCCAAAAGGGGAAAAACCATAAGTCTGTGTGCCATTTCAACATCATTATTGATGTTGGATTTACAAGGAGAAAGGCATGAAGTTGAAAATTGAGTTCTAGATGAGATTTAGTATATTAGTAATATATATTAATTTTAGGTTTACATATTTTGTTTAATATGTCATTATTTACAAATCTAATATTTCTTTCTATTCAACTTT
Source organism: Argiope trifasciata (assembly GCA_026543055.1). NCBI lineage: Eukaryota > Metazoa > Arthropoda > Arachnida > Araneae > Araneidae > Argiope > Argiope trifasciata. Next base: position 5,903,428 of record JAPMOQ010001131.1, on the reverse strand, counting down.
CTAAATGTATGTGACTCTAATTTTATTTAATTAATATTCTTCTAAAAAATTTTTTTCCTCTTATGTATATAATAAAATTTTAGATTATCAATTTTAATATGTAAGGTATTATTTATAAAGATATTGCATTTCTAATGTAGATAATTTTTTTTGCAGTCTAGAAATCATGATAAGCTTGTTCTTATCTCCTGCTGAGAACAAAATTAGAAATGTTAAGCATAGTTTTTTTATAATTATTATTTGAATCATTCAATACCATTGGTTGAATTCATGATCTTGATATGCATGAGTTTGATAAACTTGTTGCTACAATGGGTTAAGTTTCTTTGCACTGATAAAATTCTTGAGTTTTCCTAAATCCAAAAAATGTAAAAGACTTTTTTTTTAAGAACTTTTTGCAAATTTTCTGAACTTAAATTTTGTTAAATAGGTATCTTTAAAAATTTGGAAATAATAATCTTTATTTATTTATTTATTTTACAGGAATTTGCTTATCACTATCCAAATGGAAGGAAAGTCAATGTTAAGAGTCTCTTTGGTGGCAAAAATTGGGAAGCATGGCAGTTAGCTACTCTGATATCAGCCAGCTTGTTTGCTATGTTTTTTATCTTCCTTGTGATTGTAAGAACTGTTCTTTTCTTTGCTTTTCCATCCCCTTGATTTATTGTTGTTATAGTGCACTGGCATATATATATATATATATATATATATATATATATATATATATATATACTTTATTTTATTCTAAGATTTGAAATAATTTCTTTCATAAAATGTGATGAAACATTTAAAAAAAAAAAGTTTCAACATATTAAAATTCCATTATATTATTAGATGGAATGAAACATCTGCAAAAATTTTATTTATCTTTAAAACCTTATGCAATTTTTCATAGAGCATTGCGATAGACTTAAAACTTTTCTAGTACTTTGATGTGTCATTAACTTTTGTTTTAAATTTTAAATAAGCTCATGTATGCTTATTGAAATGTGTCAAGCTTGGGAGATATTGTATGGAAGTTTTGGTTTCTTTGAATGGAATTAATATGATAAACTCTGGAAAGAAATAAGATTTAATGTTGTGATTTTAAATATTGATTTTTTTTATTGATTTTGTCATTAATAATTAAGGAAAATAAATAGAATTCTGCTTATTAAATCTTTTTATTTTATATATAATTGACTGATATTTGTATAACATGCTAAAACTTTTTTAGATTTGTAATTTTTTTCCATTAATATATACAAATATTATAAATAAATAGCTTTCCCTATCATTTTATTTCTTCATGTGGCAGAATAGCATTATAAACTAAGTTAATAGAATTTTTGTTATTTAGGTTTTTGGTATCATTATTATTATTTGTAAACTTGATTGAAGTACAGTGCATTTGATTGAATGGTATAATAATTTTTGATGATGATAAATAAATGAAAACAAAAAAAAATGTATTAAATTCATTCTAAAAATTATTTTTGTACAAATATTACATAATAGCATAAGATATAAAGCAATGCAATTTAGATAATTACAATTGCAGTGATCACTTCTTTATTATAATAAGAATATTTCCTAATAGCTTAGTATATGAAAGCAAATGTTTAAATGATAATATAATATCTTAGACTTTTTTTAACTCACTGTAGGTAAATTATTTGTCCCAAATATCTTTATAAACTGCATTGCTAATAATCAATTCATTTGTATAATTCTTTACTTTGTACATACATACATATGATATTTTAAAACTTGAAAATGTTATATTTTATGTCATAATTTTCCATTAGCAGATGTTTATTGGAGGTACTCATATAATAAAGAACAAAGTCAGGCCTTTGGAAGAACCTCGGCATGTAGTTGTGCAACCAGTTCTAAGACCTATTGTTGCTGGTGTAGGGGTTATTCAACCTTTGCCTGAAAATAGAGATCATGTTGTAACAGTTGACACAGATTCTGAGCATGCACCTAGCCCATCAAGAAGTCCAATGAGAAGAGGTAGAGGTTTGTTAGAGAGGTAGGCAATTAATTTTTCAATCATTATTTTGTGATTTAAATACATTATTTAGCTTTTATTTAACTTTTTTCTTATTTATAAAGTTGTGATTTAGTAGTCATTTGCTTTGTCAAGATACTAATAGCCTGAAACTTAATGCATCACTTGTTTTTAAATTTTGTAGCTGTAAGTCAAGTAAAAATCTTTAATTGTCAGCACCAATGCACAAATATTCATTGTTAATAGTTTTAGAGATAATTTTGGATGATAGTGCAATATTTGGATTGCAGTACTATGTGTTAAATGGGAATTTATTAATAAATGTAGCTATTTTTATGAAAAATTGCAAATTATAGTATACATTTTTCAAAAATTAATTATTTCATACTAAGTATGAGGAGGAAGTTGCTCCAGATTCACACACATTAAGGATTTAATATGCTGGCCTAAGATATATCAAACTGTAGTTTATTCCTATTTGCATAGCTGGATTAATAATTTTTATTTTATTTTTAACTCTTATAAATGTACTGATAAGATATAATGATTTAGTATTTTTATCTTATTAAGGCGTGGATCAAATGCTTCATTGACTTTGGATTTGAATCGTTCTCAAGAAAATATTCATTGTGGAACACCTCCTAAAGAATGGTATTTAAAAATATTTTTCCATCATTTTCTTATTATATATAAAATATGTTTAGATGTGTGGAAAAGTTATATTCATTTTACAGGCTTTACGAACTACAGGAGATTAAAATCTTGTACATTTTAAATGGCAAGCTGTAAAATTAACTTGTACAAATTTATTCATTTTTTTAGTTAAAAACTGCAGACAACAAAGATTATTTGTAACTAATAGTTCTGCTTTTGGTTTCTGAGATCAAAATAAGTTTTATGGATTAATCAACATTTAAAATTCTTTTTTTAATATTTTCTAAGGAGATTTTGATGAAAAATTCAGTAATTAATCTTCATATGGTTATCAAAGAATTCATAGGGTTACTACATTTGGATTTTTGTTAGACACAGAGCAGGACAAAGTTACTGAAATAAACAAATAAAATATACTAACTAAGGACTGAGAATATAAATAATTAAAAATTACCCAAATGTAGTAACTAAAATATAACATTCTCTATAAACTTCTAAAGAGAATTACCTGAAAGTGGAGCATTCTTAATATATAATTTAGTCCTGCAAACCTAGATGCAACAGAATGATATTTTTCGTTTTCAGAAACAAATATTCATCAATTAAAAAGGATTTTTTTTTTTTTTTACTTAAGCTACATGAGAAAAACTTGATTATATTCTGGTAGAAAATTATAGTTGTCCTTTGCATAGATCACTGACTATATCAGATTTTTAGCAATTAATTTATTTTTAGGAAACTCATCTTAATAAAAATTGTTGTGTGTGTGTTTCTTAAATAATGTATCAGTAAACAATTTCTACATGGCCATAGTGAGATGTGCTTAGTTAAATTTGTGTCATTTTTTATCATAATTTTTATAACAAAATTTTCTACAATAATCTATAAATGTATTTACTTTATTCAATCAATCAAATTTCTTGGTGCTTATTCATTGTGCAGTTTGTTATTTAATTAAGTTCAACTTTTTTGTTCTAAGCTTGTATCATGTCTGAAAAGTCGGTTTTGTTATGATTGTACTTCCTTACATCATCCTCAATATTATTTTTATTGAGTGATAATTTTTTTTATATAGCTCTGCTGAAGAATTTCTTCAGTCAGCTTCAAAGAGATTGACTCGTCGTCAACTCCGATCAGCTCTGAAAGATGTCAAAGCTCTACATACTGAATTTTGGGTGAGTACTACATATTTGAAAATGATTTGGCAGCGGTACTTTTTTAATATTCATTTTTAGTCAAAAAAATATGCTCATATTTTGATCATTATTCTTATTTATTTATTGAATAATTCTTTGGGTATATTTATAATGTTAATTCGATAAAAAGATTTTAGTTTTCCTTTATTTAGTTTTCATGTTCATTTAACAGAAGTTCTATTTAAATATTTATATATGTTGCAATGTTAGAAAAAAAATTGTAATATCTAAAATGTTCTGATTAGTGAAATGTTCATTCATATATTATGTATTTTAATTAAGGTTATTACAAATTTGAATTATGCTTTTGCAATATATACAAACATTTTTCATTTCAATTACAACCCAAAAACTTGTTTGAATTCTTTAAACTTGGCAATATTATTATTTTTTTCCGTGCATATGCATAGGAAATAGAATATTTATTGCTATTTAGAACCATCGCACAAAATTGCGAGGGAATTAAAAATGTCAGCCACCATAAATCCTTAACAAATAAAAATGTAATGTTCTCAACTTAGCATAATCTCAAAATTGTTAAGTAAACTAGAAAGGCCTTAAATACCAATGGTACAGAAAATTATTATACTAAAATTACTGATATCAATGAGGGCAAAATTTGTAATTGGAATGAAAATGATTATTTCTTCATTATATTTACTAATTAATTTTAATCATTATTGTGTGTATTCATTTCCATTCACTATTTGTAAAAATTTTTAAAGTTTATTTGCTTATTTTATTCAAAACAAAATCTAGATTTATCAATTTAATCTAATTATATTGATATGAAAGGATGCACTATGGTATTTTGTGCTAAGCTGTGCATAATGCTATAGGAATATTATTTTTATTTTACATTTGATTAGCATGCATCACAAACCTTTATATATTTTTATTGTGAAGTTTTAATTATTTTTATTTTATTTATTTATTTCCTCAGGAAATTCCTATGAATCATCCAGAGAAAGTGGAAATAGCAGGATCAGGAACAAAGAATAGATATAAAACCATTTTGCCAAGTAATTTTTTAAATAACCTGTTAATTATTATTAATTAGAATGACAAATTATATTTTTCTTTAAAAATTTCAATATTGGGTTTTGTGGGATAAAAAATAGAACATACATTTAACGAAATATATTTTCTTGAAATAGATGAAAGTACTCGTGTACATCTCTTTGAAAAAAATGATGATCCTCTTTCTTCATACATTAATGCCAACTATGTTCGAGTGAGTATAACGTTTTTTTATTTGATCAGTCTCCTAAGTGGCCAAACCAGCTTTTTCCATGTTCAGATCAAGAACAGATTATATCTTGTTGTTTGCATATTTTCTTAAGATTTAACTTGTAAAATGCTCTTGTGTCTTCAAATTATATATGAAAAAGTAAATTTTGTGCACAATTAAAACTTATTTATAAAATATTTAGTTTTTCTGATAAAATAAAAGGCTGATAAATGTTAAGTTCCCTCCTTAGTTTTTTTTTTTTGCTAGGGAGTAGGTCTTTTCCCTGAAGTAATTTAGTTTCCAAAATTCTCTTGCTTCTTCCTCTATTTTATGTAATAATTTTTGTTCTTTACCTCATTTTAATATTCTTACAGCTTTATTATGGATTTTTTTAAATGTGGACTAGTAATATATCTACAAAGGATTTGTTCCTATTTTACATAATTAAGGTATTCTCCATTCTTTATTTTTCTTCAATTTCATACAATAATTTTTAAAAGGCTCATCTCAAAATTATAATTGTATTCAGTTTTTCTAGTTTTTTGAGTTTTCTAGATTCTTTTTGTATCAATGACAAAGTGACAGGCTTTTTTGTGTGTGTGTGTGTAAAAATACAGATATAAACATACATATTACCATAAATTTGTAATGTCGGTCAATAGACATTTATTTATTTTTCTTTTGTTTTAATATTAATGTTTTAAAAAACAAACATAGCATTGAACATCTTGTTTAAATACATTTTCATCTTATTATGTTATTACTTCTGTTTTATTTATTTTGCAATAGCTTAAAGTTAAATTGAGTATAATCAGATAATTCAATATTTATTATTTAAAAGCATTATCTTTTTCTCTTGTGGGAAGTGTTTTGTATACGCAACTGTAGAAACTAGTACTATTTTTGTGACATATGGCATCTCATTAAGTCATAAATTAAATCCATGAAATATAGACTAGACATAGTGTGTCAAATAGTTTTTATCTTCAAACTATCATTCCATCCATATTAAGAAAGTTTATTCCAAATGTAGAAATATTTACATCATTCTGTCTATACTTTAAATTAATACTAAATTTTTATTCTGAAAGGGATATAGAGAGGAGGAAAAATCATACATTGCAACACAAGGACCCTTGCCTCATACAGTCAATGACTTCTGGCAGATGGTTTGGAAGGAAAAAAGTCCTTTAATTGTTATGATCACTAAATTGAAGGAGAAGATGAAGGTAAGTTTAGGTTCAGCTTTGTCATAACAAAATCGAGTAATTTAGTGCAGGTTATTAATTATAACACTTTCTCAGGTGAAGTGCGAACCCTATATACCAGATTATCAAGGCTGTTATGAGGACATTGAAGTTACAGTTATAAGTGTTATTCCTCGTGAAGGCTATACTGTTCGGGAACTTCTGTTGAGAGTAAGTTAAGAAATTATAATTGTAATTTTATTTGTTTTATTCCTTTATACATATATATATAAAGAATATCCGCTCTTAATTGTGGTTCAATGCCTAATTTCTAAAGCATTAGAAATTGATATATTTCTTGTATAAAAGATGCATTTAACTATGTATAGAAATCGTATTGGAGTCCATAAATTTACAGATTAAAAAAAATTATATTGTGTTGATTTTTTTTGTAGTCTCCCAGTTCTAGTATCCAATTTAGTAAGATATACTTAATGTACTTAAGTTTTGAAAAATGTTAAAATCTAAAATTTGCTAAGTTATGGAGCTAAAATATCTTTACCTTGAATTAATTTAAGTGATTAATCTGTAATAGTATTACTTTAAAAAAAGATCTAGTTGCATGTGGTTACTTAAAATCCATATTAATTAGCTTAAAATTATAAAATTTAAAGTTTCACAATTTGTCATTTTTTCCTGCAAAAAAAGAATTGAACTTATGCTGTCCAAGATGTTAGTGTGTCTAGAATATTTTATTGATTAGGAGTAATAGGACTTGAGATCTGACTTTGCTATACATACCTTGGAGGACTATATAGTAAATTCAGAAAAATATTATGGACTACTAGTATCATCCTTTTATTCTTAATTTTTTCCATTGATACATTTCTTGACTAAAACAACATAATGTTTACACTTTTTAGTCATATATGCACTATTTAAAACAGTGTGAAACCAAAAATGCAATATGCACCATATATTAAAGGAGAGAGTATCAATTTTTTTTATTGTGATGATGTGTGTATTTATGTTTTTAATTTATGCAGTTTAACTGTTGTAACTCATAAAAATCTGCATTGTTTATGAATTAGATTGTAAAATAATAAATTTGTTGCTTTGAATTTTAATTTCTTGAATTAATATCATATGCCCTCACTTCAAAACCATATAATTCCAATCATTCCATTATGTCTGTTTGCATTCGAATAGTTTTTTAGTTTGAATTTGCCTTTTGGCATATAATTTTGTCTTTTTTTAAATATTATGGATTTTTAAGCAAACATGAACTTTCTATTATCTATGTATTAGGAAATAAATCATGTCCTTATATATTTTTCTCATTAGCTTTAAAAAGGTCCTAAATATCACAATCACATAGAGGCCTCTAAAAAGACAAGTTTTGTTTTGTGTCCAAAAAAAAAAGATATTTTTCTGTTTTGAGGCTTTAATTTCCCCTTCATTTGAGAACCTAGCATGAAAATAGTAGAAAATAAAACTGATTTATCTATAGTGAAATGTCAAAATTTTCAAGGTGAATTGTAATAACATTCATAAAATTTACATGAATATGGAGAAAATAATTTTATTGGTCTCATAATAAAATTAGAGAAGAAAATATGGGAAACATCCACTGTGTTCCTGAACCAATACTCAAAGATCATGATGAAGTGCAGCTGGCATTAAAATCTATTTTATTGGCAAGCTTTGAAAATTATGAATATTGTTTTTCAATTATCAAAATTTAATTGTGAAGACAAATCAGATTTTGTCGGATGTCTAAGAAAAGCATTGAATTTGTTGGAGGCAACCCTAAAAATTTCTTACAGATTTCAGTAAAAGATATTTTTTGATTAAAACGGCTGTGACAAATATTTTGAAGATCATAAAAAATGTTTTTAAAAAATTGTGATATAGTTTTAGAATAGTTTAGTACTTATGTAGCATTGATTCAAAAAGTTAGATTCAAATAATTATAACAGGTTGAAAAATGCATTCTTATTTAGTGAAAACACAGTATATAAAGAAAATGAATGTCATTATGTATTGATTAGATTTAATTCATTTCTTTGTAAATTGGTAATACCGATTTCAATATTTCTGAGATGTGATTTGTAAAAAACAATTAGTATTGGCAATTTTTTTGGTGGCAGGTTTTGGGTTTTGATATTGAATTTATAGAAATTGTGGGCAACATTTTTATATTTTATCATGGATAAAATGACATAGAATAGATTTTTATTGTGGTAAATTAATTAAAATTGAAAGTTTAAATCTCCTTTTAATAGTCAGACTAAATATAATTAATTATTTAAAATATTTTGAAAATTCAAATTGCCTTGAAAATATGAAGAAACTAAGATTGTGTATATTAAGACCCAGGCAAATGTATTTCTTTTTCTTAAAGATTAAAATACTAAAGATTAAAGGAAAAGAAATTCAACACAATAAAAGAGTTGGGTTTTTTTTTTTTTTTTTTTTTTTTTGTCTCTCATGATTGTTTAAATGAATCAAAAAAATAAGTTTTTTTGTACCCTTCATAAAAGGAGAGTATAATCTGTGAGCACATCTATTATGAACAGTACAATTTTGATGGAAACCTGAATAATAGTTTATTTAAACAGTCATATTCAATTAATTTTTAAATGTCAAATTGTATATTTTTCTTTTATTTAATTTTTTATGAAGACAAAGGAAAAATATTTTTATAATGACTTTGTTTTGGTAATAGTACATCAAATTATTATATTGCAAATTGCTTTAAAAGTATTAAGTGTAGCCTCAAAATATCCATCTGCAAGCCACAAATTTTTATGCAAGAAAGGAATGGTAGCATTGTAAAATACATGGAGTACCAAATAATGTTTTCCTATGCATTTTTTTTTTAATTATTTAAAATCGTTCTTTTCAGCAAGGAAATGAAACACGTACTGTGCATCACTTTTGGTATACAACTTGGCCTGACCATAAGACTCCGGCAACTGCAAAGCAGCTTCTGAGCATGGCTCTTGAAGCAGAAAGTATGAGATTGGAAGGGAGTACCGAGATCAAAAGACCAATGATCGTGCATTGCAGGTATTTCTATAAATTTTAAAATAGAAGTCTTTAATATTAATAATGATAAAGAAAAACATATTTTATTAATTAAGGGTGTCTTACAGAATGATATTCCTACTGAATGCTATTGGACTCTAAACAAACCAAACTGCTGCATATTATTTCCTTCAAATCTCTGCCTTTTTCTTATTGGTGAGCTTGAGCTCCTTATCACCCAATAGCTGCTCAGCATTGCTTCCCCAATGATTGTGGATCTGTCTATTAAAGATCCGTCTGTGTAGCTGACCCCTCCCAAACACATATTAATTATAATCAATTGATTACTGAAACCAGCTGAACTCCAACTGAATTTGACACTAAAATGACAATCGTTGTTTGTGATTGATCATTTCTTGAAGATTTGAGGAGTCTCTTCACTCTTGAAGACATGTTGGATCTATTTGAAATAAAAAGACAAACATCTGTGGCCTTTCACTTAGATACAACAATGACCAGATTCAATTACTCCATTAGTGAAAACAATTCATATCTGGCAGTCTGTATGCACCTGTGGTGACATCTTAATAAACCAGTAACTACCACTAAACATTGGTGGCCATTTTTGTATAGTGGATAAGGTACTGGCTTTCAAACCCGAACATCACAGGTTTGATCCAGCCATAACGCTTGGCGCAATAAAAATCGTTCATCTCTCAACCGAACAAACTGGTAGGGGAGTATTGTGGTGACATCTTAATAAGCCAGTAACTAACACTAAACATTGGTGGCCATTTTTGTATAGTGGATAAGTTATTGGCTTTCAAACCCGAACAACGCAGGTTCGATCCTTGGCGGAATTCAACCTACGTATTGGCACAATTCCGCCAACATATACGCCAAACACCTAACTATATGTAGGGAAACAGGTGATGCTACGGCTGGTTCGAATGCCATTTACCCTGTGAAGAAAACAATAAGATTTGTTTTAGACTTTACTTTATAGTTAAGATAAATTCAATTTTTCTTCAATAATATGCCTGGATTTACTCAGCAATCAAATTTATAAAGGGAATAAAAGCATGTATAATCAATAACATTAAATTCAACCTGTTGTCAACCTTATCTTTTGTAATGGTTCATTAAAGTTTTTGATAGATCTTAAATAAATCAATATTATAAATTTAAATACCCAGTTATTTGAAATTAACAAACCAATACTTAATATATTTCCCCTTCAATGCTGACAGTAAGAATGTTTTGTTTGTTACATATAATATTTATATAAAAGTATTTTTATATCAGATAATGCTAATTATATTAGTATATTCTGTTTAAGAAATTAATTAAGTCTTATCAGGAGTAATTAGGTATATACTATATAATATATATAATAAATATTGGCACATAAATTCTCTGAAGATTTTAAATATATTTTTAAAAATCTCTATAATATTGATGTTTGTTTATTTGTTTTTTGAAGTTTTACTTTTTTATATATATAGTGCTGGCATTGGCAGGACAGGTTGCTTCATTGCTGTAAGCATTGGCATGCAGCAGCTCATTGAAGAAAATTGTGTGGATATTTTGGGAACTGTTTCCTCCTTGAGATTGGATAGGTATGCTTCATAATTGTTAATATAGATTTAGTTATTGATCCCCCGCCCCTCCATATTGGGATAATTTTGTATTTTAATGACTTTCATATTAAAATACTTTAATTAATTTATTGAAGTTGTTCACTGTTTCTGTATTTGTTTTATAGTGTTTCTTAAGAATCTCTTTTTCATTTTGTTTGATTAAGCTTATACATACATTTCTTTTTTTAATTATTTTACTCTTGGAAATTCTCATTGACATAATGTTAAATTATAGCCATTTTTTAATTAAGCTTTAATAAATTCCTAATCAAAATTACAAATTAATTATATTATTCAAAATGTTTTATATTGTTTTTATTAGCATTACTTATAAATTTATTGTAACTGTTATTATTTTTAATATTAAGATATTTTAATTATTATTATTTATTAAAGCTGTTTACTCATGATGTATTAGTTATGTAAGATTTATTATAATTCTGCCTATATAAAATAAATCTTGATAGCTTTTTTTAAAAAAAAACTATCTATTAATTTAAATATTGTGCTCTTCTATTATTTAGAGGTGGAATGGTTCAAACAGCTGAGCAATATGAATTTGTTCATCAGGCTTTAAGTATATTTGAGTTGTCCTTACCTGCATCAAATGGTGACTGAAGAATCAAATGGATCTGAAATTTGGTCTATGTCTAAGTATTAAAAGTTGTGAATTGATGTATTGTTTCAGTAAATGTGCTGATTGTTACACTTTTTGTGGTGTTGGTGGTTTTCAATGTGCTGTTGGTGTCATTTAGTTCTGAAGCTTTCAATGAAGCATGTTTCAGGCTATTCTAACGCACATAGTGCATATGTTAATGGAGGTTGTTATTTGTGCCACTTTATAAGAGTTGAGTATTATTGTATATGTCTTATATGTAAAAGTATTTATAAAATGTGTTTTATTTTAAATCTGTGTATTGAAATTTGCATGTCCAGCCTATATTTAAACTTGGGTTATTTCTTTTTATGTACTTATCATGGGTTAGTAATTACAGTTATGAACTCATAGCTGGAAAAATGCAAATTTATAATTGTAATAGCCATTAATAAAATTTGTTATTTAATGTTGCATAAATTATTTATGCTCTTGAATTTTAAGAAAATATCATCTCAGTATTATATCATAGTTGTTCAGTTTGCATTGTTATGGCTCTATATTTATGGTTGTTAAAATTATTTGTTTAGAATTGATATGCTGTTTTTTCTTTTCATAATTTTGTAGAAATGAATGTAAAAAATGTGTATAAACTATTTTAAAATGTGTGAAAGCAAGGTCACACTTATATTTTAACATATTTATATTTTATCATTATTCAATATATAATTCTTAATAAAAGCTTTTGTCAATGACTTAGCACAGTTGTGAGGTATGCAAATATTTTTCAATGCATTATGGAAAGTAAACTTCTTATATATCCATAAGCTATTTCACCTTGAAGAATGTATATCTTTTAACTGATTCTTTTTAAAAATTATCGTAAAAGTTTCATTTCTAAATAAATACTGAATGTTGCATGTCATTAAAATGTGGATATTATTAAAGAAAGAATCAAATATTGTTAAAATGATTGCAAAAGTTTATCTAGACTGAAATCATATTTGCGAACCTACGAAAATATTTGCATCGTGTTTGTTTGATTATTCTCTAGGAATCTGTGATTGATGGCAACAAATGAATCTATATATAAAATACCCTTTCATCTATTTAATGAGTCTTTATTCATGAAATCACATTTATCAAGATTTATATAAATGGATAAATTGAAATTATGTAAACTAAATTAGTCTTTTATTGAATCAAGTTTATAGGAATCAAAATCTTTTTTCAATTAAATGGAACTGTAAATCGCTGTTTATTTCTGTGTAAACAGGAATGTGCATCAGCTGTTAATGGCGAACATTTGCTAGGTCAGGTAGCAAGTGCTTGGATGATTCTACAATTTGGTGCAGCATTGCATTTCTCACCAAACTTTTATCACTTTACCTATAAAGAAAAAAAACCCTTATTTGTATAAGGTTATGTGAAGTGTTTTAATATTTTTGTGTTGACATGTAGATTATAAATTAGATACTTATATATCAAATACTTATTTCATTATGAAATGTGTTTTTTCTTTTTTCCCCCATATTATTTTAAGTTCTTCTGACAATAGATATAGATTAATCAGATCTTAGATTTACAACAATATGCTGTAAAAAATTTTTAGATCCTATTCTAGCCCCACTGTTATAATCAGTAATAATAAACATCTACTTATTAATTTGTTTTAATGAAATATGAGTTTTTTGTTATTTCATAGCTTATTTAATTATAATATCTTATATAATAGCACATTTTGCTTGCAAAATTTTCAATTTATCGATATTTTAGTTTGAAATCTGATTTATTATTATTATTTCATTTGAGATATAATAAGTAAACAAACTTTTTTAACCTGCTGAATTTTGGTTGGTAAATTATGTTTTCATTTTATATTCATATATTAAATTATATTAATGATGGAACTCTCAAAAGAAGCTTAATATTGCATTTAATATTTAATTTGCTTATGCTTTTTCCTTCATTTTTGTGATTTAAAAAAAAAATGTCATGTTTTGTGGATGTCTTTAATTTGTTTTATCCTCTGAAACATATCACATTTATAAGTCAATGTTTTTAGTACAAAAAAAAATCAATAATTTTATCAGATTTTTGTCCCGCTTTTAATGAGACAACATAATGTTGATTGAAATCTTTTTCTGTATAGTTCGTGTACAATTAGTTTTTAATTAATGTACAAGTAGTTTTTATTACATTAACATTCTTATACTATACAAAACATGAGTACCATTTTTAAAACAATGTCTTTTAGTTTATTAGAAATTATACAGTAAATGCCTCTGATATGAATCACATCAAATTTCATTGTTAATCTAAATATAATTTGAATACTAAATGAAGTGGCTTTTGCACCTTGTAACAGTTTATCACAAAATTAATTTAGTGTGGAGACGAATGTTTAGATGTAAGTATGGTTTGATTCTTAAAAAAATATTTAAATACTTTTATATCACTTGGGATGAAGAAATTATAATTTTTTTCTTATTTTAAATCGTCTCTTTTAATTGTAATTTATGACTTAGTTATATTCTTATTGTGCATATCAAAGAACATTTTAAGAATTCAATTTTTATTTTCATTAACTTGAAGGATTGTACTTTCATATTTTTTTCTGCATTCATTCACCATATTTGATTGATATTGCTTGCCATGAAAGCAAATTTTACATGATGTAGGAGACAGTCTTAATTGTTTTGATGCATCTGCTTTATTTTGCTTTCAATTTAATAAATTTTTATTACCAAGAATATGTCGATTGTTCCCCAAATTTTGTAAATCGTTTTTATCTAATTGCTTTTTTTTCTCCCGAGGCTAATTTTTGTTTTTATCATAATACCTAAAGGAGTTTTTTAAATGTATTATTATTAATAATTTTGTACTTAGAATTGAAAAACATCCAAGTCTCATAATTCTTCTCATTCTGGGTAATTTTTTAAATTTTGCAATAATTATTTTATTGGTACTTTTTAATTAATACAGTTTTAAAATTGATAGTGAAAGATTTAATCACATAAAATTTCTGCTACTTATTGCTTTAATTTTTTGTGACACTCTTTCTTTCTCATGTCCCCACCATATGCATTCCACCATTAATAAATCAAAATGATTTCCTTTACAAAATTTGAATAATGCAGCATAGCTTTTTTGTTGTTTATTCTTTTAGCTTATTCTTAATTCTCCTTTCCCTTAGAACAAAAATGATTGAGGGGCCTTTTTCAAAGATTTCATATGAAATGCTTATTTTAAATATATTTGGTAATTCGGTGTCACTTGGCTTAGTTTTTTTTATTCATATTTTTAAAATGGAAGTAAATAGTTGAATTTTACTTTAGAAAAGCTATTTATCCCTTTGCCTCAAAGCATTTAATGAAAAAGTTCAATTAACTTTTGTTACTGTTATTGTACAAGTTTAAGGCAGTGTAAGCATTGAATAAGAGAAGGAATATGGTTTATAATATATACGGTGGTTCAATATTTTATGACTAACAATTATTGCACCACCTGTGATTGCATTAAGTGGCATCTACTGTAATATTATATTTTGATTTCATATAAGCTAATCTGATTATGTAGTCTGATTTTATCAGATTTTCTGTTTATTAGTATAGCTACATTTTTATTATTGTTCGTTCATAATGATAAAACAAAATGATTTTATATCTATGAACAAAATTTCATCAGTATTTAGTACAATTTTAAATACTTACATGCATACGTACATATATAATACATGGTTGCCATTTTTAAAAGTATCAACTGTTATTTTATTATTAATTCATCTTCCTTTCTTTCGACATTAATATTTCTGAATTTATAGTTATATATGTTCCTTTTTATTTCATATATTTTGTTGTGCCATATATTTATTAATATAATCATGCAAGTATTAAAAATCAAACTGTTGTATTCCCCTTTTGTATCAGTGGGTAGATTTAGCTTCTTAAGAAGCTAATTCTGAGCATCCATATATGTTTTGGTTGTAAAATTTCATGATTTATTAATTATCTGCATTAAATATTTAAACTTGCATGATATAAATCCATGAGTTATTTTCTGTGATATCATGCCACATATTTTATTCATGACATTTTTATATAGTTTTCACCAAATGTCATATTTTGTTTCCAATCTCATTATACTGAAATATATAATTCTAGTGCCATTGAAATATTTCCAAATCTCCGCACAATTTTTTATTCCTCAGTAACTGAGATAAATGTAATTTTATTGTGCAAACTTATCCCAGTAACACTTTTATCTCACTGAAAATAGTAAAGCAGGGCTTCTTAAACAGTGAGCCTTTGACGTTAAAAAGAATTGTTTGTGACTGTTGTCATTCTGGTTACATTTCAAGTTATTTAGTTGAATGGATTCTCAAAGGCATGTTCAGCCAATTTGTTTCCTTATATAAGCGTAAATAAATATGCTAAGGAAATTGTATGAATTGTTTTGCATGTAAGCCAAATGTGCATCGATTTATCAACTTTGATAGTTGTAAAAATAATAATTATAAACCATTTATAACGATATTAATTTGTTATTAAAATTACTTCAAATGCATGAAGTCAAGTATTCAATGTATTTCCTGTTTGAATCAAAATAAAATATTCCCAAAATAGAAGGGGTCATCTTTAAAATAGTAAAGAAAATAAAACAGTTTAGTTATTAATTCGGTTTTTTTAGTTTTGCCTTGAAGCTAAATTTATCTATTAATATTATGCTGTGTTCAAGGATTAGTTCAAAATATTAGTTTTAATTTGTGCAAATGTATATAGAGAAGGTTTTATTATCAACAAATGAAATATTTGAAAAATAATTATTGTCTATTAAAATGAAAATAAAAGCTAATTAAGCTAGAATAAATCGTAATTTATACAAGTTAATGCTAATTATCACTTATTCTTGCATTCATGAGAAGATCATTATATATAATATATTTAGTTAATTTTGTTATTAATGGTTACAAGTTTAAGATGCCCTGCTTTAAAGCATGAACAGAAAGCACTCTTAGAAGAGCTATAAAGGCTCCTTGCATTTATTAACTTTTCATGTGTTTGCAGTTGGGGCCAAAACATTGGAAGGGTATATGTTTAAATGTGTCGTGGAAAATATGCATATATTTCACATAATTTGCTCTGCTGTTTTGCTTAATGCAGGAATTTCTGTGATTCCTTGTTCATGTTTTGCTGTTCTAAAAGTGTTTCATTTATGCCAGTTGTGGAGTCTATATTATATCAAAATAATATATTTCTGCTCAAAATGTTGACACTTGTCTGTTTCTGTGCATAAACTTATCAGCTGTTTCTTAAGTGTGCAAAAAATATGCGAGGCACTCTAAATCTGTTAGTACAGATTCTTTGCTGTGAATTCTAAGTTCTATGAATATATCTATATATATATTGAATGTTATTATCTGTTATCTGGTAATTGTTGCTCTTATGTTGTGTAATGTTTGTCGATGTTGATTATATGTTATGTGTAAAAGAAGATAAAGCATTTATTAATATAAAGTACCCTGAAAAATATGGAAATTTCTGTGTTCTCTTGATATACACCGACCTATATCTATATGTGTGTGGAAATTTATGGAAAAATCCAACTGAAATGGTTGTGTGATTTACATCAGTATATGTACATATCTCATGTTCTGCATTTGGTCAAGTTTTTAATGTTTGAATTGTAAATTATATACATATATATACTTATAAATATATATACCCCTGAGGTGTTGTAGTGAACCTTGTAGTTGTGGAAATAAAACTGCACCTTTAAAATGGAAATTTTGACTTCATGTTTTCTTTCATATTTATATTACATGTTGAAAAAGAAGAATTTGCAGGAATTTAACATTTACCTAGAAATGAACCCTAAAATGGCATGTGCAAATTTCATGTTGTAAATGTTAATGATGCAAAAGTATACTGTTGAGGAAATTATTAAGGTGTGTTTTCATACTATATTTAATTTTTAACAACTATTAATCCTTGCAAAACAGCAGATCACCAAAGTCAACTAGTTTTAAATATTTTGAACTTAAATGTGTTATTATTATTATTCCTAAATAATACTATTCACGTCAATTTTTCATTTCAAAACTGAAAAGCAAGATTATGAAATTTTTTATATGATTAGTCCCTGCCCATTTTTAATCTTATTGCTTTCTTTATTGAAACTCTACTGGATCTGCAATAGATTAATGTGCTAAACAGTCCTAGTAATAAAGGAAAAATATTGCATCTGCAAATATTTTTTTTAAAACCCTCAGAAATTTACCCCCTCCCCCCTATTTCTTTGTTTGCTTATTTAACTGGATAACTTATGGTTTTAATCTCATTTCAGATTTTTTATATGCAAGTTTTATTTAGTATATAACAAAAATTAATGATTAAATTAAAAGCTCGTACCTTTCTTTAATTGTTCACTGCATCTCATTCGTGTGACATTTTTGTAATTTTAAAATTAATCTTGATTAACTTATTAATATACCGATTACTTATTACATTTTTAACATTCAGTTGAAAGCAATTTAAATTTTTGATAATTTGTACTTTCCTTAAATTTGCTTCAAAATTAGAATAAAATGTAAATTGTACAATTTTAAGTTTCAGGTAGTTTTTTTCAGTTAATTCATACATATGGTAATTTGTCCTTATCCGAGCGCAAAGGTTGCCAATATGAGCCAAGTCGAAAAGCGAGGCGAATGTAGCAGTTGTAAGAAATTTGGCGGAATTATACATTATTTGGTGATTTCTCGCTGGGCCCGACTAACAAAAAACTACTAAAATGGTACTACTGTTAAGTTTCAGTATTTTGAGACTACCACTTTTCGAAGATTCTCTCTAATTAAGGGAAAAAATGCGGTAGAATTGGACATTCTGCAAAAAAGTATCTACACTGATGGAAAAAAAAATCCCAACACTAGAAAGGAGCTGGGCTAGTTAAACGAAATTTGGTAGGCGTGTTTATACATCTGAAAGATGACGTCGATTCAAATTTCGAGCTACGCGCGTGTGGTGCCAGTAGCGACACTATGAACATGCAAATGAGGTTTGCTTTAAATAAGCGCTGTAAGGTTCGTGATCGTTACTTACAGTTGCGATTTGACGTAGGGGGTTAATGTTAGTCAAGGATGCCTCTGAGAAGATGAAGAAGCCATTATCAACAGCTCACTAAGTTTCAACGAGGTCGTGTTGTAGGGCTACGAGAAGGTGGGTTTTCTTTCCGCGATATTGCTGAAACACTTGGCAGGAATGTATCCACTGTGTATGAGTATTGGCGGCAGTGGTCAAGGGAAGGTACTGCCTCAAGAAGACCAGGTTCCGGGCGGCCATATCCGTCGTATTCGACGTATGGCTGTGGTTAATCGTATTGCGTCTGCAGCTGAAATTCCAGCTGCAGTTGGCACCACAGTGACACAACGAACTGTTACAAATCGGTGACTTCAAGGACAACTCCGAGCCAGACGCTCTGTACAGTGCATTCCACTGACTCCAAACCACTGCCGTTTGCGACGTGAGTGGTGTCAAGCTAGAGCTCATTGGAGGACGGAGTGGAGATCTGTTGTGTTTTCTGATGAAAGCCGGTTCTGCCTTGGTCGCAGTGATAGCCGTTTGTTGGTTAGAAGGAGGCCAGGCGAACGCCTGCTAGTGACCTGTCTGCGGCCTAGACACACAGGAGTACTCCTGGAGTTATGGTTTGGGGAGCAATTTCGTATGACAGCAGGAGCACTCTCGTGGTTATCCCACGCACCCTGACTGCAAATTTGTACGTCAGTCTAGTGATACAACCTGTTGTGCTGCCATTC